>CM029020.1:54281595-54881595 GCA_016801055.1 Panax notoginseng | reverse complement strand
CATGACTAAAGATAATTAAATTATCAATAGCCTTCGTCAGTAATAAATCAAAAATTTAGAACATATGGTAGATGATAAAACTTTTCAACCATAGTTACAACGGAATGAGCAATCCATTAGAAGAGTCAAATAGACCATAAAATTTATTATTTTCTCCATGTTAAAAGTCCATCAATAATATTTTATCCCTGTAACATCAATCAACAGTTCTTGTCCACAATCATGTGAATAACTCATAATCATAATTGTAGTTCTAAATTCCTCTTCGCACCCAGGACGAAGATAATTTTCATCACCTGTTTTTACCTGAAACATCAAAAATCACGGTTATACCAAATCACAGTTCCTGTTCATAATCATACTAATAAATTCATCTTTGCACTACAGGCTAAAGATATTCATCAACAGTTCATCTTTGCACTACAGGCCAAAGATATTTAACAACAGGTCATCTTTGCACTACAGGACAAAGATATTAATATCTCAAATAAATATATAATCATTTCAGAATTTATATAAACAATAATTATAATCATGTTGATCAATTCACCTTTGCACTTAAGTTAAAAATATTCAATTATAAATTCAATGGTCATGATCATACCAGTCAACAATTCATCTTTGCACTACTGGCCAAAGAGAACCCATAGTCAAGATCATACCAATAATCTACCCATCTTTACACTCAAGTCAAAGAGAAATTTCATCACCAAGATTATAAAAATATTATATATGATAATAAATACAATATAATCAAAACATATATTTAATTTCAAGAGTAAGATTCATAAATCAACGATAATTTGGTCAGAAAAAAAATAATTTTGTCGTGAATAGTATCCCGTGAATAGTAACTCATGAATAGTAACTCGTGAATAGTAATCCGTATTTGTACATAGCACCGTATACGTAAATAATGTCGTATACGCAAATAGTGCCATATACATGATTAGTGTCGTATACGTGAATAGTGTCGTATACGTGAATAGTAATCCCGACACGAAAAGGTAAAAAATTCATAATGAAATTCATATTTATATTTCGGTATAATGATATTAAAAGAAATAACATCATTTACGAAAAAAAATAGCATCCCTTACAATTCCCTACCTTAAAAGAATAGCACTTCTGACTGGAATATCGGATATAACGCTGAAGAAAACTTTGCACCGTATAGCAACACTCAAGATATCTAAATACTCACAAAAATACGCTCGAAAATATAGAGAGAGAAAACTTTAATTTTTGGTATAATTTTCAATTCTAACCTAAGCACCCTATTTATAGGAAAATACTTAGAACACCAAAGTAGAAAAATTAATAAAATAATATTATTTATTAAAAAATTTCCCATGCCCACCTTTGAAATCTGAATTCAGCATTTTGCAACAACAAGTGGGACCCACCAACACACAAAACATGTTTTAAATATTTTTTGTAACAAAATCAATTCAGATCCAATATTCCGGAACTTCAATAATTCATAATAAATAGTCCTTTTATTAGAAAAAATTGAATCTTATGTCCACTCCATAGGAAATTTAATTCTCTACAACTTTGTAGCTTTAAGGTTTTCTAAATTCTAAACCGAAATTGACCGAAATCCACATACGGACGATTTTGCAGGCTATAATCAAATTTCAGTCAAAAATGGGATCCACCAACATGTTTAACATGTTTTTAGCATTTATTGTAACAAAAATACTCTTACTCCTCATTTCTTCATATATCACGTATTCATTGTAAAAATATCACCATTATTATATTATTATATTATCGCATTATACATTATAATGTAATATAATAATATATTTGAATGAATTATTTTATCAAAAAGATAAAATATCAATTTTTAACAATTGTCACTTTTTTAAAAATTCCTCCATTTATATCCATATAAAATAAATATTTTCCTTATCATATAAATCAATAATTAATTATTCACAAATAATATTACAGAATCACAATAATGACAACCAGGTCGTTCCCAAAAAAGAGGGGGCCTTCCGGTAAAGATTTCTCCTTACTGGCGCGCAGTTAAATAACATCTCCTAGACAGAACTTCCTTAGACATTGTCAATAATGCTATCTAATAATATTATTCAAATAATATAAATTATTGATCTGATAATTTGAAATACTGTACAATGACAATTATTAAAATAACAATAATATAAAATATTGTGCAATACCGTGTGCTACTGTGCAACAATGCGTATTACTTTACTTTAACCACCGAGTATTTCAACAGTGTTAACGGTAACAACTACGCCGTTATTTTTTAAAAAACTCATTATTGTCGTTTTCTTCATTCAATAATTTTTCGTTACAGGGCCCACAAATGGTTGTGCCGTCGTAAGAATATTCCACGACCAAACGAATATTCCCCGACAACAATGAGCATTTTATAACCACTTGCTTATTTTGAAAAATTTACATATATCACCCTTAACTTTAAACTTTTATCAATTTAACTATTTACTAAATAGAAAAATTAAATATTTTTATTTCATAAAATTCGGGGTCTTATAATCTTCCCTCCTTATGAAATTTCGTCCCTGAAATTTACGTACCTGGTATTTCGAAGAGTTGAGAATACATTGCTTTCATTTCAGATTCAATCTTCCCTGTACTCATGATTTCTCCATTGCTCATCTCCTGTATTTCATATATCATTCTAGGATACAGCTTCAAAACAAAGGTTAATTGACATATCACAATTTGTCAACTTAAGTAAGAAAATTCAGCTTAAGGAGGACACACTAGCGAAGGATTTACTCGTCTCTCCCCTCCTAGTTCTATTCCCTGATCTTTGCCAGAGACCATATCCCTAAGCTCTGATACCAACTGTGACTCATGTCCCAACTGTGGACAACACCTCACAGTGATACCTATCAGTTTGCCACCGCAGAACGGCGTCTCCTACAGAGAGTCTGGCTTCAATGCATCCCCTATCAACAGGAAGTCACTAGATAGAGGCTCGGGGCTCTTTACTTATGGCTCTGATACCAACTGTGACGCCCCCAAAATAGGTCTATTCCACCCAACCCATTCTAAGTCGCCAAATACATGGTACAGAAAATAACTACAACTTTAATTATTATTACAATTATCGTGCAAAATACGATAACACATATATTGTGAGTTTAAATACAAATATATACCAATTGTAACTCTTATCCCTACCTTGGATAGTACGTCACAATGGCACCTTACATAAAGGTACAATCAATAACTATTTTAAAAATTAAAATCTTTGGAAAATGCTCAAGAAAATCTTCGTAAATAGGAGGCCATGCATCTAAGTTATAATAGATATCATATGACTGTAGAATTATCCTTGGTTGACCCAATAGACCCCAAAGAAAAATGAGAAGATTACTATCATGTTCTTTCCAATGGTGAGTCTTCTCTTGACATATAATTATCTCCATTGTCTCCAATTGAGAATTATATTTCAACCAAACTCCAAGATTATATAGATAGTGCTCGTAGATATACTCAGTAAATGGATGCACACAACCTTGTCTTATGATAATACGAAGTTGTATGTCATTAGACATCGTGTATAATAGTGACAAAGTACCCTTCCAAAGTTGGGTTCGCCTCACCCTATTTGATTCACCAAATATAACTATTAAATGATGTATAAAATACAATACACTTATCTAAAGTTCTCATTAAAATTATTTTCATACTATTTTAGGGGAAACTTCAACAGCTATCGACCACCGTTCTATTTCCCTATTACCCCCGCTCGACCCAACTATACTCTTATTACCTGAAAGGAATTGTGAAATAAAAGGGTGAGCACAACTAGCCTAGTAAGAATATCATGACTAAAGATAATTAAATTATCAATAGCCTTCGTCAGTAATGAATCAGAGATTTAGAACATATAGTAGATGATAAAACTTTTCAACCATAGTTACAACGGAATGAGCAATCCATTAGAAGAGTCAAATAGACCATAAAATCTATTATCTTCTCCATGTTAAAAGTCCACCAATAATGTTTTATCCATGTAACATCAATCAACAGTTCATGTCCACAATCATGTGAATAACTCATAATCATAATTGTGGTTCTAAATTCCTCTTCGCACCCAGGACGAAAATAATTTTATCACCTGTCTTTACCTGAAACATCAAAAATCATGGTTATATTAAATCATAGTTCTTGTTCATAATCATGCTAATAAATTCATCTTTGCACTACGGGCTAAAGATATTCATCAACGGTTTATCTTTGCACTACAGGCCAAAGATATTCAACAACAGGTCATCTTTACACTATGGGCCAAAGATATTAATATCTCAAATAAATATATAATCATTTCAGAATTTATATAAACAATAATTATAACCATGTTGATCAATTCACCTTTGCACTTAAGTTAAAGATATTCAATTATAAATTCAATGGTCATGATCATACCAGTCAACAATTAATATTTTCACTACTGGCCAAAGAGAACCCACAGTCACGATCATACCAATAATATACACATCTTTACACTCAAGTCAAAGAGAAATTTCATCACCAGGATTATAAAAATGTTATATATGATAATAAAAATAATATAATCAAAACGTGTATTTAATTTCAAGAGTAAGATTCATAAATCAACGATAATTTGGTCAGAAAAAGAAACTAATTTTGTCGTGAATAGTACCCCGTGAATAGTAACTCATGAATAGTAACCCGTATTCGTACATAGTACCGTATACGTAAATAATGTCGTATACGTAAATAGTGCCATATACATGAATAGTGCCGTATACGTGAATAGTATCGTATACATGAATAGTAACCCCGACACGAAAAGGTAAAAATTTCACAATAAAATTCATATCAATATTTTGATATAATGATATTAAAAGAAATAATATCATTTACGAAAAAAATAGCATCCCTTACCATTCCTTATAATCTCTTACCTTAAAAGAATAGCACTTCTGGCTGGAATATCGGATATAACGCTGAAAGAAACTTTGCATCGTATAGTAACACTCAAGATATTTAAACACTCACAAAAATACGCTCGATAATATAGAGAGAGAAAACTTCAGTTTCTGGTGTGATTTTCAATTCTAACCTAAGCACCCTATTTATAGGAAAATGCTTAGAACACCAAAGCAGAAAATTTAATAAAATAATATTATTTATTAAAAAAAATTCTACGCCCACCTTTGAAATCTGAATTCAGCATTTTGCAACAACAAGTGGGACCCACCAACACACAAAACATGTTTTAAATATTTTTTGTAACAAAATCAATTCAGATCCAATATTCCAGAACTTTAATAATTCATAATAAATAGTCCTTTTATCAAAAAAATTTGAATCTTATGTCCACTCCATAGGAAATTCAATTCTATACAACTTTGTAGCTTTAAGGTTTTCCAAATTCTAAACAGAAATTGACTGAAATCCACATACGGAAGATTTTGCAGGCTATAATCAAATTTCAATCAAAAATTGTAACAAAAATACTCTTCCTCCTCATTTATTCATATATCACACATTCATTGTAAAAATATTACTATTATTATATTATCGCATTATACATTATAATGTAATATAATAATATATTTGAATGAATTATTTTATCAAAAAAGATAAAATATCAATTTTTAACAATTGTCACTTTTCTAAAAATTCCTCAATTTATATCCACATAAAATAAATATTTTTCTTATCATATAAATAAATAATTAATTATTCACAAATAATATTACAGAATCACAATAATAACAACCAGGTCGTTCCCAAGAAAGAGGGGGCCTTCCGGTAAAGATTTCTCCTTACTGACGCGCAATTAAATAACCTCTCCTAGACAGAACTTCTTTAGACATTGTCAATAATGCTATCTAATAATATTATTCAAATAATATAAATTATTGATCTGATAATTTGAAATATTGTACAATGACAATTATTAAAACAATAATATAAAATAATGTGCAATACCGTGTGCTACTGTGCAACAACGCGTATTACTTTACTTTAACCACCGGGTATTTCAACAGTATTAACGGTAACAACTACGCCGTTATTTTAAAAAAAAACTCATTATTGTCGTTTTCTTCATTCGACAATTTTCCGTTTCAAGGCCCACAAATAGTTGTGCCGTCGTAAGAATATTTTACGACCAAACGAATATTCCCCGACAACAATGAGTATTTCATAACCACTTGCTTATTTTGAAAAATTTACATATATCACCCTTAACTTTAAACTTTTATCGATTTAACTATTTAATAAATAGAAAAATTGAATACTTTTATTTCATAAAATTCGGGGTCTTACATTAAATTTCTATCTACTTACACAGAAGCCCATATAAAAAGTTATTAAACTTTTATTGCTTGATCTTAAATTGTTATCTGTTTATTTTAGAAGCATACATGTATCAAAATCTTTTGTAAAAAGGAAAAATGTTAGAGTTAGTCTATTTTATGTACATGTGAGAAAAGCGAGTAATTCTTCGACCATGAACAAAGTCTTAGAGAGATCAGCTGGGAGTAAGACTGAGCAAAATACAAATAAAACCGAACAACCGAAATTTTTTAACTGAATTTTTTCGGTTATTCGGGTATTTTTTATAATTCGGGTATATCCAATTTTATATTTGATTTTTGGGTTCGGGTTTGATTTTCAATTTTTAAAAATTCGATTAACCGAATAATCGAATTAGAAATTTTTTTAAGTGAACTATTTTATTACATTTTTAATAATGAATAATACTCCATATTATTACGTGTAGCATTTTTGTAACGCCCCCAAAATTAGGTATACATCACCCATCTCGGGTCGTCAGATACATAGTATAGAATATAAATACAACTTACTAATACAACTGTCGTGTACAATACGACAAAACATAAACTGTGAGTTTGAATACAAATATTATCTTCTAGAGAGTATTCATACTCAAAAGGAGTCCTCATTATATATATTAACACAATATTACATAGAATAGTGAGGACTACAAACTAATACTATCATTCGGACCATCACTCCGTTCCTTGACTTGCCCCAGCTACGTTCTCATTTCCTGAAGAGAACAGTGAAAGAAAGGGTGAGCTCAACTAACCCAGTAAGAAATATTATGACTAAGATAATGCAGAATAAATTATCATTAGCCTTCAACAATGTTAAACTGATAAAATATAATAGACATCAAGTTTAACGGCAGCGGAACAAACAATCCATTAAAAGAGTCAAGTAGAAAATAAACTCTACTATCTTTTATGATTTGAAAGGTTTTTCAACACTGTGATCGTTGGGACTCAGCTTAATAAAATAATCCACATCATCGAATCACCCATGCACTACGGCAAAGGATATTCGTGTATTCATTAATGGTCATGATCATGCCAACAACTGTCTATCAATGCACTACGGGCCAATGAGGACTTTTACCAAATCATTTGTAACATTACGGTCATGATTATACCGAATAATCCCTGGTCATAATCATACCAAGTCCATCTATGCACTACAGGCCACAGATGATTTTTAACATTTTATAAACATGAGGATGATGACAATGATATAAGAATTCAATAAAACAAGTTCAAGAATTAATTTATCCAAGAATTAACAACGTCCAAATTGTCAACATGATACTGCTTTGTGGAGTAAAATTCAGGAATGCTTAGAAGAATATTTTCATAAAAAGATACTGGATGAAACGCAATTATCAAGGATATTCCACAAATTTCATGGAGTATAGAAGTCAAAACTTAACCAACTGAGTATAATAAAGAATGCAATAACAAAAGAAATCACCATGCATGCGATAGACCGCACAGACAGGTTATTCCCACATAATAATAAATAATGGAACCAGGTCCGGCGTAAAACGCACAGACAGGATATTCCAACAGAATAATAATAAAGACAGAACCAGGTCCGGTGTAAAAGACACAGACAGGATATTCCAACAGAATAATAACAAAGACGAAACCAGGTCCGGTGTAAAACACACAGACAGGATATTTCAACAGAATAATAATAAAAAAGACAGGATGTTCCAACAGAATAATAATAAAAACGGAACCAGGTCCGGTGTAAAACACACAGACAGGATGTTCCAACAGAATAACAGAAGAATGTCACCAAGTATAGGGTAGACCGCGTATACAGGTTATTCCAACAGAATAATAAGAAATGGAATAACAACAGTTCTCTTCATGAATAAGAAAGAATAACACCCCTTATCGTTTTAAAGAAGAGCTGAAATAAAGAAGTAGTTAAGTAGTAGAATACTCTTCTTCTCTCTCTCTATAGTTTCTCTCTATAGTTTCTCTCTCTAGAGTTCAGTGAATTCGTAAGAAATAATGAAGGAATGAGCTGCTATTTATAGAAAAATAGAATGCATAGTAACTAATCCATGAACGGTCCAGATTGATTACTTTAATCTGACGGTCCATATTTAAAGAAAAATCTTTTAAATAAAATATAATATATTCTATTTATAGAATAACTTTAATAAAGTATTCTGTTTTATATAAAAAGATGTTTCTGTTTTATTACGTTAATAATACGAATAAAACAAAACGTCATTATCGCTAAATAATTCATATTATTAACTGACAATAATTGAATCAAACTGAGTGACTTCTCACATAAGCATTAATAATCAATACCGTGTGCTACTATGCAACCACACGTATTACTGTACTTTTACTACCGAGTAGTTCAACAGTAACAATGGTAAAATTTCCGTCGCTATTTTTAATAAAATATTTTTGTCGTTTTCTCAATCCGACAATAATTCCGTTGTGGGGTCCACCAATGATTGTGTCGTTGTACGAATATTCCATGTTAAAACGAATATTCCCCGACCAATCGAATATTATATAACAACTTGCGTACTTTGCAAAATTTATAAATATTATCCACAACTATAACATTATATCAAATTAACTCCATAATATTCAAAAATGATATTTATAGAAAATTCATCTTTATTTATAAAAGTTGGGGTCTTACAACCTCCCCTTCTTATGAAATTTCGCCCTCGAAATTAGGGTACGTACCTGATATGTCGAAGAGGTAAAGATACCTTGATTTTATTTCAGATTCTAACTCCCAAGTCATTTCCTCAACATCGTGGTTTCTCCACAAAACTTTGACTTGAGGTATAACCTTGGAGCGTAGAATATGTTCCTTCTTATCCAAGATTTAAATAGGAACTTCTTCATACGTCAACTCCTCCACTATTTCGTCCGGTTCTAACTCAATAATGTGGTTCGGGCCTTCCACATATTTGCGTAACATGGATATGTAAAAAACGTTATGAACACGAGACATACTTGGCAGTAAAGCGAGTCTATAAGCCACAGTTCCTATTCAATCGAAGATTAAAAATAGACCGATGAATCGAGGATTGAGCTTTTCTCTTTTTCCAAATCTCGTAACTCCTTTCCATGGAGCAACACGTAAGAACACATGATCTCCTATATCAAATTTTACGTCCTTTCGATGAAGATCAGTATAACTTTTTTGTCGATCTTGTGAGATTTTTATACGTTGTCGGATCGTTTGAATCTTTTCTGTAGTCATACGTACCAACTCCGGTCCCAACAATGTTGCTTCACCCACCTCATCCCAGCATACTGGAGAACGACATTTTCTTCCATACAATGCTTCGAATGGAGCCATGCCAATACTTGCTTGATAACTGTTGTTGTAGGAAAACTCCACCAATGGTAAGAACTTATCCCAACTTCCCTTGAAGTCAAGGACACAGAGTCTTAATAAATCTTCTAGAGTTTGAATAGTCCTCTCTGATTGTCCGTCCGTCTGAGGATGATATGCCGAACTAAATCGTAAATCTGTGCCCATAGCTTTTTGTAAACTAACCCAAAATCGTGAAGTGAATCTTGGGTCTCGATCAGAAACTATGGATACTGGCATACCATGCAGTCTTACAATCTCGTTTATGTACATACGAGCAAGACGTTCAAGTGTCTAAGTTTCTCGTATCGGTAAGAAATGAGCAGACTTGGTCAATCTATTAACAATGACCCAAATCGCATCTATACCTTGAGAAACCTTAGGAAGACCGGTAACGAAATCCATGGTAATGTGCTCCCACTTCCATTCTAGAATTTTAAGTGGTTGCAATGGACCTTTTGGTATTTGATGCTCCGCTTTGACTCGTTGACAAGTTAAACACCTTGATATAAACAGCGCTATCTCTCTCTTCATATTGCTCCACCAAAATGTATGACGAAGATCATGATACATTTTGATACTTCCAGGATGGATTGCAAACGGTGTGTTGTGCGCCTCCATCATGATTTCATACTTTAAATCAGGGTTGTTAGGGACACAAAGTCTGGAGTTGACTTGAAGTATTCCTTCTTCATCGATTCTTGCTTCCAGCATAGCACCTTCTTGCACTTTCTTCCTCATACGCATCAGCTCCAGGTCTGTAGCTTGAGCAGCTTTAACTTTATCGATTAAAGTTAGTTCTACTCGTATATTCGTCATCATCACATGGGTCCCTGGAGTCCTTAACTCTATCTCCATCCTTTGCAAGTCACACAAAATGGGCTTTTGTGTTGACAATATTGCACTCGTACTTGCATATGATCTTCTACTCAATGCGTCAGCTACCACGTTCGCTTTTCCAGGATGGTATTGAATGGTATGATCATAATCTTTTAACAGTTCAAGCCAACGTCGTTGTCGCATGTTGAGTTCCTTTTGAGTGAAGAAATATTTGAGGCTTTTATGATCCGTAAAGATCTCCACCTTCTCCCCATACAAGTAATGCCTCCAAATTTTAAGTGCAAAGACAACAGCTGCCAACTCTAGATCATGAGTAGGATAATTCCTCTCATATTCCTTGAGTTGTCTTGATGCATAGGCTATGATTTTTCCATGTTGCATGAGAACGCATCCCAACCCTTTGCTCGAAGCATCACTGTAGATGAAAAATCCCTCCGAGCCAGATGGTATTGTTAGAACAGGTGCTGAAATGAGTCTCCTCTTGAGTTCTTGAAAATTCTGCTCACATTCTTCCCTCCAACCGAACTTTGTATCTTTCCGAGTCAGCTGAGTTAATAGAGTAGCGATTCGAGAAAATCCTTCCACGAATCTCCGATAATAACCAACTAAACCAAGAATGCTACGTACTTCGGCCACTAATTTAGGTTGCTCCCAGCTTTGAATAGCTTCAATCTTTGCCGGGTCAACCGATATTCCACGACTTGATACTACGTGCCCAAGGAATGCTACCTCCTCCAACCAGAACTCGCATTTCTTCAACTTGGCATAAAGCTTGTATTCACGAAGCTTTTGGAGTACCAGCCTCAAGTGTTGCTCATGATCTTCACGGCTTTTGGAATAAATAAGGATGTCATCAATAAAGACGACCACAAAGTGATCCAAATATTCCTTGAATACCCGGTTCATCATATCCATGAAGGCAGCAGGAGCATTAGTCAATCCAAAGGACATGACTAGGAATTCATAATGCCCGTACCGAGTTCTGAAAGCCGTCTTTGGAATATCCTCAGTTCTAACCTTCAGCTAATGATGTGACGCCCCCAAAATTAGGTATACATCACCCATCTTGGGTCGTCAGATACATAGTACAAAATACAAATATAACTTACTAATACAACTGTCGTGTACAATACGACAAAACATAAACTGTGAGTTTGAATACAAATATTATCTTCTAGAGAGTATTCATACTCAAAAGGAGTCCTCATTACATTTATTAACACACCATTACATAGAATAGTGAGGACTACTAACTGATACTATCATTCGGACCATCACTCCGTTCCCCGACTTGCCCCAGCTACGTTCTCATTTCCTGAAGAGAACAGTGAAAGAAAGGGTGAGCTCAACTAGCCCAGTAAGAAATATTATGACTAAGATAATGCAGAATAAATTATCATTAGCCTTCAACAATGTTAAACTGATAAAATATAATAGACATCAAGTTTAACTGCAGCGGAACAAGCAATCCATTAAAAGAGTCAAGTAGAAAATAAACTCTACTATCTTTTATGATTTAAAAGATTTTTCAACACTGTGATCGCTGGGACTCAGCTTAATAAAATAATCCACATCATCGAATCACCCCTGCACTACGGCCAAGGATATTCGTATATTCATTAATGGTCATGATCATGCCAACAACTGTCCATCAATGCACTATGGGCCAATGAAGACTTTTACCACATCATTTGTAACATTACGGTCATGATTACATAGAATAATCCCTGGTCATAATCATACCAAGTCCATCTATGCACTACAGGCCACAGATGACTTTCAACATTTTATAAACATGAGGATGATGACAATGATATAAGAATTCAATAAAACAAGTTCAAGAATTAATTTATCCAAGAATTAACAACGTCCAAATTGTCAACATGATACTGCTTTGTGGAGTAAAATTCAAGAATACGTAGAAGAATATTTTCATGAAAAGATACTGGATGAAACGCAATTATCAAGGATATTCCACAAATTTCATGGAGTATAGAAGTCAAAACTTAACCAACTGAGTATAATAAAGAATGAAATAACAAAAGAAATCACCATGCATGCGATAGACCGCACAGACAGGTTATTCCAATAGAATAATAAATAATGGAACCAGGTCCGGCGTAAACGCACAGACAGGATATTCCGACAGAATAATAAATAATGGAACCAGGTCCGGCGTAAACGCACAGACAGGATATTCCGACAGAATAATAAATAATGGAACCAGGTCCGGTGTAAAACACACAGACAGGATGTTCCAACAGAATAATAACAAGACGGAACCAGGTCCGGTGTAAAACACACAGACAGGATGTTCCAACAGAATAATAATAAAAACGGAACCAGGTCCGGTGTAAAACACACAGACAGGATGTTCCAACAGAATAATAGAAGAATGTCACCAAGTATAGGGTAGATCCGCGTATACAGGTTATTCCAACAGAATAATAAGAAATGGAATAACAACAGTTCTCTTCATGAATAAGAAAGAATAACACCCCTTACCGTTTTAAAGACGAGCTGAAATAAGGAAGTAGTTAAGTAGCAGAATACTCTTCTTCTCTCTCTCTATAGTTTCTCTCTATAGTTTCTCTCTCTAGAGTTCAGTGAATTCGTAAGAAATAATGAAGGAATGAGCTGCTATTTATAAAAAAATAGAATGCATAGTAACTAATCCATGAACGGTCCAGATTGATTACTTTAATCTGACGGTCCATATTTAAAGAAAAATCTTTTAAATAAAATATAATATATTCTATTTATAGAATAACTTTAATAAAGTATTCTGTTTTATATAAAAAGATGTTTCTGTTTTATTACGTTAATAATACGAATAAAACAAAACGTCATTATCGCTAAATAATTCATATTATTAACTGACAATAATTGAATCAAACTGAGTGACTTCTCACATAAGCATTAATAATCAATACAGTGTGCTACTATGCAACCACACGTATTACTGTACTTTTACTACCGAGTAGTTCAACAGTAACAATGGTAAAATTTCCGTCGTTATTTTTAATAAAATATTTTTGTCGTTTTCTCAATCCGACAATAATTTCGTTGTGGGGTCCACCAATGATTGTGTCGTTGCACGAATATTTTATGTTAAAACGAATATTCCCCGACCAATCGAATATTATATAACAACTTGCGTACTTTGCAAAATTTATAAATATTACCCACAACTATAACATTATATCAAATTAACTCCATAATATTCAAAAATGATATTTATAGAAAATTCATCTTTATTTATAAAAGTTGGGGTCTTACAACCTCCCCTTCTTATGAAATTTTGCCCTCGAAATTAGGGTACGTACCTGGTATGTCGAAGAGGTAAGGATACCTTGATTTCATTTCAGATTCTAACTCCCAAGTCATTTCCTCAACATCGTGGTTTCTCCACAAAACTTTGACTTGAGGTATAACCTTGGAGCGTAGAATATGTTCCTTCTTATCCAAGATTTGAACAGGAACTTCTTCATACGTCAAATCCTCCGCTATTTCGTCCGGTTCTAACTCAATAATGTGGTTCGGGTCTTCCACATATTTGCGTAACATGGATATGTGAAAAACGTTATGAACACGAGACATACTTGGCGGTAAAACGAGTCTATAAGCCACAGTTCCTACTCGATCGAGGATTAAAAATGGACCGATGAATCGAGGATTGAGCTTTCCTCTCTTTCCAAATCTCGTAACTCCTTTCCATGGAGCAACACGTAAGAACACATGATCTCCTACATCAAATTCCACTTCCTTTCGATGAAGATCAGCATAACTCTTTTGTCGATCTTGTGAGGTTTTTATACGTTGTCGGATCGTTTGAATCTTTTCTGTAGTCATACGTACCAACTCTGGTCCCAACAACGTTGCTTCACCCACCTCATCCCAGCATACTGGAGAACGACATTTTCTTCCATACAATGCTTCGAATGGAGCCATGCCAATACTTGCTTGATAACTGTTGTTGTAGGAAAACTCCACCAATGGTAAGAACTTGTCCCAACTTCCGTTGAAGTCAAAGACACGGAGTCTTAATAGATCTTCAAGAGTTTGAATAGTCCTCTCTGATTGTCCGTCCGTCTGAGGATGATATGCTGAACTAAATCGTAACTCCGTGCCCATAGCTTTTTGTAAACTAACCCAAAATCGTGAAGTGAATCTTGGGTCTCGATCAGAAACTATGGATACTGGCATACCATGCAGTCTTATAATCTCGTTTATGTACATACGAGCAAGACGTTCAAGTGTATAAGTTTCTTGTATCGGTAAGAAATGAGCAGACTTGGTCAATCTATCAACAATGACCCAAATCGCATCAATACCTTGAGAACCCCTAGGAAGACCGGTAACGAAATCCATGGTAATGTGCTCCCACTTCCATTCTGGAATTTCAAGTGGTTGCAATGGACCTTTGGTACTTGATGCTCCGCTTTGACTCGTTGACAAGTTAGACACCTTGAGACAAACAACGCTCTCTCTCTCTTTATATTGCTCCACCAAAATGTATAACGAAAATCATGATATATTTTGGTACTTCCAGGATGGATTGCAAACGGTGTGTTGTGCGCCTCCATCATGATTTCATACTTTAAATCAGGGTTGTTAGGAACACAAAGTCTGGAGTTGAGTCGAAGTATTCCTTCTTCATCGATTCTTGCTTCTGGCATAGAACCTTCTTGCACTTTCTTCCTCATACGCATCAGCTCCAGGTCTGTAGCTTGAGCAGCTTTAACTTTATCGATTAAAGTTGGTTCTACTCGTATATTCGCCATCATCACATGGGTCCCTGGAGTCTTTAACTCTATCTTCATCCTTTGCAAGTCACACAAAATGGGCTCATGTGTTGACAATATTTCACTCGTACCAGCATATGATCTTCTACTCAATGCGTCAGCTACCACGTTCGCTTTTCCAGGATGGTATTGAATGATATGATCATAATCTTTCAACAGTTCAAGCCAACGTCGTTGTTGCATGTTAAGTTCCTTTTGAGTGAAGAAATATTTGAGGCTTTTATGATCCGTAAAGATCTCCACCTTCTCCCCATACAAGTAATGCCTCCAAATTTTAAGTGCAAAGACAACAGCTGCCAACTCTAGATCATGAGTAGGATAATTCCTCTCATATTCCTTGAGTTGTCTTGATGCATAGGCTATGATTTTTTCATGTTGCATGAGAACGCATCCCAACCCTTTGCTCGAAGCATCACTGTAGATGACAAATCCCTCCGAGCCAGATGGTATTGTTAGAACAGGTGCTGAAATGAGTCTCCTCTTGAGTTCTTGAAAACTCTGCTCACATTCTTCGCTCCAACCGAACTTTGTATCTTTCCGAGTCAGCTGAGTTAATGGAGTAGCGACTCGAGAAAATCCTTCCACGAATCTCCGATAATAACCAGCTAAACCAAGAAAGCTACGTACCTCGGTCACTGATTTAGGTTGCTCCCAGCTTTGAATTGCTTCAATCTTTGCCGGGTCAACCGATATTCCACGACTTGATACTACGTGCCCAAGGAATGCTACCTCTTCCAGCCAGAACTCGCATTTCTTCAACTTGGCATAAAGTTTGTATTCACGAAGCTTTTGGAGTACCAACCTCAAGTGTTGCTCATGATCTTCACGGCTTTTGGAATAAATAAGGATGTCATCAATAAAGACGACCACAAAGTGATCCAAATATTCCTTGAATACCCGGTTCATCATATCCATGAAGGCAACAGGAGCATTAGTCAATCCAAAAGACATGACTAGGAATTCATAATGCCCGTACCGAGTTCTAAAAGCCGTCTTTGGAATATCCTCAGTTCTAACCTTCAGCTGATGATATCCAGAACGAAGATCGATCTTTGAAAAGAATTGTGCTCCTTGCAACTGGTCAAACAGGTCATCAATACGTGGCAATGGGTACCTATTTTTGATGGTGACATGATTCAACTCCCGATAATCAATACAAAGTCGCATACTCGCATCTTTCTTCTTCACGAATAGAACAGGAGCACCCCAAGGAGAAGTACTAGGACGAATAAAACCAATGTCTAACAATTCCTGCAGTTGGGTCTTTAACTCCTGAAGTTCAATAGGAGCCATTCGATATGGGGCTTTGGAAATGGGTTTTGTACCGGGTTCAAGGTCGATACAAAATTCAATTTCACGCTCTGGGGGTAGGCCAGGAAGTTCTTCGGGAAATACGTTAGGAAATTTATTAACAACAGAAATATCATTCAAAGCTGACGTATTTTTGTTTAGATCTATGACATGAGCTAAGAAAGCTTGACATCCGTTTTTCAATAAACGAATAGCTTTATGGCTTGAGATGACAGCGATTGATTTTAATGGTTTGGTTGCTTGAATTCGCATAATAGGTCGATTAGGAATATGAAAGCTAACAACCTTACGAAAACAATCAATTTTTGCATGATGAGTAGTTAACCAATCAATCCCTAGAATCACGTCAAATGCAAGTATTTTTAATGAAATAAGATCGACAGGTAATGTGTGGGTACCGATTTGAACCAAACAAGACTTATAAACAGTGGAGGTAATGAAGGTTTCTCCCAATGGAGTTTCAACTGCTAAGTCAAAGTCTAATTTCTCCGGAATCAAATTTAATCGATGAGCGCAAGTAGGAGAAATAAAAGAATGGGTAGAACCGGTATCAAATAAAGTATAGACTTCGTTAGAGTTTATGATAAGCTTACCCGTGATAACCTCATTCGGGTTCCTTGCTCTCTGGGAGTTCACAACAAACGCTCTCCCTTGCACAACTGGTTTTGACTTTTTTGGGACGGCCTTTGGTGCCTCCATCCTAGCTGAATTTGTCTTCGGTAAACGACAAAATCGGGCTAAATGACCTTCTCTTCCACAATTATAACATGCTTTGGACGGCATCGCGCAGTTTGGACTGATGTGCCCCTCCCCTCCGCATTTGAAACATATGATAGGTGGTTGTTCTCCTTCCTTAACGACAGGTGTTGGTGCTGACGTCTTTCCATCATTGTTGAATCTCCTCTTCTTGAAATTCCCATTCTTATTGTTTTGGCCCTGATTACCACCGAAGTGGTTACCATTTCTGGCCTGTTGATTCCCTCCACGCTTGTTGTCACCGCTTCGATGACTGCTTTCACTGGTATTATCATTTTGCCGGCTGCTTTCTTTTGGTTGCGTTTTCTCGTTATCGCACTCAACCAACTGAGCCCTATTTACAACATCTGAATACAAACACAATTTATGAGAAACAAGGTGTTGACGTATCTCCGGCTTCAAACCTCTTAAAAACATCCGCGTCATTCTTTCTTCGTTATCCACCAGGTGGGATGCAAACCGGGATAACTCCGCAAATTTTGCCTCGTACTGCGACACGGTCATATTATTCTGCTCCAATTTGATGAACTCCACCTCCTTCATGTGACGAATACTCTCGGGAAAGTATTTGTCGTTAAACAGCTCTTGGAACTTCTCCCAAGACATCTTCAGTGCGGCAGGTTGAGTACGCTTAATCGATTCCCACCAGTAATCTGCCTCTCCTCGCAACATAAAGGTGGCAAAGGGAACCTTTTGCTCCTCGGAGCATCCCAAGACATCAAATATCTTGGTAATCTGCTTTATCCATGTTTCCGCTATAAGTGGTTTTAGCTCTCCCTTAAACTCTGGTGGTCCCAGCTCCTTGAACTGTTTAGCGGTGACCGCCTGAGAGTTTCCAGTATTTCCACCTACGTTGTGGACAGGAGCCGCTTTCACCTGTTGTTGCATGAATTGCATAAAACCTCTGAACATTCCATCATTCATCATCTGGTCAGTGTTGTTGTTTGCATGAGGATTGTAACCTACCTGATGAACATTATCCTGATTATTGATATGTGGTGAATCAATAATCGCCTGTGCTCCATTGTTATTCTCAACATTCTCAGATGCCATTTTCAGATACTGCCACAAAATAAAAGTTAATTGATATGTCATATATTATCCTTATATTATGACCGACCAATTAAATACCATGCAAATAAACTTAGGTAGGTCATACTAGCGAAGGAATTCCCCGTCTCTCCCCTCCTAGTTCTATTCTCACATCTTAGCCAGGGATCATATCCCTAAGCTCTGATACCAACTGTGACGCCCCCAAAATTAGGTATACATCACCCATCTTGGGTCGTCAGATATATAGTACAAAATACAAATACAACTTACTAATACAGCTGTCGTGTACAATACGACAAAACATAAACTGTGAGTTTGAATACAAATATTATCTTCTAGAGAGTATTCATACTCAAAAGGAGTCCTCATTATATTTATTAACACACCATTACATAGAATAGTGAGGACTACTAACTGATACTATCATTCGGACCATCACTCCGTTCCCCGACTTGCCCTAGCTACGTTCTCATTTCCTGAAGAGAACAGTGAAAGAAAGGGTGAGCTCAACTAGCCCAGTAAGAAATATTATGACTAAGATAATGCAGAATAAATTATCATTAGCCTTCAACAATGTTAAACTGATAATATATAATAGACATCAAGTTTAACTGCAGCGGAACAAGCAATCCATTAAAAGAGTCAAGTAGAAAATAAACTCTACTATCTTTTATGATTTAAAAGATTTTCAAACACCGTGATCGCTGGAACTCAGCTTAATAAAATAATCCACATCATCGAATCACCCCTGCACTACGGCCAAGGATATTCGTATATTCATTAATGGTCATGATCATGCCAACAACTGTCCATCAATGCACTACGGGCCAATGAGGACTTTTACCACATCATTTGTAACATTACGGTCATGATTACACCGAATAATCCCTGGTCATAATCATACCAAGTCCATCTATGCACTACAGGCCACAGATGACTTTCAACAGAATATAAACATGAGGATGATGACAATGATATAAGAATTCAATAAAACAAGTTCAAGAATTAATTTATCCAAGAATTAACAACGTCTAAATTGTCAACATGATACTGCTTTGTGGAGTAAATTTCAAGAATACGTAGAAGAATATTTTCATGAAAAGATACTGGATGAAACGCAATTATCAAGGATATTCCATAAATTTCATGGAGTATAGAAGTCAAAACTTAACCAACTGAGTATAATAAAGAATGGAATAACAAAAGAAATCACCATGCATGCGATAGACCGCACAGACAGGTTATTCTAACAGAATAATAAATAATGGAATCAGGTCCGGCGTAAACGCACAGACAGGATATTCCGACAGAATAATAAATAATGTAACCAGGTCCTGCGTAAACGCACAGACAGGATATTCCGACAGAATAATAAATAATGGAACCAGGTCCAGTGTAAAACACACAGACAGGATGTCCCAACAGAATAATAACAAGATGGAACCAGGTCCGGTGTTAAACACACAGACAGGATGTTCCAACAGAATAATAATAAAAACGGAACCAGGTCCGGTGTAAAACACACAGACAGGATGTTCCAACAGAATAATAGAAGAATGTCACCAAGTATAGGGTAGATCCGCGTATACAGGTTATTCCAACAGAATAATAAGAAATGGAATAACAACAGTTATCTTCATGAATAAGAAAGAATAACACCCCTTACCGTTTTAAAGACGAGCTGAAATAAGGAAGTAGTTAAGTAGCAGAATACTCTTCTTCTCTCTCTCTATAGTTTCTCTCTATAGTTTCTCTCTCTAGAGTTCAGTGAATTCGTAACAAATAATGAAGGAATGAGCTGCTATTTATAGAAAAATAGAATGCATAGTAACTAATCCATGAACGGTCCAGATTGATTACTTTAATCTAACGGTCCATATTTAAAGAAAAATCTTTTAAATAAAATATAATATATTCTATTTATAGAATAACTTTAATAAAGTATTCTGTTTTATATAAAAAGATGTTTCTGTTTTATTACGTTAATAATACGAATAAAACAAAACGTCATTATCGCTAAATAATTCATATTATTAACTGACAATAATTGAATCAAACTGAGTGACTTCTCACATAAGCATTAATAATCAATACCGTGTGCTACTATGCAACCACACGTATTACTGTACTTTTACTACCGAGTAGTTCAACAGTAATAATGGTAAAATTTTAGCCGTTATTTTTAATAAAATATTTTTGTCGTTTTCTCAATCCGACAATAATTCCGTTGTGGGGTCCACCAATAATTGTGTCGTTGTACGAATATTTCCTGTTAAAACGAATATTCCCCGACCAATCGAATATTATATAACAACTTGCGTACTTTGTAAAATTTATAAATATTACCCACAACTATAACATTATATCAAATTTACTCCATAATATTCAAAAATGATATTTATTGAAAATTCATCTTTATTTATAAAAGTTGGGGTCTTACAGATGATATCCAGAACGAAGATCGATCTTTGAAAAGAATTGTGCTCCTTGCAACTGGTCAAACAGGTCATCAATACGTGGCAATGGGTACCTGTTTTTGATGGTGACATGATTCAACTCCCGATAATCAATATAAAGTCGCATACTTCCATCTTTCTTCTTCACGAATAGCACAGGAGCACCCCAAAGAGAAGTATTAGGACGAATAAAGCCAATTTCTAACAATTCCAGCAGTTGGATCTTTAACTCCTGAAGTTCAATAGGAGCCATTCGATATGGGACTTTGGAAATGGGTTTTGTACCGGGTTCAAGGTCGATACAAAATTCAATTTCACGCTCTGGGGGTAGGCCAGGAAGTTCTTCAGGGAATACGTCAGGAAATTTATTAACAATAGAAATATCATTCAAAACTGACGTATTTTTATTTAGATCCGTGACATGAGCTAAGAAAGCTTGACATCCGTTTTTTAATAAACGAATAGCTTTATGGCTTGAGATGACAGCGATTGATTTTAACGGAACCAGGTCCGGTGTAAAACACACAGACAGGATGTTCTAACAGAATAACAGAAGAATATCACCAAGTATAGGGTAGACCGCGTATACAGGTTATTCCAACAGAATAATAAGAAATGGAATAACAACAATTCTCTTCATGAATAAGAAAGAATAACACCCCTTACCGTTTTAAAGAAGAGCTGAAATAAAGAAGTAGTTAAGTAGTAGAATACTCTTCTTCTTCTCTCTCTCTATAGTTTCTCTCTATAGTTTCTCTCTCTAGAGTTCAGTGAATTCGTAAGAAATAATGAAGGAATGAGCTGTTATTTATAGAAAAATAGAATGCATAGTAACTAATCCATGAACGGTCCAGATTGATTACTTTAATCTGACGGTCCATATTTAAAGAAAAATCTTTTAAATAAAATATAATATATTCTATTTATAGAATAACTTTAATAAAGTATTTTGTTTTATATAAAAAGATGTTTTTATTTTATTACGTTAATAATACGAATAAAACAAAATGTCATTATCGCTAAATAATTCATATTATTAACTGACAATAATTTAATCAAACTGAGTGACTTCTCACATAAGCATTAATAAGCAATACCGTGTGCTACTATGCAACCACACGTATTACTGTACTTTTACTACCGAGTAGTTCAACAGTATCAATGGTAAAACTTCCGCCGTTATTTTTAATAAAATATTTTTGTCGTTTTCTCAATCCGACAATAATTTCGTTGTGGGGTCCACCAATGATTGTGCCGTTGTACGAATATTCCCCGTTAAAACGAATATTCCCCGACCAATCGAATATTATATAACAACTTGCGTACTTTGCAAAATTTATAAATATTACTCACAACTATAACATTATATCAAATTAACTCTATAATATTCAAAAATAATATTTATAAAAAATTTATCTTTATTTATAAAAGTTAGGGTCTTACAATTTTCATTATTTGAACAAAAAGAGTGAGAGTGAGAATCCCACAGGCCGTAGGTGAAGTAGACGAGGTGTGATAGAAATATCCTTCCACACAAACACACAATCAATCACAGGGTCCTCTCCTCTCCTCTCTTCTTCCATGTGAGGCTGTGAGCTGTCAAATCTCACACATATATATAATATTTATTTATTCGTTTTTCTCCTATATATGTTTATGATTCGATTCAGGTCTTCTGTTCAATCTCTGTTTCACCCAATTAAATTTCTCAGCCCCCACTCCGGATAAAATGTTGGTTCCAAAATTTCAAGGTAAGCCAAAACAAAATGTTGGAAAATTTGCATGCCTTAATGAAATCTTTCTTTTTAAATGGATTACTTGCTTGCTTGTTTGTATATATATGTAATTGACTTTTCTTTTTGATTTCCGAGTTAAAAAGACTCATTTGATTTTTGTTTTTCCTTTTTCAATTTTGAGAATTAGATCTCTCCTCTTGTTTCTCAAACTTCAATTAACTCATCTAGGCATCAATTCGGTTCTAGTTTTGCTTGCATTTACTCATCTGGGCATCAATACTTAAATGTTAATTATGGAAGCCTTGATTTCGATTATTATTCAAATAATTCGGTTATCTCAAATTTCGGTTACTGGTTCGGATATCAAAAATTCGTATATTTTGATTTTTCGGTTATAACCGAATAACCTATTCGGTTCATTTATAACCGAATGCTCACACCTAGCTGGGAGTTGGGTCTCTAGTGAACTTGTGAGGTGAGGAAGAGATTGTTGTTTCAAAACCAGATCATAGAATAGAACTAAACTCAAAAGAAAAACAACTAAGCTTGAGGAGGGAGTTGGGGAGCTTGTTGTCCAAGATAGGTAATTGTGAATAGTTGAAAGTTTGTCTATAGAGTTTGAGGGGGTGTTTGATAGCTTCTGAACATAACTGAATGCTACTGACCAAATAAGAAATGTCATTAAGCTTGTTTGTTTTGTAAAATTAAAAATCTGAATAGCTCTTAATAGTGTTGACCGAATAAGCTTCATAAGGTTGGCTGATTCACTAAGCAGGGTAGCTGAATGGATTTTTACGTGCATACTCATATTGCTTTATGTTGAACCAAAAACATCTTTAGGAAAGAGAAAAAGAGATGCACTCCCATAAATACATTCCATAAATTGTGTCTCTCTTTTTTGGGATCCGGGTGATATGTAGTATTCATCATATGTCATAATATATATTAATATTATGTTATCAATTTTTGAACTTTCTTTGTTATAATATAAAATAATAATTATTAAATTTCTAAAAATTAATTTGTAAAATAATTTATTCATAATTATAAAACAACAAATTTCATGATTATTAGTATTTTGTATTTACTAAAATTAAATGAACTTATACCAATTTTAAGTTTTAAAATATCTAACGGTAACTTTCAAAAAATTAATAATGATATTATGTTTTTGTGAGAGAGGGTATTATTATATTTTATACTAATGTACTTTGTATAATTTTATTTTATATTTAAAAAACAAATATATTTTTTAAATGTAAAATGTCTAAAATTGACTTTCAAAAATTTAATAACGATCTTATATTTTGGAGGGATAAAATAGTGAAAGACTATTATTCAGATATTTCAGACATGTCAATTATCAAACAAATTTTTTCATTCAGATTAAGCTCATTCAGATTCTGATTCAGATTCTTTCAATTTTTATCAAACACCCCCTGAATTTTTATTGTCTTGCATATTAATTTCTAACACTGTAAATTAATTATCTAAAAATTCAAAAAGGCCTAAGATAAAATTTTAATTTATAATAATCTATTCAACCCCCCCTTCTAGATTATTATTGGACTTTCAGTGTTACTTTACATGTACTTTACGCATATTCATATTGTATACGTTCCCCAAGCTTTGAGCAGTTAAAAGCTCATCATTGGACCTTGCCATGCATCGGCGCTGCGGCGCCCAGTTTGTAACGACCCAAAAATAGGTCCATTCCATCCAACCCATTCTAAGTCGCCAAATACATGGTACAGAAACAACTACAACTTTATTAATACAACTGTCGTGCAAAATACGACAACACTTAAACTGTGAATTTAAATACAAATATATAGCAACTGTGACTCATGTCCCAACCGTGGACAGCACCTCATAATGACACCTTACATAAAGGTATAGTCGAAAACTGTTTTAGAAATTAGAATCTTTGGGAAGTGCTCAAGGAAACCTTTGTACATGGGAGGCCATGCGTCTAGGTTATGATAGATATCATATGGCTATAAAATTATCCTTGGTTGACCTAATAGACCCCATAGAAAAACGAGAAGATTACTATCATATTCTTCCCAATGGCGAGTCTTCTCTTGACGTATTGTTATCTCCACTATCTCTAATTGGGAATTATACTCCAAACAAATACCCAGATTATATAGGTAGTGCTTGTAAATATACTCAACAAGTGGATAAGCACAACCCTGTCTTATGATGACCCGAGGTTGTATGTCATTAGACATCTTGTATGATAGTGGCAAAACACCCTTCCAAGTTAAATTCACCTCACCCTCAACAGCTATAGACCACCGTTCTATTCCCCTGTTATCCCCCGCTCGACCCAGCTACACTTCTATTACTTGAAAGGAATTGTGAAGCAAAAGGGTGAGCACAACTAGCTCAGTAAAGAATATTAGGACTAAAGATAAATAAATTATCAATAGTCTTCATCAGTAATAAATCAGAGATTTAGAACATATGGTAGATGATAAAACTTTTCAACCATAGTTGCAGCGGAATGAGCAATCCATTAGAAGAGTCAAATAGACCATAAAATCTATTATCTTCTCCATGTTAAAAGTCCACCAATAATGTTTTATCCTTGTAACATCAATCAACAATTCATGTCCACAATCACGTGTATAACTCATAATCTTAATTGTAGTTCTAAATTTCTTTTCTCATCCAGGACAAAGTTAATTTTCATCACCTGAAACATCAAAGATCATGGTTATACCAAATCACAGTTCATATTCATAATCATGCTAATAAATTCATCTTTGCACTACGGGCTAAAGATATTCATCAACAGACCATCTTTGCACTACATGCCAAAGATATTCATCAATAATTCATCTTTGCACTACTGGCCAAAGATATTCATCAATAAGTCATCTTTGTACTATGGGCTAAAGATATTCATATCTCAAAGAAATATATAATCATTTCAGAATTTATATAAACAATAATTATAACCATGTTGATCAATTCACCTTTGCACTTAAGCTAAAGATATTCAATTATAAATTCAATGGTCATGATCATACCAGTCACAATTCAACTTTTCACTACTGGACAAAGAGAACCCTAGTCATGATCATACCAATAATCTACCCATCTTTACACTTTAGTGAAAGATAATTTCAACATCAGGGTTATAAAAATGTTATATATGATAATAAAATCAATATAATCAATACATAGTTTTAATCTCAAGAGTAATTTTCATAAATCAACCATAATTTGGTTAGAAAAAGAAACTAATTTTATAGTGAATAGTACCCGTGAATAGTAACTCGTGAATAGTAGCTCATGAATAGTAACTCGTGAATAGTAACTCATGAATAGTAACTCGTGAATAGTAACTCATGAATAGTAACTCCGACATGAAAAAGTTTTAAATTTGATAAAAAGTTTAAACCAATATTTTAACATAATGATATTGAAGAAATAATATCACTTACGAAGAAAATAACATCCCTTTCAATCCCTTAAAATCCTTTACTATCTCTTACTATCACTTACCTCAAAAGAACAGTACTTCTGACTAGAATAACGCTGAACGAACTTGCACCGTATAGCAACACTCAAGATATTAAAATATTCACAAGAATACACTCGATAATATAGAGAGAGAAATAGAGAGAAAACTTTAGTTTCTGGTGTGATTTTCAATTCCAACCTAAGCACCCTATTTATAAGAAATTGCTTAGAACACTAAAGCAGAAAATTTAATATAATATTAATATGTATATAAAATTTCTTACGCACACTTTTTATCAACTGAATTCAGCATTCAACACAAGTAGTCCACCTCACAAAACTTTTAAAAAACGTTTTCTTATTTAACATAATTAAAACTTCCAAAAATCAATTATTTCGGAATTTCAGAACTTCAATAATTCATAATAAATAGCCATTTTATCAGAAAATTCAAATCTCGCATTTTTTTTTATAGAAAATTCAATTCTCTACAACTTTACAGAAGAAAGATTTTCCAAATTCTAAACAGAAATTGACCGAAATCCATAAACGGACGATTTTACAAGCTATAATCAAATTTCAGTTAAGAAATGGGGTCCACCGACACACAAAACATGTTTTAAACATCTTTTGCAACAAAAATACTCTTCCTCCTCATATACTCATATATCCCACATTCATTGTAAAAATATCACCATTATTATATTATTAAAATATTATTAAAATGAATTATTTTATCAGAAAAAGATAAAATAATAATTTTCAACAATTGTCACATTAAAAATTTTCTCCATCTATATCCACATAAAATCAATATTTTCCTCATCATATAAATCAATAATTAATTATTCACAAATAATATTACAGAATCACAATAATGACAACCAGGCCGTTCCCAGGAAAGAGGGGGCTTTCCAATAAGAATTTCTCCTTACTGGCGCGCAATTAGGCGACCAAACCTCTCCTTAGACAGAACTTTCTAGACATTGCCAATAATGTTATCTAATAATATTATTCAGATAATATGAATTATTGCTTCGATAATGGAAAATACTGTGTAGTGACAATTATTAAAATAACAGTAATATAAAATATCAACGCAGCAATTATTGAATCAGTAAAATACTGAATAGTAATTACTGTAACAATTATTGAGTAGTGCCTTCTTACGTAAGAATCAATAATTTAAAAATACTGTGCAATACCGTGTGCTACTGTGAAACAACGCGTATTACTTTACTTTAACCACCGGGTATTCCAACAGTGTTAACGGTAACCACTACGCCGTTATTTATAAAAACTTTAATTTGTCTTTTTCTTCATCCGACAGTTATTCTATTATGGGGCCCACAAATGACTGCGCCGTCGTGTGAATATTCCCAACAGAAAGAATATTCCACGACCAAACGAATATTCCCCGACAACAATGAATATTTTATAACCACTTGCGTATTTTTGAAAAAATTTCATATATCACCCTTAACTTTAACCTTTTATCAATTTAACTATTTACTGAATTGTAATTATAAGAAAAATTGAATAATTTTATTTCATAAAATTCGGGGTTTTACAATCTCCCCTTCTTATGAAATTTCATCCCCGAAATTTATGTACCTGGTATTTCGAAGAGTTGAGAATACCTTGCTTTCATTTCAGATTCTATCTCTCAGATCATCATGATTTCTCCATTGCTCATCTCCCATGATAACTTCATTTGGGTTCCTCATTTGTTGGGAAGTCATGACAACCGCTATCCCTCGAACTACTCGGCTTTGACTTGTCTGGGGCAGCATTTGGCGTCATCACTACAGTTGAAATATACTTTTCTATAGGGCATATTCCTCCCTCAACTGCCTCGTTGTACTCCTGATTCATGATCTGAATCATCAATCTTCGATCCATATCGAATTCAGGTTGACCGCTCTGTACAGGGTAATTCAAAACTCGATGTTGGGTACTCCCAATTACTTTCCAAATAGAGAAATTCATATCATCTATTTTAGCCTTCTTAGATCGGACATCTCTTTCCACAATATCCACGTGTCGTGCGGCTTTTGTCCATGCATAACTTATTCTCACTCATTCAGTTTTTTCTTCTTTCAGCTCAGATTCCACCTTTATCATCTTATACTCTGTCAAAAAATACTTCTGTTCAAGCATCACATATCGGGTAACACAAGCTTGAATTGTTGCATCCTTTTGCTCCACGACCGCCTGTCGTTCTTCAGCCTGCTCTCCTAACTCATGAATACGATTTTAAAATTCTACATTTTGATCATATAATACCTCTAATAAACTCTGCTCAGGTACCTCTTCTTCCTCATTCTCAGCTGTTACCCCTGCGACTATCTCGGGTGCAACTATCAATTCTTCACTCACCACATGGATATCTCTAATTTTTTCTTCGTCTGACATCACATTATCATTGTTAGTGATTAGAGGTATCCCCACAGTCTCATTCACTCCATTGTTAGCATTCTCAGCTGCCATTCTCAAATACTGCCACAAACAAGGGTTAATTAAGCAAATTAACATATCACATAATATCCCGATATTATGACTGACCAACAAATAAGCTTAGGTAGGACACACTAGCGAAGGATTTACTCATCTCTCCCCTCCTAGTTATATTCCCCGATCTCCGCCAGAGACCATATCCCTAAGCTTTGATACCAAATGTAACGACCCCAAAATAGGTCCATTCCATCCAACCCATTCTGAGTCGCCAAATACATGGTACAGAAACAACTACAACTTTATTAATACAACTGTCGTGCAAAATACGACAACACTTAAACTGTAAATTTAAATACAAATATATAGCAACTGTGACTCATGTCCCAACCGTGGACAGCACCTCATAATGACACCTTACATAAAGGTATAGTCAAAAACTGTTTTAGAAATTAGAATCTTTGGGAAGTGCTCAAGGAAACCTTCGTACATGGGAGGCCATGCGTCTAGGTTATGATAGATATCATATGGCTATAAAATTATCCTTGGTTGACCTAATAGACCCCACAGAAAAACGAGAAGATTACTATCATATTCTTCCCAATGGCGAGTCTTCTTTTGACATATTGTTATCTCCACTATCTCTAATTGGGAATTATACTCCAAACAAACACCCAGATTATATAGGTAGTGCTTGTAAATATACTCAACAAGTGGATAAGCACAACCCTGTCTTATGATGACCCGAGGTTGTATGTCATTAGACATCTTGTATGATAGTGGCAAAACACCCTTCCAAGTTAAATTCACCTCACCCTCAACAGCTATAGACCACCGTTCTATTCCCCTGTTATCCCCCGCTCGACCCAGCTACACTTCTATTACCTGAAAGGAATTGTGAAGCAAAAGGGTGAGCACAACTAGCTCAGTAAAGAATATTAGGACTAAAGATAAATAAATTATCAATAGTCTTCATCAGTAATAAATCAGAGATTTAGAACATATGGTAGATGATAAAACTTTTCAACCATAGTTGCAGCGGAATGAGCAATCCATTAGAAGAGTCAAATAGACCATAAAATCTATTATCTTCTCCATGTTAAAAGTCCACCAATAATGTTTTATCCTTGTAACATCAATCAACAATTCATGTCCACAATCACGTGTATAACTCATAATCTTAATTGTAGTTCTAAATTTCTTTTCTCATCCAGGACAAAGTTAATTTTCATCACCTGAAACATCAAAGATCATGGTTATACCAAATCACAGTTCATATTCATAATCATGCTAATAAATTCATCTTTGCACTACGGGCTAAAGATATTCATCAACAGACCATCTTTGCACTACATGCCAAAGATATTCATCAATAATTCATCTTTGCACTACTGGCCAAAGATATTCATCAATAAGTCATCTTTGTACTATGGGCTAAAGATATTCATATCTCAAAGAAATATATAATCATTTCAGAATTTATATAAACAATAATTATAACCATGTTGATCAATTCACCTTTGCACTTAAGCTAAAGATATTCAATTATAAATTCAATGGTCATGATCATACCAGTCACAATTCAACTTTTCACTACTGGCCAAAGAGAGCCCTAGTCATGATCATACCAATAATCTACCCATCTTTACACTTCAGTGAAAGAGAATTTCAACATCAGAGTTATAAAAATGTTATATATGATAATAAAATCAATATAATCAATACATAGTTTTAATCTCAAGAGTAATATTCATAAATCAACCATAATTTGGTTAGAAAAAGAAACTAATTTTGTAGTGAATAGTACCCGTGAATAGTAACTCGTGAATAGTAACTCATGAATAGTAACCCGTCGTGAATAGTAACTTGTGAATAGTAACTCGTGAATAGTAACCCTGACATGAAAAAGTTTTAAATTTGATAAAAAGTTCAAACCAATATTTCAACATAATGATATTGAAGAAATAATATCACTTACGAAGAAAATAACATCCCTTTCAATCCCTTAAAATCTTTTACTATCCCTTACTATCCCTTACCTCAAAAGAGCAGTACTTCTGACTAGAATAACGCTGAACGAACTTGCACCGTATAGCAACACTCAAGATATTAAAATACTCACAAGAATACACTCGATAATATAGAGAGAGAAATAGAGAGAAAACTTCAGTTTCTGGTGTGATTTTCAATTCTAACCTAAGCACCCTATTTATAGGAAATAGCTTAGAACACCAAAGCAGAAAATTTAATATAATATTAATATGTATATTAAAATTCTTACGCACACTTTTTATCAACTGAATTCAGCATTCAACACAAGTAGCCCACCTCACAAAACTTTTAAAAAACGTTTTTCTTATTTAACATAATTAAAACTTCCAAAAATCAATTATTTCGGAATTTCAGAACTTCAATAATTCATAATAAATAGCCCTTTTATCAGAAAATTCAAATCTCGCGACTTGTTATAGGAAATTCAATTCTCTACAATTTTGCAGAAGAAAGTTTTTCCAAATTCCAAACAGAAATTGATCGAAATCCATAAACGGACGATTTTACAAGCTATAATCAAATTTCAGTTAAGAAATGGGGTCCACCGACACACAAAACATGTTTTAAATATCTTTTGCAACAAAAATACTCTTCTTCCTCATATACTCATATATCCCACATTCATTGTAAAAATATCACCATTATTATATTATTAAAATATAATAATATATTAAAATGAATTATTTTATCAGAAAAAGATAAAATAATAATTTTCAACAATTGTCACATTAAAAATTTTCTCCATCTATATCCACATAAAATCAATATTTTCCTCATCATATAAATCAATAATTAATTATTCAAAAATAATATTACAGAATCACAATAATGACAACCAGGCCGTTCCCAGGAAAGAGGGGGCTTTCCAATAAGAATTTCTCCTTACTGGCGCGCAATTAGACGACCAAACCTCTCCTTAGACAGAACTTTCTAGACATTGCCAATAATGTTATCTAATAATATTATTCAGATAATATGAATTATTGCTTCGATAATGGAAAATACTGTGTAGTGACAATTATTAAAATAACAGTAATATAAAATATCAACGCAGCAATTATTGAATCAGTAAAATACTGAATAGTAATTACTGTAACAATTATTGAGTAGTGCCTTCTTACGTAAGAATCAATAATTTAAAAATACTGTGCAATACCGTGTGCTACTGTGAAACAACGCGTATTACTTTACTTTAACCACCGGGTATTCCAACAGTGTTAACGGTAACCACTACGCCGTTATTTATAAAAACTTTAATTTGTCTTTTTCTTCATCCGACAGTTATTCTATTATGGGGCCCACAAATGGCTGCGCCGTCGTGCGAATATTTCCGACAGAAAGAATATTCCACGACCAAACGAATATTCCCCGACAACAATGAATATTTTATAACCACTTGCGTATTTTTGAAAAAATTTCATATATCACCCTTAACTTTAACCTTTTATCAATTTAACCATTTACTGAATTGTAATTATAAGAAAAATTGAATACTTTTATTTCATAAAATTCGGGGTCTTACAATCTCCCCTTCTTATGAAATTTCATCCCCGAAATTTATGTACATGGTATTTCGAAGAGTTAAGAATACCTTGCTTTCGTTTCAGATTATATCTCTCAGATCATCATGATTTCTCCATTGCTCATCTCCCATGACCTTTTCTCTTTTTATAAAAGATTATACAACAATGTGCTTCTCAAATAAATAGATAAGAATTTAGTACAAATGGATGCTTCTCAAATAAGAAAATATTAATAAAAGAGCAACTTTATAAAAGTTCAAAAATATTTATGCTTGAGAAAATATGCTTCTCAGTAAGCAGATAATAATTTATGTTTAGATCAAATGATGCTTCTGATTAAGAAGATATGTAAAATATGCACAGTTATAAAAGTTCAAATAACTTTTATATTTTCGAGAGATGCTTCTTTAATAAGCAGATAAGCCAATTTTAGCTTTAGCTCAAAAATACTTCTGTTTAAGTAAATATATCATTTTAATGCAATTTAGAAAGAATTATTTACTCTTTAAAATAAAGAGTGTTTTTCTATGGATTAAAAAGATTAGTTTCTTAGATATTCTTTAACAAGTATTATATGAATGATTTTTATGCATCAATACTTGTATATAAAAAGAATAAATCAATTCAAACAATATTTATCAAGTATAATAATTAAATCAGTTAAGCACAAACTGATATAGCAAATATTATTGTTTAATTCAGATAATATATAACAATATTTTATCTATTATGTGATTTTCTAAATAAAGCCACTTAGTACTATAAGGAATCATAGGGTTCGATTCCCTAATTTAAAAGGAATATCTCCGTAGCCTTGCGACGTCTAAGTATGACAAAATTTATATCATCACAATTGATATTTATATAAATATTTTCAATAGATCACTATGATTTTTAAATCCGGTACGAATGATTCCTCTTTTTGGAGGAATATCTCAGTATCGTTTTAAACTAACAAGTGTCGTATCTATTTTACGATGTTTATATAAATAATATCAATAAAAGGTTATTGAAGACTATAAGGAATCGTACGGTTCGAATTCCTCTCCGTAGATGTGTATCTCCGTAGCATTGCGGCACCCAAGTATACTTTTATTTGATAAATAGATAAAATATAGATATATAAAATTGTGTATAACAATGTATATTTGTATATCTATAGATATAAAACAAGTAAGAAATAACTCAACAAAAGTTAAACTCAAATGACTTATCTCAATACTTGGACCAATTTCCTCTTCTAAAATAATCAAAAACTTTGTAAGAAGAGATATACAGCTTTTTAGAGAGAATGTAGGCAAAGAGAGTATGCTTTGCTTTTCACTGAATTGGTAAAGACCAAATGAATGAAAGACTCCCTATTTATAGATTTTTGAAGTTAGAGGCAAAAATGTAATTTGTGAAAACTGATTTTGAATGCATGGTTCGGATGATTAATTTCTGAATTTAACGGTCCAAATGAAAAACAATTTTACGCGGAAGAACTCAACATTTTGCCCGGGCCATTCTCCACTAACTTAGTATTTATTTATTGATAAATTTGACCACATATATGTTAGAAACTTCCAATGGTTTTAAAAATTGCCAGCACATACGTGGTTTAAGTTCCAAAATGAATGTCTCCACCACATCTCACACACACACACACGCTTAGTATGTATATATATATATATATATATATATATATATATATATATATATATATATACACACACACACACACTAAGAGTCCGGATCATAAGCTCACCTATTATCCAACTCACCCGAGCTCACCCCCCCCTTTAGCGACGGATCCGACGACAGTTCGATCATACAACCGTCGTCTATACTTTTAACAACGGACAACATATAGCGTCGCTAAAAGTATAGGCGACGGTTGTATAACCGAACCGTCGCCGGGTCCGTCGCTAAAAGGAGAGTGAGCTTAGGTGAGTTGAATAATGGGTGAGCTTAAGATCTGAACCGTATATACTAATTATACATAATATGATATATGTATGCATGCATGCAATAAAATATTTTTGCCCAAATTTGAGTTTTGAAAACAAATAGGATCTCCTTGCCTTAAATATTTATATGAATCAATTTATTTAATACTTCACATTTAAGTTATCAAGGTCAATAAAAATTAATTCAAAATAAAATCAAAAAATAGTTTAGATAAAATAATAGATAAATCATTTTATTTAATTACTACATAATTGTTATCATCAAAATATATAAAATAAAATGAGACCTATCAATCTCCCCATTTTTGATGATGACAATTATAAAAATATTGTTATCCCTTAAGAAGCTCCCCCTCAAACTATGAACACTTTAATTCCAATCTCATAGCAGTTTAAGGCAATTATAGCAGTTATATCAGTTAATTCAATCTCATATCAGTTTATAATAGTTGTAACAGTTTATCCAATCTCATAGCAGTTTATAACAGTTTATCCAATCTCATAGCAGTGTTTATAATATTTTTTTTCTCCCCCTTTGTCATCATAAAAAATGATGGGGAAAAAGACTAAAAACTTGCATAAAATATTTAGTTAAGTAATCCTGCACAAAAAGTTAGTAACCAATATCTAGAGAAGATATTTCTACTAGTAGTAGTAGTAGTAAAGAGGGGTTAGGAGAGTTAAGTTACAGTTATCCCAAATAGTTAGTAATATTACAGTCAGTTCAAATAGTTAGAGATCCTCTAGATTTAGAGGGGAGAAGTGTTGAGAGATTTTCGAAATGTTGACATCTGGATCTTCTGAAAATGGTTGTGGGACAAGATCAGCTGGGTCATCATTGGCATTGGCATGAAACTCATAGGGACCCATAAGCAATTTATCGTTCTCCATTAGAAAACATACCATGGACTTAATAACATGTAGAGATAACTGAACATCTTCTAACTTTTCTAACATAAGAGTTTAATTTTGGAGAAGAAGTTGATTCATGCTATTAAGTGAATCAATTTTAGTGGCCATGATGATGTTGGACTCAATAACCTCATGATCAACAGGTTTAAAATTAAAACAATTATGGACTGAGGTGGAAGGTTTAAATGGGAAACAATATTACTGGTTGGAACAAGTTGGGACTGATGTTGTGACACATTGATATCCAGATAATTAAAAATATGAGTAAGCAACAAACCAAAGCCCAGACAGTTGTTAAGGAAGCAGAATTCAAAAGATGATAATAAAAAGTAGGCCAAGTTATAAGGCATGCACTCATTCAAGATGATCTTGATGATTTCCAAATTAAAGGGCAGTAATTTCCTATCATCTCTAACAAGCATGAAATTGTTTCTAAGAATTTTACCCAGAAATTGACACTCAAGAGTAAGGAACTCTAAACCAACTTTGCATGGGAAATCAAATAGCAGAGCAGGTACCATTTGATCAGTCACAATAGACAAGTTGTGCTTAAATAGCATGCATTCTTCCATAGAAATACCAGATGGATGAAGATAAGAATTGATCATAGGTAATTCTAAAGTAGAGGGATGCAGTTGAAGTGCATGCACAAGAAACAGTTCATCAATGACGTATGTTTGACCTAGAATACAAGTAGTGATGCTTTTTAACAAACCAGAAGAATCCTTATAGAATTCCATATGAGAGTAAAATTCAGCTATAAAACCAGGATAGATAGACTTATCATAGAAAGTTACCAAACAATCCCACCCAACATTTTTAATCCTTTCAAACAGGTCAGGAAAACTATGAAAAGTAATTACATTCCTTGGAGAAATATTATGTCTCATAACTCTATATTTAGCCTGTGCAGATGCAGTAGTGAGATGAGGAACAGCATTAGAGAACTGCAACTCAGAATGCAGAGGAAGTGTTTTACGTTTAGATGAAAAAAGGTTAGACATTATTAATAAAGTAGGGAAGATAGGTGAGAGGATGAGGCTAAGTAAGGATTGAAGATATGAATGCACCATGTTTGAAAATGGGCTTATATATAGAGATATGTAGAAAATAGTGTAATGATATGTTGAGGTAAAATAGTTCTTATACTAAATATAGGCAATCAAGATTTAGTAGTAAATATGAGTATGAGGTTACAAGTAATATGACCATACGAAGAACTGTAGTTATCATTAGAAAATATTTAAGACAAACAGTAAAGTGAATGTATTTTAAAGTTCTTATTTAAGATGGTAAGAAACTGGTAAGAAAAGATTGAGCAATGTGTCATATTTCTAACACAGAGAGCAATTATGTTCAGTCAAAAATAAATATTTCAGAAGAATATAGTAGTATTTTTCATTTAAAACATTCTTTGGTAAAACACAGCAAGGAACTATTTCACAGAGAAGTATAGAGCCGAGTTGTATCAGTACATAGAAAGACTGTCATTTCAAAAGTAAATTTTCAGAGAGGCAGGTATTTTGTAAAATTTAACATTTATAGCAAATCTCAGTAAGATAGATCAAACATCAGTTAGTGCAATAAATGAACCCAGTGGACATCAGTATCCACACAATATATAGTATATAGTAATAAAAAATGGAGGGTTATACCAGAGTGAGAAAAAGAAATAGCATTATACTAGTGAAGTGCAAGCCTCCGAAGAAAAATGATTAAGTTACATGCATAGCCTTGTGTTGTTTTTCAATAGAGAGAAACATATTTGTGCAAGCATAAATATATATATATATATATATATATATATATATATATATATATAGAATGATATATATAAGTATAGATATAGTATAAGAAATAAGTCTGAAGAAAAGAATTTGACAAACAAAAATTAGGGATTTTGAGAAATAAATAAAAAAGCTGTTAAGATTTTAGGGTTTAGAAATTGGGGGTTTTAGTAAAAGTAAAAAAAACTGAAACTCTAAAATATAAATTTCACATATAAGGGTTTGTCAGAAAATTTTTCAAATGAAGATAACAAAAAAATGATGAATCGATAGAAGTTTAAACAGATCTTGGTGATTTAAAAAATCGTCTTTTTGTTAAAAAAATGGAAGCTAAAAGTTTCACAGATCTGAACATAAAAAGATTTAGATTTAAACCAATCATTTGAACGAGTGAGTGATTTAAAACTAAACTGCTACACAAAAATCTGCTAAAAAATAGATTCGAGAGAAGAATTAGAAATGATTTTAATTGAAACCCTAAAATTTAAACGAAAAACATACATATCGTATATCTGACGATCTATATATTTGGACGAAAGTGAGATTAAAAGACCGTAGCAGATAAAATCAACTGAAAACCCTCTTTTTACATTTTGTTTGATCTACCAAATCTACAAATTAAAACTGAATCTAAGATATTGAGAGTGTGAGAAACTATTTTCTTCATAGTTTGATAAAGTATAGAGAGCATAGAATCAGAGATAATGGGGAGATAGAGAGGATCAAACAAGAATCAAAAACGGAGATCGACGAAGGAGAAGAAAATCGATGAAGGAAAATGAGATAGAAGAGCCAGAGGCGTAAGAGAAGAGAGAGAACTAATCAGACGTGAGAGATGAGAAGAGAGAGAAAGGAGAGTAAGAAATTAATTAAAAATTAATAAATTATAATATATAGTTTGACTTACTTTGTTGATCCAACAATGGATAGTAACTCAGGAAAGAGATCAAAGGCTGAGATTTGGTCTAAAATCTGAATAGTTGTGTTTCTTGAGTAAAAACTAATCCAACGGCTAGGATTATGTGCTAGGATTGATCGAACGGTTTAAAATCGTGATTCGTGTGCTCCTTGATGCTTGAATTTGATTGGTTCGATGGAGAAGACGCGGATGGATCCAGATAGCCATTGAATTTGTACTTTAATGAATGGTTCAAATCAGTTCTTAATATGTGTGTGTGTGTGTGTGTGTGTGTGTGTGTGTGTATATATATATATATATATTAACTTGAAAAGGATAAAATGTTAAACATTATTTACAAAATTAGTAAAATAAATATTGTTAGATAAAATATACAAATGTTTTGGTTTTATAACTATTACTATATAAATATATAGAAATAATATATAATATAATTAAGAATTAATAAATATGAGTTAAAAATTAAGAGGAAATATCTAGCATGCCTAATTCAATTCGTAATTTGCAAAAAAAAAAATCGAACTTAGTGGTTTAGTGAATATATCAGCTATATTTAATTCAGTGTCAATGTGTTCTAGCTTAATAATTCTATTACTAACATGATCATATAAAAAATGATGCCTAATGTCTATATGCTTTGACCTAGCATGAAAAATTGTATTTTTACTGAGATTGATAGTACTTGTATTATCACATAGAATTGACACACAGTCAAATTTCAAGTTATAATCAGTAAGGGTCTGTTTCATCCACAGTATTTGTGCATAGCAACGTGCAACAACAATATATTCAGCTTCGGTGATTGAAATAAATACCGAGTTCTGTTTCTTAGAAAACCAAGAAACTAAACATCTTCCTAGAAACTGACAGATGCCACTGGTACTTTTTTGATCGACATGATGACCTGCATAGTCAGAATCTGAAAAACACATGAGATTAAATGGTTGATCCTTAGGATACCGTAGACCTAATTCAGCTGTTCCTTTAAGATACCGAAAATTCTTTAGGATTAGCTTGAAACCTGGCACATTTACAAACACTAAACATAATGTCAGGTCTACTAAGAGTTATATATAATAAACTTCCGATCATTCCTCTGTATTTCTTTGAGTCAACAGATTTTCCATTTTCATCAGCAATTAATTTATCAGTAGTTGACATAGGAGTGTTAAGAGGTTTTGCAGATTCTAAGCCAAATTTCTTGATCATTTTTTTACAGTATTTAGATTGAGATATATGAATACCTTTTTCTCCTTGTTTAATCTCCAATCCGAAGAAGAAGTTTAATTCTCCCATCATACTCATTTCAAATTATTTACTAATACTTTTAGAGAAATCATTACATATAGTAATGTCAGTGGAACCAAAAATAATATCATCAACATATATTTGAATTACCATAATATCATCATTCTTATTTTTAGTAAATAAAGTAGTATCAATAGTTCCCCGTTTAAAACCATTATTTAGCAAAAATTTACTCAATCTTTCATACCAAGCTCTAGGGGGCTGTTTTAAACCATATAAAGTTTTATGTAATTTATAAACATATTCAGGATGACTAAAATCTTCAAAGCTAGGAGGTTGTTTAACATAAACTTCCTCTTCTATAACACCATTTAAGAATGCAGATTTGACATCCATTTGAAACAGTTTAAAATTTGTATGACATGTAAATGCTAATAATATACAAATAGATTCAATTCTAGCAACATGAGCATATGTTTCATCATAGTCAATACCTTCCATTTGATTATATCCTTGTGCAACTAATCTTGCCTTATTACGTACAACAGTTCCACTTTCATCAAGTTTATTACGAAATACACATCGAGTTCCAATAATTGAAACATCTTTGGGTTGTGGAACTAACTCCCATACTTTGTTTCTAGTAAATTATTCAAGTTCGTCTTGCATAGCCATTGTAAGACCCCGAATGTGACGCCCCCAAAATTAGGTATACATCACCCATCTTAGGTCGCCAGATACATGGTACAGAATTCAAATACATCTTACTAATACAACTGTCGTGTACAACACGACAAAACATAAACTGTGAGTTTGAATACAAATATTGTCTACTAGAGATTATACAAACTCAAAAGGAGTCCTCATTACAATTATTATCACACTATTTTACAGAATAGTGAGGACTACTAATGCAATTCTCTGGACCATCACTCCGTTCCCCGACTCGTCCCAGCTATATTCTCATTTCCTGAAGAGAACAATGAAAGAAAGGGTGAGCTCAACTAGCCCAGTAAGAAATATTATGACTAAGATAATGCAAAATAAATTATCAATAGTCTTCAACAATGTTAAACTGATAAAATACAATAGATATCAAGTTTAACTGTAGCGGAATAAGCAATCCTTAGAAGAGTCAAGTAGAGAATAAAATCTATTATCTTCTATGATTTAAAAATATTTTCATCAATTTTTATCGCTGAGACTCAGCTTAATAAATAAACCACATCTTCTAATCATCCATGTACTACGAACCAAAGATATTCATTAAATCATCCACGGTCATGACTATACCGAATAATCCCTGGTCATAATTATACCAAAAACTGTCCATCAATACATTACGGGCCACTGAGGACTTTTACCACATCACAGTTCATGATTATACCGAATGATCCCTCGTCATAATCATACTAAGTCCATCTATGCACGTAAGCCAAAGATGACTTTCAACATAATATAAACATGAGGATGATGACAATGTTATAGGAATTCAATTAAACAAGTTCAAGAATTAATTTATCCAGGAACTAATAATATCCAAATTGTCAACATGAAACTTCTTTGTAAAGTAAAAGTCAAGAATGCTCAAAAGAGTATTTCCATGAAAAGATACTGGATGAAGCGCAAATATCAAGGATATTCCACTAATTTCATGGAGTATAGAAGTCAAAACTTTAACCAACTGTGTATAATAAAGAATGGAATAACAACAGAAATCATCATGCATGCGGTACTTCGTATAGACAGGTTATTCCAACAGAATAATAATAACGGAACCAGGTCAGGTGAAAATCACACCGACAGGATGTTCCAACAGAATAATAAAGAATAGAATAACAACAGAAATCACCATGCATGCGGTACTTCGCATAGACAGGTTATTCCAACAGAATAATAACAACAGAATAATAAAGACGGAACCAGGTCCGGCGTAGAACGCATAGACAGGATATTCCAACAGAATAGTAAAGACGGAACCAGGTCCGGCGTAAAACGCACAGACGGGATATTCCAACAGAATAGTAAAGACGGAACCAGGTCCGGCATAGAACGCACAGACAGGATGTTCCAACAAAATAATAAATAATGGAACCAGGTCCGGCGTAGAACGCACAAACAGGATGTTCCAGCAGAATAATAAGGAATGGAATAATAGAAGAATTTCACCAAGTATGCGGTACTTCGCATAAACAGGTTATTCCAACATAATAACAAAGAATGGAACAACAGAAGTTCTCTTCATGAAGATGAAAGAAAGAAATAATATTCCCTACCTTTGAAAGAAACTGGATATAGGAGTAGTGAGGGAGCAGACTTCTCTTCTTCTATAGATTTTCTCTCTATAGCTTCTCTCTATAATTTCTCTATATAATAATGGCTCTAAAGCTTTAGTGAATTGGTGAGAAATGAAGGAAGGATGAGCTTCTATTTATAGGAAAACATAGTTTCGATAATTGCACGTTTTGGGGCTCGAAAATTACAGTATAATACCTTCCTCTTTTTCTTCATTTTTTATTTAGTCCTGCAAGTATTATCAATCTTGCACCAACTCCCCTAATAGTAAATCATGTGAATCAATAGTATCCGTGAATAGTAACTCGTGAATAGTAACTCGTGAATAGTAACCCGTGAGTAGTAACTTATGAATAGTAACTCGTGAATAGTACTCCGACACGAAAAGCGCTCCGAATACCCGAGTGAGCAATACTAGAGTGAATAGTAATTTGGGTGAATAGTAACCCGTGAATAGTAACCCGTGAATAGTAACTCATGAATAGTAACTCGTGAATAGTACTCCGACACAAAAAGTATCCCGAATACCCGATTGAACAATACTGAGTGACTTCTCACATAAGCATCAATAATCAATACCGTGTGCTACTATGCAACCACGCGTATTACTGTACTTTTAACACCGGGTGTTTCAACAGTATCAACGGTAAAACTTCCGCCGTTATTTTCATAAAGTATTTCTGTCATTTTCTAACTACGACAGTTCTTCTATTGTGGGTCCACCAATGATTGTGTCGTCCACCAATGATTGTGTCGTCGTACGAATATTTCCCAACAAAAAGAATATTCCCCGACCAATCGAATATTATATAACAACTTGCATACTTTACAAAATTTTCAAATACTACCCCCAACTATAACATTATCTCAAATCCACACCTTAATATTAAAAAAAATATTTTGAAAAATTTAAATCTTTATTTAAAAATATCTGGGGTCTCACAATCTCCCCTTCTTATAGAATTTCGCCCTCGAAATTTACGTACGTATCTGGTATGATAAAGGGTGAGGATAACTTGAATACCTTTATCGTTAAAAGCATTAAATTCATCTTTGCAATTCGGTCAAAGATATTCATTAACAATTCATCTTTGCACTACAGGCCAAAGATATACAACTGTAAAACCAATAATGCTGAGACTCAGCTTAATAGTATCACAACCACGAATTATCCATGCACTACGGGCCAAGGATATTCGTGTTTTTAATTACGGTCATGATTATACCGAATAATCCCTGGTCATAATCATACCAAGTCCATCTAAGCTCTACGGCCAAAGATGACTATTACCACATCCATGAATTAATATTTCATTGCTGAGGCTCAACTCAATAATTAATCCACATCGTCGAATCATCCCTACACTACAGGCCAAGGATATTCTTTAGTATCACGACCACGAATTATCCATGCACTACGTGCCAAAGATAATCGTGTTTTCAATTACGGTCATGATTATACCGAACAATCCCTGGTCATAATCATACCAAGTCCATCTATGCTCTACGGCCAAAGATGACTTTTACCACATCCATGAATTAATATTTTATTGCTGAGACTCAGCTCAATAATTAATCTACATCGTCGAATCATCCCTGCACTACAGGCCAAGGATATTCTTTAGTATCACGACCACGAATTATCCATGCACTACGTGCCAAAGATAATCATGTTTTCAATTACGGTCATGATTATACCGAAAAATCCCTGGTCATAATCATACCAAGTCCATCTATGCACGTAAGCCACAGATGACTTTCAACACAATATAAGCATGAGGATAATGATATAAAGAATCAATCAAATGAGATAAAGGATAAATATAAAACATTTATAATATAATTTATTCAGGGTTCAAGAATATCCCAATGCTATCAATCACTTAATAATCTTATAATCTAATATCATTAATCTTATAACAATATTTTAATCACTTCTTAAACTTATAAACAATTTATTTCAATTGTTTACGTTTTACCATATAATGCATTTAATCATTCAAAAATACCATACTCATAAGATATCATCACCAATGATCAAATCCCTCATCAAAAAAATATGCATATGCTCTATATAGGATTTCCAAGCCATAAAATTCTATTTTCCAACTTTGTTACCTCACATAACATATTTAACTCATATATTCGTAACTAAACATTTTTTATGAAAATACCAAATCAGTCCCAAAAATATTTCTTTTCTGAGATTTAGCATAATATAGTCTCATAATGAACATACATTTTTCTCGGAATTTTTAAAATTCATTTACTATTTTTAAAAAAATAATTTCCAATTAATTCCTTAAGAAATTTGCTACCTCAAGTTTAACTCCAAAAATTCCCAAATCTTGGAAGGACCTTACACATGTTAATGTGAGCCTCCAGTTTAAATTTCATGGTCATCGGAGTTGTAGAACTCCGGTTATAGCGTTTTTCGTCCAAAAAATCTAAATATTGAAATGGTCATAACTTGCTCATTTTAAGTCGGAATGAGCTCATTTTTGGACACGATATTCTTTATACCATATACTTTTATGTCCCAAAAGACCTAAATTTTCCTCCCTAATTAAGTGGCCGAAACAGTCCTTACAAAAATGTGGCAGCAGCTTTTTTGACATTTTGAAGTTTTGACTCCTTTGCTAAAATCAGTCCGCACGAAAATCTACAACACATTATTTAGTGATTCCACTTGGATTAGTTTGGTAACTCATAGATCTAACTCTAGGACTTGACCACACTCAAAAATTCAAAATATAATAGGAGATATGATCACTTGAATTTCATGTTACGTTTTTACCAAAATCTGATTTTTCAACCCTTTGTGATTTCTAAGAAACTTTCATGTTTTTACATAATAACCAACATAACTCATCATAACACTTACTAATACCACATATACCCATGATTTTCATTATTCCAACGCTTTTATTATAACTCTCATTATAATCAACGTAACCAGATCCTTTTAGTTGATGAAATATTTGAGGGTTTTATAAATGGGTTTTGTACTGGGGTCAATACAAAATTCGATTTCATGCTCTAGGGATAGTTTAAGAAGTCTTCAAGAATATGTCAGAAAATTTATTAACAATAAAAATATCACTCAAAACTGTGGCTTTCATCCAAGACTTGGATAGCACATGAAATGAAGGTTTCTCCTAACGGAGTTTCAATCGCTAAGTCAAAGTCTAATCTCTCTGGAGTCAAATTTAAACATTGAGCGCAAGCAAGAGAGATAAAAGAATGGGTAGAACCGGTATCTAATAAGGTATAGACTCTGCAAAAATTTATAATTAACTAACCCGTGATAACTTCGTTCGATTCCTCGTCACGAAAAACGCTCTCCCTTAAACTACCGAATTTGTTTGGTCTGTATCCGCCTTTGGTGCCACCATCCCAGCTGGACTTGACTTCACTATACGACAAAATTGAGCTAAATGACCTTCTCTTCTTGAAATTTCCACTTCTATTATCTTGGCCATGATTACCACTGAAGTGGTTACCATTCTTGGCATGATAATTTCCCCCACGATGGTTATCATTGTTCCGATAGCCGTTGCCACCATTATGATTATTATCGTGTTGTTGGTCGTTACCTTTTGCTTGAGCTGAATAAACGCTCTCATGTGCTTCATTGCTTATCTCAGCATTTTCAGATGCCATTCTCAAACACTGTCATAAAACAAGGGTTAATTGACATATCACATATTATCCCTATACTCTGACCGACCAATTAAATACCAAATAAACTTAAGTAGGTCATATTAGCGAAAGAATTTCCCGTCTCTCCCCTCCTAGTTCTATTCTCACATCCTAGCCAGGGATCATATCCCTAAGCTCTGATACCAACTGTGACGCCTAGGGGTGTTCAAACCGGTCGGTTTTTTCAGTTTTTAGGGAAATCGAACCGGTTCGAACCGATCGGTTCGGTACAAAGTTGAACCGGTTCGGTACCGGTACAAAAAATCGGTACATACCGAATTTTCGGTTCCGGTTTCAGTTGGATGTTTAGCTTGGTCGGTAAATACCGAACCGAACCGATCGTACCGATTATTTAAATAATAAATTAAAAAATAACTTGAAGGACCAATTTTTTAAGACTCATTTGTCTAACTATGTAAAAGTAATTGAAAGTCTCTCTATTTATAGAATAGAGGTAAAACAAGAGATGGCATACTAGACAATGTGGGATGTTTAGTTGTCTAGCCATGTAAAATTAACTTGAAAGTCTCTTCTATTTATAGAATAGAGGTAAGACAAGAGATGACATACTAGACAATGTGGGATGTATTCAATGTGGGACTTATTAAACAAGAGATAGCATACTACATTACTACCAAGTGAATCTCCAAGTCCCATATTGGCTAAATTGGTAAAACTTTAAGAAAATTTTCCTTATGAATTGATTATTATGTAATAATGAATTTAAGATAACAAATAATCAAACCATTATTAGTATTAAGGATGTAAATAACTTAACCCTTATAATGACACTAATGAAGAATTTATGACACCATTGCTTGTTTCTAAGTCCCACATTGATTAGATTATAAAAAATTTAGAAAGTTTTCTTTATAAAAACACCATTGCTAAAACTTGAAGTAAATTTACCAACTTAGACTTTCATCAAATCAAACCAACTATAATGACACTAATGAATGCCAAGGAAATCACATAAGTGAACTTATGGCACCATCTTACATAACTTGTTTCTAAGTCCCACATAGATTAGATTATAAAAATTTAAGAAAGTTTTCTTTATAAAAACACTACCAAGTGAAGTCTTTACTATTTAGTTGTCTCCAAGTCCCATATTGGCTAAATTGGTAAAACTTTAAGGAAATTTTTCTTATAAATTTATAATCATGTAATAATGAATTTAAGATAACAAATAATCAATGCATTATTAATAATAAGGATGTAAATAACTTAACCCTTATAATGACACTAATGAAGAACTTATGGCACCATTGCTTGTTTCTAAGTCTCACAATGATTAGATTATAAAAAATTAAGAAAGTTTTCTTTATAAAAACACCATTGCAAAAACTTTAAATAAATTTACAAACTTAGACTTTCATCAAATCAAACCAACTATAATGACACTAATGATTAATGAATGCCAAGAAAATCACATAAGGGAACTTATGGCACCATCTTACATAACTTGTTTCTAAGTCCCACATTGATTAGATTATAAAAATTTAAGAGAGTTTTCTTTATAAAAACACTACCAAGTGAAGCCTTTACTATTTAGTTGTCTCCAAGTCCCATATTGGTTAAATTGGTAAAACTTTAAGGAGATTCTCCTTATAAAATGATTACCATGTAACAATAAATACCAATTGGGACAACTCCTATATTGGTTAAATTGGTAAAATTTTAAGGAGATTTTTCTTATAAAATGATTATTACCATGTAATAATAAATTCCAATTGGGCCAATTTTTGGCTTATAGTTTTGTGTTTGGGCTGTAATAGGTCTATCTTACTAAGCTTTTGGGCTGGCATAAAAATTTAAGTCAGTATTTAAAGTTTTGGGTTGAAAGTTTTTGGGCTGAAATTTTTTGGGCTGAAATTCCGGTACAAGTCGGTAAAAACTGGAACCGGTCCGGTACCGAACCGGCTAATCGGTTCGGTTTACCGGTTCATTCGGTTCCGGTATCGGTACCCAATTATCAATAGTTTTGGTAATCGGTTCGGTTCGGTTCGGTTCGGGCCGATATTTTACCGATGAACACCCCTAGTGACGCCCCCAAAATTAGGTATACATCACCCATCTTAGGTCGCCAGATACATAGTACAGAATTCAAATACATCTTACTAATACAACTATCGTGTACAACACGACAAAACATAAACTGTGAGTTTGAATACAAATATTGTCTACTAGAGATTATACAAACTCAAAAGGATTCCTCATTACAATTATTATCACACTATTTTACAGAATAGTGAGGACTACTAATGCTATTCTCTGGACCATCACTCCGTTCCCCGACTCGTCCCAGCTATATTCTCATTTCCTGAAGAGAACAATGAAAGAAAGGTTGAGCTCAACTAGCCCAGTAAAAAATATTATGACTAAGATAATGCAAAATAAATTATCAATAGTCTTCAACAATGTTAAACTGATAAAATACAATAGATATCAAGTTTAACTGCAGTGGAATAAGCAATCCTTAGAAGAGTCAAGTAGAGAATAAAATCTACTATCTTCTATGATTTAAAAATGTTTTCATCAATTTTTATCGCTGAGACTCAGCTTAATAAATAAACCACATCTTCTAATCATCCCTGTACTACGAACCAAAGATATTCATTAAATCATCCACGGTCATGACTATACCGAATAATCCCTGGTCATAATTATACCAAAAACTGTCCATCAATACATTACGGGCCACTGAGGACTTTTACCACATCACAGTTCATGATTATACCGAATGATCCCTCGTCATAATCATACTAAGTCCATCTATGCACGTAAGCCAAAGATGACTTTCAACATAATATAAACATGAGGATGATGACAATGTTATAGGAATTCAATTAAACAAGTTCAAGAATTAATTTATCCAGGAACTAATAATATCCAAATTGTCAACATGATACTTCTTTGTAAAGTAAAAGTCAAGAATGCTCAAAAGAGTATTTCCATGAAAAGATACTGGATGAAGCGCAAATATCAAGGATATTCCACTAATTTCATGGAGTATAGAAGTCAAAACTTTAACCAACTGTGTATAATAAAGAATGGAATAACAACAGAAATCATCATGCATGCGGTACTTCGCATAGACAGGTTATTCCAATAGAATAATAATAACGGAACCAGGTCAGGTGAAAATCACACCGACAGGATGTTCCAACAGAATAATAAAGAATAGAATAACAACAGAAATCACCATGCATGCGGTACTTCGCATAGACAGGTTATTCCAACAGAATAATAACAACAGAATAATAAAGACGGAACCAGGTCCGGCGTAGAACGCACAGACAGGATATTCCAACAGAATAGTAAAGACGGAACCAGGTCCGGCGTAAAACGCACAGACGGGATATTCCAACAGAATAGTAAAGACGGAACCAGGTCCGGCATAGAACGCACAGACAGGATGTTCCAACAAAATAATAAATAATGGAACCAGGTCGGCGTAGAACGCGCAAACAGGATGTTCCAGCAGAATAATAAGGAATGGAATAATAGAAGAATTTCACCAAGTATGCGGTACTTCGCATAAACAGGTTATTCCAACATAATAACAAAGAATGGAACAACAGAAGTTCTCTTCATGAAGATGAAAGAAAGAAATAATATTCCCTACCTTTGAAAGAAACTGGATATAGGAGTAGTGAGGGAGCAGACTTCTCTTCTTCTATAGATTTTCTCTCTATAGCTTCTCTCTATAATTTCTCTATATAATAATGGCTCTAAAGCTTTAGTGAATTGGTGAGAAATGAAGGAAGGATGAGCTTCTATTTATAGGAAAACATAGTTTCGATAATTGCACGTTTTGGGGCTCAAAAATTACAGTATAATACCTTCCTCTTTTTCTTCATTTTTTATTTAGTCCTGCAAGTATTATCAATCTTGCACCAACTCCCCTAATAGTAAATCATGTGAATCAATAGTATCCGTGAATAGTAACTCGTGAATAATAACTCGTGAATAGTAACTCATGAATAGTAACCCGTGAGTAGTAACTTATGAATAGTAACTCGTGAATAGTACTCCGACACGAAAAGCGCTCCGAATACCCGAGTGAGCAATACTAGAGTGAATAGTAATTTGGGTGAATAGTAACCCGTGAATAGTAACCCGTGAATAGTAACTCATGAATAGTAACTCGTGAATAGTACTCCGACACAAAAAGTGTCCCGAATACCCGATTGAACAATACTGAGTGACTTCTCACATAAGCATCAATAATCAATACCGTGTGCTACTATGCAACCACGCGTATTACTGTACTTTTAACACCGGGTGTTTCAACAGTATCAACGGTAAAACTTCCACCGTTATTTTCATAAAGTATTTTTGTCGTTTTTTAACTACGATAGTTCTTCTGTTGTGGGTCCACCAATGATTGTGTCGTCCACCAATGATTGTGTCGTCATACGAATATTTCCCAACAAAAAGAATATTCCCCGACCAATCGAATATTATATAACAACTTGCATACTTTGCAAAATTTTTAAAAACTACCCCCAACTATAACATTATCTCAAATCCACACCTTCATATTAAAAAAAATATTTTGAAAAATTTAAATCTTTATTTAAAAAAATCTAGGGTCTCACACCGAATTTTATGAAATAAAAGTATTCAATTTTTCTTATAATTACTATTCAGTAAATGGTTAAATTGATAAATATTAAAGTTATGGGTGAAATGTGATTTTTTTCAAAATACACAAGTGGTTATAGAATATTCGTTTGGTCGGGGAATATTTTTTCTGTCGGGAAATATTCGTACGACGGCGCAGCCATTTGTGGGCCCCATAACAGAATAACTGTCGGATGAAGATAACGACAAAAATTGAGTTTTTATAATTATTTATAATTAACGGCATAGTTGTTACCGTTAACACTGTTGGAATATCCGGTTATTAAAATACAGTAATACGCGTTATTACACAGTAGCACACGGTATTGCACAGTATTTTTGAAATTATTGATTCTTACGTAAGAAGGCACTACTGAATAATTGTCACAGTAATTACTGTTCAATATTTTATTTTATTGATTCAATAATTGCTGCGTTGATATTTTATATTATTGTTATTTCAATAATTGTCACTGCACAATATTTTCCATTATCAGATCAATAATTCATATTATTTGAATAATATTATTAGATAACATTATTGGCAATGTCTAGAAAGTTCTGTCTAAGGAGAGTTTTGGTCACCTAATTGCGCGCCAGTAAGGAGAAATTCTTATTGGAAAGCCCCCTCTTTCTTGGGAACGGCCTGGTTGTCATAAATGTGATTCTGTAATATTATCTGTGAATAATTAATTATTGATTCATATGATAAGGAAATATTTATTTTATGTGGATATAAATGAGGGATATATTTTTGTGGTTAAAAATGAAGGAGTTAATGTTGAGGTGTTTTATCTGTATTTTTGTCGGAACGGAGGTATTAAAAATCAAATTAGGATTTTTTGCGAGGGTTATAATTTTTAATCCGACCGTTGGATCGTGGTAATATTTGGATATGTTATACATATATAAGTTGAGTATATGTCCACAAATTTTGAACCGTTAAAAATAAACGTATAATTTGTTATGAATTTTACGAGATGACTGGTTCAGAAATTGTTGAATTTTCGGAGTTAATCATTTTGGTAGAAAATTCTAGAATTGGTGGGCTCCACTCTTGGTTGGTGAAGAAATGTACTGAGATTTTTATTCAAATATGGTGGGTGGGAATAGTAGCAGGTAAAGCCATCAGGTTGCAAGTTAAGTCTGCTTCGGCGTGCTAACATTTTCTTATAAATAGAGGGCTAAGTTAGAATTGAAAATCACACCAGAAACATAAGCTTTCTCTCTTTCTCTGTCTATATTATGAAGCATATTTTGTGAGTATTTAGATACTTTGAGAGTTGCTATTCAGTGCAAGTTTCCTTCGGCTTTGCATTCCAGTCAGAAATACTGCACTTTTGAGGTAAGGGATAGTAAGGGATTTTAAGGGTTGTTATGATTTTCAGTTTCGTAATTTTTCCGACCTTCAAAACTTTTAGAAAAATTTAAAATGATATTTTGATGAGTTTTCTTGATTGTGTCCAAAAATAGTGATTTTTGGATGTATAGATTATGAGTTATGAATTTTATGAGAAAAGACTATTTTAAAAGTAACCGCTTATAACTCCTTGTGGTTAACTCCAAAATTGATAAAATTTTTATTGGGAGTACATGTATATGATAGGAGCATACTCTGTGAATTTCAAAATTTTTAGATAAAATTACAATTTATGATAAATGTCTAAATATTCGGCGGTTTTGGCCATATGAAAAATAGTAAATAAATTTTAAAAATTCTGGGATAAATATATGTTCAATATAGGACTATATTCTGCAAAATCTCATAAAAGAAATATTTTTGGAACTGATTTGGTATTTTTTATGAAAATAGTCTAGTTATGAGCAAATGAATTAAATATGTTTTGTGAAGTAAGAAAATTAGAAAATAGGATTTTATGGCTTGAGAATCCTATATGAGGTATATGCAGATTTTTGATGAGGGTTTTTGGTTATTGGTGATGAAATCTTATGAGTTTGGCATTTTATGATGATTAAATGCATTAATTAGTAAAGTGTAAATAATTTAAATAAATTGTTTATAAGTTTAAGAAATATTATTTCAATATCATTATACCGAAATATTGGTATGGATTTTATTGTGGAATTTCTATCTTTTTGTGTCGAGTTACTATTCACGAGTTACTATTCACGAAAAAATTGGTTTCTTTTTCTAACCAAATTATAGTTGATTTACGAATATTACTCTTGAGATTAAAACTATATGTTGATCATATTATTTTTATTATTATATATAATATTTTTATAACCCTAATGATGATATTTCTCTTTGACTTGAGTGTAAAGATGGGTAGATTTTTGGTATGATCATGACTATGGGTTCTCTTTGGCCAGTAGTGCAAAGTTGAATTGTTGACTGGTATGATCATGACCATTGAATTTATAAGTGAATATCTTTAGTTTAAGTGCAAAGGTGAATTGATCAACATGGTTATAATTATTGTTTATATAAATTCTGAAATGATTATATATTTCTTTGAGATATTAATATATTTGGCCTGTAGTGCAAATATGAACTGTTGATGAATATATTTGGCCGTAGTGCAAATATGAACTGTTGAGGAATATCTTTGGCCTGTAGTGCAAAGATGAATTGTTGATGAATATCTTTGGCCCGTAGTGCAAAGATGACATGTTGAACATCTTTGGCCAGTAGTGCAAAGATGAACAGATGTTGAGATGAACATGACCAACTGGTGATACAAATGAATATCTTTGGCCATAGTACAAAGATGAAGTTATTAGTATGATTATGAACAGAAAATGTGATTTGGTATAACCATGATCTTTGATATTTCAGGTAAAGACATGTGATGAAAATTATCTTCGTCCTGAATGTGAAGAGGAATTTAGAATCACAATTATGATTATGAGTTATTCATATGATTGTGGAAAGGAACTGTTGAGTGATGTTATAGGGATAAAACATTGTTGGTGGATTTTTAACATGGAGATGATAATAGACTTTATAGTCTATTTGACTCTTCTAATGGATTGCTCGTTCCGCTGCAACTATGGTTGAAATTTTTATCATCTACCATATGTTCTAAATCTCTGATTTATTACTGTTGAAGGCTATTGATAATTTATTTATCTTTAGTTATGATATTCTTTACTGGGCTAGTTGTGCTCACCCTTTTGTTTCACAATTTCTTTCAGGTAATAAGAGTGTAGCTGGGTCGAGAGGGGGTAACAAGGGAATAGAACAGTGGTCATCATTTAGTAGTTATATTTGGTGAAGAAAATAGGGTGAGGCGAACCCAACGTTGGAAGGGTGTTTTGTCACTATCATACAAGATGTCTAACTACATACAATCTCGTGTCATGATAAGACAGGGATGTGCTCATCCACTTGCTGAGTATATATACGAGCACTACCTATATAATCTTGGTGTTTGTTTGAAGTATAATTCTCAATTAAAGACAGTAGAGATAATGATATGTCAAGAGAAGACTCACCATTGGGAAGAATATGATAGTAATCTTCTCGTTTTTCTTTGGGGTCTATTGGGTCAACCAAGGATAATTCTGTGACCATATGATATTTATCATAACCTAGAAGCATGGCCTCCCATGTATAAAGGTTTCCTTGAGCACTTCCCAAATATTCTAATTTCTAAAATAGTTTTTGACTATACCTTTATGTAAGGTGTCATTGTGAGGTGCTGTCCACGGTTGGGACATGAGTCACATTTGGTATATATTTGTATCCAAACTCACAGCATATGTGTTGTTGTATTTTGCACGACAATTGTTGTAATAAAGTTGTAGTTGTTTTCTGTACCATGTATTTGGCGACTCAGAATAGGTTGGATGGAATGGACCTGTTTTGGGGTCGTTACAGCCATTATCCAGTCTTCATCAAGTAAAGCATCTTTTATATTTTTAGGTTCAATTTGAGACAAGAAAGATCAGTGATCAGCTAAATTATGTGCTTGTGATCTACTGAGAACCCATTTATCAATATTACCAATTAAATTTTCTATAGGATGATTTTTAATAATGTGAGACTCTTTGGGCAAATCATTCAATTGAGGGTTTGGATTTTCAAGGGGATTCTCATCAATAGGTGGAGATGCATTATCTAGTTTTGGGTCTTCCATATTTCTGAGAATATTTTTAATGACAACATCATTGTCAACAAGCTCTTTATATTTTGGTGGCGGCTGACTTTCATCAAAAGTCACATTCATTGATTCTTCCACAACTAGACTTCTTTTGTTGAAAACTCTGTATGCTTTACTATTAAGAGAGTATCCAAAAAATATTCCTTCATCAGCTTTGGGATTAAGTTTCAATAAATGTCCTTTGGTATTTAGAATAAAACATTTACTCCCAAAAAACACGAAAAATAGTTTATTTTGGAGTCCTTTTATAATAAAGCTCATATGGAGTTTTGAACAAAATAGGTCTTAATAAAACTCTGTTTAAAATGTAATATGAAGTTGCCACAGCTTCAGCCCAGAAATACTTTGGAAGCTGATATTCATTCAACATGGTATTAGCCATTTCTTGCAAAGAATAATTTTTCCTTTCAACTACACCCATTTGATTGAGGTGTATAAAGAGCAGAGAAATTATGATTTATACCATTCTCAACACAGAACATAATGAAATCAGAATTGTCAAATTCTTTTCCGTGATCAGATCGAATATAGACAATAGAGCTCCCCTGTTGATTTTCAATCTTTTTACACAAGGTAGAAAAAGAATTAATAGCCTCATTTTTAATTTTAGAAAATCAACCCATGTAAATCGTGAATAATCATCAACCAAAACTAGAATGTATATAGCACAACCCATTCTATGTTTAGGGATAGGTCCATGTGTAACAGTTCTAAGGGTCTAGAAGTTGACACGGTAAATTTAGGTTTATGTGATGCATGAATTTATTTTCCCAGTTCACAAGCTTCACAAATGTGATCTTTTAAGAATTTTAGTTTAGGAAGACCTTGAGCATGTTCTTTAGAAGAGATGTTGTTTATAAGTTTCATGTTGATGTGTCCTAGTCTACGATGTCATAGCCAAGGATCATCATTTACAGATATAAGACAAACGTTATCTAAATGAGAATATGCATCTAAGTCACAAGTATACACATTTTAATATCTAGGGCAGACTAAAATTAATTTACCAGTTTGATACAAGATAGAGCAATTATGTATACTGAAGGATATTTTAAAACCACTAACACAAAGTTGACTAATAGATAGAAGATTATACCTAAGTCCAGTGACTAACTGAACGTTAGAGCTTGCAGATTTTTCAATTTTGACTTGTCGCCAGTCATGTGTCTTGAGCAGCCACTATCAAGATACCATTTGCTTTTATTCAGATCAGCTGCAAGACATACCTGCAATGTATGTACTAATTTTACAAGTTGGTACCCTTTAATAGGAAGGGTTCTTAGGGTGAGTTTTCCATTTTATATAAGGAGCATTTGAAGTTTCCTTTACAAAACTTGGCATAGGATAATCAGTTTTAGTAGAAAAAAGCATTCTATGAGTAACTGAATTATGAGAAGTATGATAATAATGTTTATGAAATTCTCTTCTTGTGATAGTTGGTGCAGTATATGTTCCTTTAGGAACCCAAATCATTTTTCCTATATAGTTTCCATTTCTAGCATTGCACATATAAAAGGAATGACCATTTCTGTTACAATAGGAACATTTAGTGAAAGGATATATATGACTTTCTTTTTCTTTGATTTTAACATGATATAGTCCTTTATCTTTTGATTTACTTGTTTCTCCAGTATATCTTAAACCTTCTTTATTAAAGCTACATTTTTGTTGATTTAACATAACATCAAGATTTTCTTTTCCTTTTGTAAATTTATAAATTATAGTATTTAAATATTCACATTCTTTAGTTAAGTTTTCAATTATGGAATTATGTTTTTCTATTTCTAATTTTAAAAGTGAATTCTCATTTCTGATTTCTTCAATTACCGCTTGATCTTGTACTTGATTATCTTCATTGATTACAGCAAGTGTTGAATTTTTAATTTCAAGATTTTCAATTGAGATAATAAGTGATGAATTTTTTATTTCAAGATTTTTATTTATTTTCTTAAATTGATCTAATTCTTCTTCATTTTTTAAGTTTACTTCATTTAAACTTTCATTGGTGATAATTAACTTAGCATTTTCAATTTCAAGGCTCTTATTTATTTTTCTTAATCTTTCTAACTCTTCTTTTAATAATTCATTATTCTCATATAAATGATTGTAAGCCTTTTGTAATTCATAGTGTTCTTCATTTATGTTTTTCAACATATATGCAGAAAATGAGGTGCTAGGCAATTGGTGTACGGAATTTACCTCAGATCTTGGTGATGAGGCATTGTCTGCCATTAAACAGATATTTGCAACTTATTCAATTTGTTCAGCAATTTCTTCCTCGTTACTTAGATCCCATCCTTCCTCAGCTACAAGAACTTTGTTGTTGACCAATTTTGGACAATCCTTTTTGAAGTGTCCAGGCTGCTTGCATTCAAAGCATGTGTTTGAATTTTCATTTGAGTTGGTACTTTTGAAGTTGTTGTTATTGGCTTTGAAATTTCCTCCTTGTGTCTTTGGCTTGAAAATTTGTTTGCTTTTGAAGTTGTTGTTTGTCTTCATAAAGCCTTTGCCATATTTTCTTGTATTGCTTTGAATTACTCTCTTGAGTTGTCTGGATAGTAAAGCAACTTCATTGTTGTCTAGACTTAGAAGTTTTTCATCAACTTTCTTGGTCCACCAGAAGAGCTTTGAAGATGATTCCTTTCTTTTTCAGATCTGTGTCTGATCCGGTTTTTTCGACGAGCATGTCGACTTCGTGGGCACGAAGATTTCCAATAAGATTATTCATAGGATATGTGGTTAGATCTTGCATTTCTTTAATTGTTGTAACCTTTATTTTCCAGATGGGTGGAAGGGCTTTGAGAATTTTTCTATTTTTCTCATTTGTAGTGTATGCCTTTCCCAATTGCTCTAGCTCATCAATGATTCTGGAAAATCATGTTTCCATATCAATGATCTTTTCTCCTTCTTCAAGATTGAAACTTTCATACTCTTGGATTAGAGCATCTTTTCTAGTTTCTTTGATGTGATTGGTACCTTCATAGGTTACAATCAATTTTTCCCAAATTTCTTTTGCATTTTTGCAGCTGCAAACTCTTTTGTATTCTTTTTTAATCAAAGTGCTAGTTAGCACTTGTTCAGCTCGGGATGCTATATTCATAGTTTCTTCTTCTTCAGTGGTGAATTCATATATATCTTTCTCGACAGTCTTTTCTCCTTGGATTTTTGTTGGAATTTGTACACCTCGTTCGATGGCACACCAAATTTTGATTCCTTGGGATTTGGCATAGATTTTGAATCTGTTTTTCCAAGTGGCAAAGTTGGTACCATCAAATAGTGGAGATCTGGACATTTATAGTCCTTCTCCGCAACCAATAGCATTGTAGATCATGGATCTACTCTTAGGTATGCCTGTATATACTCAATAAACAAGTTAAAGAGCACCGCTCTGATACCAATTGAAAGTCCAATAATAATCTAAAAGGGAGGGTTGAATATATTATTACAGGTTAAAAATTATATTAGGCCTTTTTGAATTTTTTTAATAATTAATTTACAGTTTTAGAAATTAGCATGTAAGATAGTAAAAATTCAATCACACAATGCACAGAGATTTATCTGGTTCACAACATACACCCCTTGGTATGTTGTGACGTCAGTCTCAAGTCCCTAATTGGAACTTGAGATCCTATTACTATCTGTAATAAAACTCCTTCAACAGGCGGAGAAGCCTTTATAAAGTTTTATAGACAAACTTCTAACTTTTTAACTATTCTATCTTGGACAGCAAGCTCCACGCTTCCTCCTCAAGTTTAGTTGTACCTTCTTTAGAGTTCAGTTCTATTTTATGATCTGGTCTTGAAACAACAGCTTCTTCCTCACCTCACAAGTACACTAGAGACCCAACTCCAAGTTAACCTCTCTAAGACTCTAATCTTGGTCGAAAAATTACTCGTCTTTCTCACAGGTGCATAACATAAACTAACTCTAACCTTTTCTCTTTTTACAAAAGATTTTACAACAATGTGCTTCTCAAATAAACAGATAAGAATTTAGAACAAATAGATGTTTCTCAAATAAGCAAATATTAATAAAAGAGCAAATTTATAAAAGTTCAAAAACTTTTATGCTTGAAAAAATATGCTTCTTAGTAAGCAGATAATAATTTATGTTTAGATCAGATGATGCTTCTGATTAAGCAAATATGTAAAATATGCACAGTTATAAAAGTTCAAATTACTTTTATGTTTTCGAGATATGCTTCTTGAATAAGCAGATAAGTCAATTTTAGCTTTAGCTCAAAAATGCTTCTGTTTAAGCAAATATATAATTTTAATGCAATTTAGAAAGAATTATTTACTCTTTAAAATAAAGAGTGTTTTTCTATGGATTAAAAAGATCTGTTTCTCATATATTCTTTAACAAGTATTATATGAATGGTTTTTATGTATCAATACTTGTATATAAAAAGAATAAATCAATTCAAACAATATTTATCAAATATAATAATTAAATCAGTTAAGCACAAACTGATATAGCAAATATTATTGTTTAACTCAGATAATATATAACAATATTTTATCTATTATGTGATTTTATAAATAAAGTCACTTAGTACTATAAATAATTGTACAGTTCGATTCCCTCACTTAAGAGGAATATCTCCGTAGTCTTCCAGTGTCTAAGTATGACAAAATTTATATTATCAATATTGATATTTATATAAATATTTTCAATTGATCACTACGATTTTCAAATCCGGTTCGGATGATTCCTCTTTTTGGAGGAATATCTCAGTGTCGTTTTGAACTATCAAGTGTCGTATCTATTTTACGATATTTATATAAATAATATCAATAAAAGGTTACTAAATCATACGATTCGAATTCCTCTCCGTAGAGACGTATTTCTGTAGCCTTGCGACGCCCAAATATCCTTTTGTTTGATAAATAGATGAAATATAGATATATAAAATTGTGTATAACAATGTATATTTGTATATCTATAGATATAAAACAAGTAAAAAATAACTCAACAAAAGTTAAACTCAAATGACTTATCTCAATACTTGGACCAATTTCCTCTTCTAAAATAATCAGAAACTTTGTGAGAAGAGATATAAAGCTTTTTAGAGAGAATGTAGGCAATGAGAGTATGCTTTGTTTTTCACTGAATTGATAAAAACCAAATGAATAAAAAAACTCCCTATTTTTAGATTTTTGAAATCGGGGGCAAAAATATAATTTGTGAAAACTGATTTTGAATGCATGGTTCGGATGATTAATTTTTGAATTCAACGGTCAAGATGAAAAACAATTTTACGCGGAAGAACTCAACATTTCGCCTGGGCCATTCTCCACTAACTTGGCATTTATTGATAAAATTGACCACATGTTAGAAGCTTCCAATGGTTTAAAAAAATTGCCAGCACATACGCGGTTTAAGTCTTAAGTCCCAAAATGAATGTCTCCAGCACATCACACACACACATGCTGTGTGTGTGTATATATATATATATATATATATATATATATATATATATATATATAATATGATATATGTATGCATGCATGCAATAAAATATTTTTGTCCAAATTTGAGTTTTGAAAACAAATAGGATCTCCTTGCCTTAAATATTTATATGAATCAATTTATTTAACACTTGACATTTAAGTTATCAAAGTCAATAAAAATTAATTCAAAATAAAATCAGAAAATAGTTTAGTTAAAATAATAGATAAATCATTTTTATTTAATTACTACATAATTGTTATCATCAAAATATATAAAATAAAATGAGACCTATCAGATTTGTCCGTTTTGATATCTTTAATAATTTCAGCATATGTTGTTCATCATTGAGCAAAAATTTAAGAATCATTTTGCTGGAAAAAATTCAATCAATTAGTTAATCTTTGCAGGACGTGGAGGGTGTGTAAAAAGTAATGTCAGATGAAACTATAATGCATAGGGAACCATCGCAAACACATGAAAACTAATTATCATAATATATTTTTCAAATCACCGATGATCATGGGTAATCCTTCTTCAAGGAGAAATTTAAGTTTCTAATGGTATGTACATATAGTCATATACATATTCCATATACACATATTTGTACTATAAATTGATTTGACTGTGTGTTGAGTTGTTTTTTATATATGTTTAATTAGGTGTATGAGTTCTTTTTAAAGAAATAATTCATTTTTATATTATGTTTGTGTTTTGTGTTCATATGAATCGAACTGCATTTGGGTTATTGAATATGATATTGGGACTGTAATGTGGTATTCTTTGCTGAGTTGTTATGAACTAATAGAGTCATTTGTTTGATTAAGAATTAAGGAATGTAAATTTTTAGTTTAGTATGTAAAAATCTATTATGGAATTGTTATATCATTTTTTGAAAAACTTTTCATATTAGAAGCATATGAAAGGTTTTTGGCTGAAAAGAGAGTAAACCATTTTGAGTTTGGGAATGGGAAAAAAGAGGTTTTTGAATGACTCTGTATGTGTGTGTATGGAAAGTGGTTAGCATGAAGTTCATTTTTAGGTAAGTTGGTCAATTGACCAATAGAGTGTTGACACGCAGGCGAGACTTTATGTGTGTCAGTATTCTATTGGTCAATTGACCAACTTAACAAAAAAATAAATTTCATGCTAACCGAATCCGTGTGTATGTGTATGTTTGTTTGTGTGTGCGAGTTATAGTGCAGAAAATTTGTAAAATTAGCCGTCATTATAATGTTTTAATTTCAGACAAAGGTGCAATCCGTTATTTAAACTAACTCGTGCATTGCATGGGCTACCAACTAGTGTAAACTAACATTCTAAGGCCCTTATTCGGAAACAATTTATAAGTTGGTTAAATCAATTTATAAGTTGGTTTTACTATTAAGATATTTGATAATCATTTATTTTTTTGACTTATAAATTGAGTTTTAAGTCAAATAAATAAATAACTAATTGTGACTTATTTAAAAATGACTTATAAGTCATTTTAAAATAAATTAGTTTGATCAAATGTAATATCTATTTTGGCTCTCCTCTATTTTGCCTAAGACTGATCATTCGGTTATAACCGAACCGAATAGGCTATTCGGTTATAACCGAAAACCGAAATTTGTTCATTTTTGGTATCCGAACAAGTATCTGAATTACTCATTAACCGAATTACCGAATTACCGAATAACCGAATTTACAATTCGATTGATTGAGTAATAACCAAAATTAAGAAATATACTTAAAAGTGTTCATTCATTTACCTGTCAAAATTAGAAATGCCGAATCTGATAATAATGTTCAACTCAACTATCAGGTGACTTGCTTAGCATATCTATCAGAATTTCTGATATTGACATTCATATTCTACAACCAAAAAACCTGTAGAAAAATTAAACACATCCTAATCTTCTGACAACCAAGGTGATGGATAATTCAGTAAATCTTAAAAAAAAAACCATTAGCCTAAATAAAAAAGTAGCGAAACACACAATCAAACAAAACGTCAAAACACAAAAACACAAATCAAAACGAAATCAAACGAAATTCGTCACAAAATCAAACGAAACTGAGATCAAACGAAATGGCCCCAAATGCAAAACGAAATTCGTCTCCCCCAAATGGCCAAATATATTGCCCTGCACAGAATGACAGAAACACAAAATCAAACGAAATTCGTCACAGATACCAAACCCGAATGACTGGGATTTGGGGGAGAACGAAGAGGTGTTTATGCTCAGAAGCAAGCAACAGCTCAAAAGAAGCAGAGCATAAGGCAGAGGTGTTTATGCTCCAAGTTTAAGAAGACAAAAAATGTCTTCTTTAGTAGAAAAACCACAAAATCTCTTAACAACACCAAATCCCACAAATCACACCATGCCAAATTTCGAATGACTGGGATGACTGGGATTTGGGGGAGAAAGTCGTTGCCTCGCTGGTGGTCTCCACCATGCGTCGCCGTCGCTCAAAAAAAAAGATGAGTTGGACTTGTCGACGAGGAGATCAGGAAGATGAGCGGCGGAGCGGCGGACCGGCGGTGATAGGGCTGTCGGAGAGATTTCTCCAGCTAGAGATCGAAAGGCCAAAGCGGAAGGGACTCAGTGTGACGCCCCCAAAATTAGGTATACATCACCCATCTTGGGTCGTCAGATACATAGTACAAAATACAAATACAACTTACTAATACAACTGTCGTGTACAATACGACAAAACATAAACTGTGAGTTTGAATACAAATATTATCTTCTAGAAAGTATTCATACTCAAAAGGAGTCCTCATTACATTTATTAACACACCATTACATAGAATAGTGAGGACTACTAACTAATACTATCATTCGGACCATCACTCCGTTCCCCGACTTGCCCCAGCTACGTTCTCATTTCCTGAAGAGAACAGTGAAAGAAAGGGTGAGCTCAACTAGCCCAGTAAGAAATATTATGACTAAGATAATGCAGAATAAATTATCATTAGCCTTCAACAATGTTAAACTGATAAAATATAATAGACATCAAGTTTAACTGCAGCGGAACAAGCAATCCATTAAAAGAGTCAAGTAGAAAATAAACTCTACTATCTTTTATGATTTAAAAGATTTTCCAACACTGTGATCGCTGAGACTCAGCTTAATAAAATAATTCACATCATCGAATCACCCCTGCACTACGGCCAAGGATATTCGTATATTCATTAATGGTCATGATCATGCCAACAACTGTCCATCAATGCACTACGGGCCAATGAGGACTTTTACCACATCATTTGTAACATTACGGTCATGATTATACCGAATAATCCCTGGTCATAATCATACCAAGTCCATCTATGCACTACAGGCCACAGATGACTTTTAACATTTTATAAACATGAGGATGATGACAATGATATAAGAATTCAATAAAACAAGTTCAAGAATTAATTTATCCAAGAATTAACAACGTCCAAATTGTCAACATGATACTGCTTTGTGGAGTAAAATTCAAGAATACTTAGAAGAATATTTTCATGAAAAGATACTGGATGAACCGCAATTATCAAGGATATTCCACAAATTTCATGGAGTATAGAAGTCAAAACTTAACCAACTGAGTACAATAAAGAATGGAATAACAAAAGAAATCACCATGCATGCGATAGACCGCACAGACAGGTTATTCCAACAGAATAATAAATAATGGAACCAGGTCCGGCGTAAACGCACAGACAGGATATTCCGACAGAATAATAATAAAAATGGAACCAGGTCCGGTGTAAAACACACAGACAGGATGTTCCGACAGAATAATAATAAAAACGGAACCAGGTCCGGTGTAAAACACACAGACAGGATGTTCCAACAGAATAATAATAAAAACGGAACCAGGTCCGGTGTAAAACACACAGACAGGATGTTCCAACAGAATAATAATAAAAACGGAACCAGGTCCGGTGTAAAACACACAGACAGGATGTTCCAACAGAATAATAGAAGAATGTCACCAAGTATAGGGTAGACCGCGTATACAGGTTATTCCAACAGAATAATAAGAAATGGAATAACAACAGTTCTCTTCATGAATTAGAAAGAATAACACCCCTTACCGTTTTAAAGAAGAGCTGAAATAAGGAAGTAGTTAAGTAGCAGAATACTCTTCTTCTCTCTCTATAGTTTCTCTCTATAGTTTCTCTCTCTAGAGTTCAGTGAATTCGTAAGAAATAATGAAGGAATGAGCTGCTATTTATAGAAAAATAGAATGCATAGTAACTAATCCATGAACGGTCCAGATTGATTACTTTAATCTGACGGTCCATATTTAAAGAAAAATCTTTTAAATAAAATATAATATATTCTATTTATAGAATAACTTTAATAAAGTATTCTGTTTTATATAAAAAGATGTTTCTGTTTTATTACGTTAATAATACGAATAAAACAAAACGTCATTATCGCTAAATAATTCATATTATTAACTGACAATAATTGAATCAAACTGAGTGACTTCTCACATAAGCATTAATAATCAATACCGTGTGCTACTATGCAACCACACGTATTACTGTACTTTTACTACCGAGTAGTTCAACAGTAACAATGGTAAAACTTCCGCCGTTATTTTTAATAAAATATTTTTGTCGTTTTCTCAATCCGACAATAATTCCGTTGTGGGGTCCACCAATGATTGTGTCGTTGTACGAATATTCCCTGTTAAAACGAATATTCCCCGACCAATCGAATATTATATAACAACTTGCGTACTTTGCAAAATTTATAAATATTACCCACAACTATAACATTATATCAAATTAACTCCATAATATTCAAAAATGATATTTATAGAAAATTCATCTTTATTTATAAAAGTTGGGGTCTTACAACCTCCCCTTCTTATGAAATTTCGCCCTCGAAATTAGGGTACGTACCTGGTATGTCGAAGAGGTAAGGATACCTTGATTTCATTTCAGATTCTAACTCCCAAGTCATTTCCTCAACATCGTGGTTTCTCCACAAAACTTTGACTTGAGGTATAACCTTGGAGCGTAGAATATGTTCCTTCTTATCCAAGATTTGAACAGGAACTTCTTCATACGTCAAATCCTCCGCTATTTCGTCCGGTTCTAACTCAATAATGTGGTTCGGGTCTTCCACATATTTGCGTAACATGGATATGTGAAAAACGTTATGAACACGAGACATACTTGGCGGTAAAGCGAGTCTATAAGCCACAGTTCCTACTCGATCGAGGATTAAAAATGGACCGATGAATCGAGGATTGAGCTTTCCTCTCTTTCCAAATCTCGTAACTCCTTTCCATGGAGCAACACGTAAGAACACATGATCTCCTACATCAAATTCCACGTCCTTTCGATGAAGATCAGCATAACTCTTTTGTCGATCTTGTGAGGTTTTTATACGTTGTCGGATCGTTTGAATCTTTTCTGTAGTCATACGTACCAACTCCGGTCCCAACAACGTTGCTTCACCCACCTCATCCCAGCATACTGGAGAACGACATTTTCTTCCATACAATGCTTCGAATGGAGCCATGCCAATACTTGCTTGATAACTGTTGTTGTAGGAAAACTCCACCAATGGTAAGAACTTGTCCCAACTTCCCTTGAAGTCAAAGACACAGAGTCTTAATAAATCTTCTAGAGTTTGAATAGTCCTCTCTGATTGTCCGTCCGTCTGAGGATGATATGCCGAACTAAATCGTAAATCCGTGCCCATAGCTTTTTGTAAACTAACCCAAAATCGTGAAGTGAATCTTGGGTCTCGATCAGAAACTATGGATACTGGCATACCATGCAGTCTTACAATCTCGTTTATGTACATACGAGCAAGACGTTCAAGTGTATAAGTTTCTCGTATCGGTAAGAAATGAGCAGACTTGGTCAATCTATCAACAATGACCCAAATCGCATCAATACCTTGAGAAACCCTAGGAAGACCGGTAACGAAATCCATGGTAATGTGCTCCCACTTCCATTCTGGAATTTCAAGTGGTTGCAATGGACCTTTTGGTACTTGATGCTCCGCTTTGACTCGTTGACAAGTTAGACACCTTGAGATAAACAACGCTATCTCTCTCTTCATATTGCTCCACCAAAATGTATGACGAAGATCATGATACATTTTGGTACTTCCAGGATGGATTGCAAACGGTGTGTTGTGCGCCTCCATCATGATTTCATACTTTAAATCAGGGTTGTTAGGAACACAAAGTCTGGAGTTGACTCGAAGTATTCCTTCTTCATCGATTCTTGCTTCCGGCATAGAACCTTCTTGCACTTTCTTCCTCATACGCATCAGCTCCAGGTCTGTAGCTTGAGCAGCTTTAACTTTATCGATTAAAGTTGGTTCTACTCGTATATTCGCCATCATCACATGGGTCCCTGGAGTCTTTAACTCTATCTCCATCCTTTGCAAGTCACACAAAATGGGCCTTTGTGTTGACAATATTGCACTCGTACTTGCATATGATCTTCTACTCAATGCGTCAGCTACCACGTTCGCTTTTCCAGGATGGTATTGAATGGTATGATCATAATCTTTCAACAGTTCAAGCCAACGTCGTTGTCGCATGTTGAGTTCCTTTTGAGTGAAGAAATATTTGAGGCTTTTATGATCCGTAAAGATCTCCACCTTCTCCCCATACAAGTAATGCCTCCAAATTTTAAGTGCAAAGACAACAGCTGCCAACTCTAGATCATGAGTAGGATAATTCCTCTCATATTCCTTGAGTTGTCTTGATGCATAGGCTATGACTTTTCCATGTTGCATGAGAACACATCCCAACCCTTTGCTCGAAGCATCACTGTAGATGACAAATCCCTCCGAGCCAGATGGTATTGTTAGAACAGGTGCTGAAATGAGTCTCCTCTTGAGTTCTTGAAAACTCTGCTCACATTCTTCGCTCCAACCGAACTTTGTATCTTTCCGAGTCAGCTGAGTTAATGGAGTAGCGATTCGAGAAAATCCTTCCACGAATCTCCGATAATAACCAGCTAAACCAAGAAAGCTACGTACTTCGGTCACTGATTTAGGTTGCTCCCAGCTTTGAATAGCTTCAATCTTTGCCGGGTCAACCGATATTCCACGACTTGATACTACGTGCCCAAGGAATGCTACCTCTTCCAGCCAGAACTCGCATTTCTTCAACTTGGCATAAAGTTTGTATTCACGAAGCTTTTGGAGTACCAACCTCAAGTGTTGCTCATGATCTTCACGGCTTTTGGAATAAACAAGGATGTCATCGATAAAGACGACCACAAAGTGATCCAAATATTCCTTGAATACCCTGTTCATCATATCCATGAAGGCAGCAGGAGCATTAGTCAATCCAAAAGACATAACTAAGAATTCATAATGCCCATACCGAGTTCTGAAGGCAGTCTTTGGAATATCCTCAGTTCTAACCTTCAGCTGATGATATCCAGAACGAAGATCGATCTTTGAAAAGAATTGTGCTCCTTGCAACTGGTCAAACAGGTCATCAATACGTGGCAATGGGTACCTATTTTTGATGGTGACATGATTCAACTCCCGATAATCAATACAAAGTCGCATACTCCCATCTTTCTTCTTCACGAACAGAACAGGAGCACCCCAAGGAGAAGTACTAGGACGAATAAAACCAATGTCTAACAATTCCTGCAGTTGGGTCTTTAACTCCTGAAGTTCAATAGGAGCCATTCGATATGGGGCTTTGGAAATGGGTTTTGTACCGGGTTCAAGGTCGATACAAAATTCAATTTCACGCTCTGGGGGTAGGCCAGGAAGTTCTTCGGGAAATACGTCAGGAAATTTATTAACAACAGAAATATCATTCAAAGCTGACGTATTTTTGTTTAGATCTGTGACATGAGCTAAGAAAGCTTGACATCCGTTTTTTAATAAACGAATAGCTTTATGGCTTGAGATGACAGCGATTGATTTTAATGGTTTGGTTGCTTGAATTCGCATAATAGGTCGATTAGGAATATGAAAGCTAACAACCTTACGAAAACAATCAATTTTTGCATGATGAGTAGTTAACCAATCAATCCCTAGAATCACGTCAAATGCAAGTATTTTTAATGAAATAAGATCGACAGGTAATGTGTGGGTACCAACTTGAACCAAACAAGACTTATAAACCGTGGATGTAATGAAGGTTTCTCCCAATGGAGTTTCAACAGCTAAGTCAAAGTCTAATTTCTCCGGAATCAAATTTAATCGATGAGCGCAAGTAGGAGAAATAAAAGAATGGGTAGAACCGGTATCAAATAAAGTATAGACTTCGTTAGAGTTTATGATAAGCTTACCCGTGATGACCTCATTCGGGTTCCTTGCGTTCTGGGAGTTCACAACAAACGCTCTCCCTTGCACAACCGGTTTTGACTTTTCTGGGACGGCCTTTGGTGCCTCCATCCTAGCTGAATTTGTCTTCGGTAAACGACAAAATCGGGCTAAATGACCTTCTCTTCCACAATTATAACATGCTTTGGACGGCATCGCGCAGTTTGGACTGATGTGCCCCTCCCCTCCGCATTTGAAACATATGATAGGTGGTCGTTCTCCTTCCTTAACGACAGGTGCTGGTGCTGACGTCTTTCCATCATTGTTGAATCTCCTCTTCTTGAAATACCCATTCTTATTGTTTTGGCCCTGATTACCACCGAAGTGGTTACCATTTCTGGCCTGTTGATTCCCTCCACGCTTGTTGTCACCGCTTCGATGACTGCTCTCACTGGTATTATCATTTTGTCGGCTGCTCTCTTTTGGTTGCGTTGTCTCGTTATCGCGCTCCACCAACTGAGCCCTATTTACAACATCTGAATACAAACACAATTTATGAGAAACAAGATGTTGACGTATCTCCGGCTTCAAACCTCTTAAAAACATCCGCGTCATTCTTTCTTCATTATCCACCAGGTGGGACGCAAACCGGGATAACTCCGCAAATTTTGCCTCGTACTGCGACACGGTCATATTATTCTGCTCCAATTTGATGAACTCCACCTCCTTCATGTGACGAATACTCTCGGGAAAGTATTTGTCGTTAAACAGCTCTTGGAACTTCTCCCAAGACATCTTCAGTGCGGCAGGTTGAGTACGCTTTATCGATTCCCACCAGTAATCTGCCTCTCCTCGCAACATAAAGGCGGCAAAGGGAACCTTTTGCTCCTCGGAGCAACCCAAGACATCAAATATCTTGGTGATCTGCTTTATCCATGTTTCAGCTACAAGTGGTTTGGGTTCTCCCTTAAACTCCGGTGGTCCCAGCTCCTTAAACTGTTTAGCGGTGACCGCCAGAGAGTTTCCAGTATTTCCACCTACGTTGTGGACAGGAGCCGCTTTCACCTGTTGTTGCATGAATTGCATAAAACCTCTGAACATTCCATCATTCATCATCTGGTCAGTGTTGTTGTTTGCATGAGGATTGTCACCTTCCTGATGAACATTATCCTGATTATTGATATGTGGTGAATCAATAGTCGCCTGTGCTCCATTGCTATTCTCAACATTCTCAGATGCCATTTTCAGATACTGCCACAAAATAAAAGTTAATTGATATGTCATATATTATCCTTATATTATGACCGACCAATTAAATACCATGCAAATAAACTTAGGTAGGTCATACTAGCGAAGGAATTCCCCGTCTCTCCCCTCCTAGTTCTATTCTCACATCTTAGCCAGGGATCATATCCCTAAGCTCTGATACCAACTGTGACGCCCCCAAAATTAGGTATACATCACCCATCTTGGGTCGTCAGATACATAGTACAAAATACAAATACAACTTACTAATACAACTGTCGTGTACAATACGACAAAACATAAACTGTGAGTTTGAATACAAATATTATCTTCTAGAGAGTATTCATACTCAAAAGGAGTCCTCATTACATTTATTAACACACCATTACATAGAATAGTGAGAACTACTAACTAATACTATCATTCGGACCATCACTCCGTTCCCCGACTTGCCCCAGCTACGTTCTCATTTCCTGAAGAGAACAGTGAAAGAAAGGGTGAGCTCAACTAGCCCAGTAAGAAATATTATGACTAAGATAATGCAGAATAAATTATCATTAGCCTTCAACAATGTTAAACTGATAAAATATAATAGACATCAAGTTTAACTGCAGCGGAACAAGCAATCCATTAAAAGAGTCAAGTAGAAAATAAACTCTACTATCTTTTATGATTTAAAAGATTTTCCAACACTGTGATCGCTGAGACTCAGCTTAATAAAATAATTCACATCATCGAATCACCCCTGCACTACGGCCAAGGATATTCGTATATTCATTAATGGTCATGATCATGCCAACAACTGTCCATCAACGCACTACGGGCCAATGAGGACTTTTACCACATCATTTGTAACATTACGGTCATGATTATACCGAATAATCCCTGGTCATAATCATACCAAGTCCATCTATGCACTACAGGCCACAGATGACTTTCAACATTTTATAAACATGAGGATGATGACAATGATATAAGAATTCAATAAAACAAGTTCAAGAATTAATTTATCCAAGAATTAACAACGTCCAAATTGTCAACATGATACTGCTTTGTGGAGTAAAATTCAAGAATACTTAGAAGAATATTTTCATGAAAAGATACTGGATGAACCGCAATTATCAAGGATATTCCACAAATTTCATGGAGTATAGAAGTCAAAACTTAACCAACTGAGTACAATAAAGAATGGAATAACAAAAGAAATCACCATGCATGCGATAGACCGCACAGACAGGTTATTTCAACAGAATAATAAATAATGGAACCAGGTCCGGCGTAAACGCACAGACAGGATATTCCGACAGAATAATAAATAATGGAACCAGGTCCGGTGTAAAACACACAGACAGGATGTTCCAACAGAATAATAATAAAAACGGAACCAGGTCCGGTGTAAAACACACAGACAGGATGTTCCAACAGAATAATAATAAAAACGGAACCAGGTCCGGTGTAAAACACACAGACAGGATGTTCCAACAGAATAATAGAAGAATGTCACCAAGTATAGGGTATATCCGCGTATACAGGTTATTCCAACAGAATAATAAGAAATGGAATAACAACAGTTCTCTTCATGAATAAGAAAGAATAACACCCCTTACCGTTTTAAAGACGAGCTGAAATAAGGAAATAGTTAAGTAGCAGAATACTCTTCTTCTCTCTCTCTATAGTTTCTCTCTATAGTTTCTCTCTCTAGAGTTCAGTGAATTCGTAAGAAATAATGAAGGAATGAGCTGCTATTTATAGAAAAATAGAATGCATAGTAACTAATCCATGAACGGTCCAGATTGATTACTTTAATCCGACGGTCCATATTTAAAGAAAAATCTTTTAAATAAAATATAATATATTCTATTTATAGAATAACTTTAATAAAGTATTCTGTTTTATATAAAAAGATGTTTCTGTTTTATTACGTTAATAATACGAATAAAACAAAACGTCATTATCGCTAAATAATTCATATTATTAACTGACAATAATTGAATCAAACTGAGTGACTTCTCACATAAGCATTAATAATCAATACCGTGTGCTACTATGCAACCACACGTATTACTGTACTTTTACTACCGAGTAGTTCAACAGTAACAATGGTAAAACTTCCGCCGTTATTTTTAATAAAATATTTTTGTCGTTTTCTCAATCCGACAATAATTCCGTTGTGGGGTCCACCAATGATTGTGTCATTGTACGAATATTTCCTGTTAAAACGAATATTCCCCGACCAATCGAATATTATATAACAACTTGCGTACTTTACAAAATTTATAAATATTACCCACAACTATAACATTATATCAAATTAACTCCACAATATTCAAAAATGATATTTATAAAAAATTCATCTTTATTTATAAAAGTTGGGGTCTTACACTCAGGGGAGTTGAAAGTGAGATCTCAGATCTGAAATTCTGAATGAGTCCCTTTTAATTTTTAATCGCTTATTTCTTTATTTGTAATTCAGGTATTCGGTTAACCGAATAACCCAAAATTAAAAACTAAACCCGAAACCGAAAATTGAAAATAAAATCGAATATAACCGAATTATAAAAAATACCCGAATAACCGAAAAAATTCGGTTAAAAAAATTCGGTTCGGTAATTCGATTTTATCCATTTTTTGCTCACTCCTAATTTTGTCCATCTTTTTATTAATGCCTTTTTTAATACTCTTTACATTTATTTAAACTTACAAGTCATTATGAGTCAAACACCTTCATAACTTATTCTAATTTAATTTTTGACTTGTAAATTAAATTGACGTTGATCGTTTTTACTTATAAGTTCAAACTTAAAATAACTTATAAATCAACTTATATATTAACTTATAAGTTATTTTAAAATAAGTCATTCACCAATAATCCCCATTAAATTGTTTTGAATATTGAAATATGTTGATTATCTTCACCAAAATGGCACAATTATAACTCTTTCATTACACATCAATTGGGGGGAAAACATAATTAAAATTAAAATTAAGGTAATTATAAACAAATATTAATAATTTTTACTCTCTCAACAATAACACCAAACCATTATTAGGCAGGAAGGACTTTTTTGACAATTTCGTCACTAAGAGCAGCAATTTGAGAGTCAAGTGACTTAATTGTCTCTTCCTTTTGCTTCTCCAAATTACTCAGCGCCTCCTGCAGCTCCGCCTCCACTTTCTTCCTCCCCTCCGCCAGCTTCTGCTCCACCTCCGCCTCCGTCTGCTTCTTCATCTGGTTCAGCGCCGCCGATATCTCCGCCCTGGCCGCCCTCATCACCGCCGCCGCCTGCTCCTCCAGCTGCTTCACCTCCGCCGATGTGTCCTTCACGCTGCCGAGCTTCTGCTTGATCTCGGTATCCCGATCGTCCATGAATTTTCCTAGTGGAGAGTAATAGACCTTGTCTAGGGCGAACATGAGGAACAAAAACTCGGCCATCATGATTGGAAGGGTGAGATCGAAGTCGAATAGTTGGGCTTTTTCGAATTCCTCGGCGAGGAGTAGGGGCGGGGAGGAGAGAGAAGCGGCGGCGATGGCGGCGAGGGAGGTTACGGCGGTGGAGGAGAGAGAGAGGAGTTTGGTGGGGTTTGGGAGTTTTGGGAGTTTTGGGATTTGGGGGAGGGGGATTTTGGGGAGTTTGGGGAGGGATGAAGAGGTGATTAAGGTTTTGGAGGAGGCCATTATCATGTTGGCCATGGCGGATTTTGGTCTGTGAAACAAAATGTGAGCGATGATTTCTCTGTTTGGTGTGTGTTTATTTGGTTATTAGTGTGGATTTTGTGATGAGAGAAGGAGAGAAAGGTAAAGGAAATCTGAGTTAAGGCTATCAGCTATCTTATTCTGTACCACACAAAATGGTGAGGTTGGGATAACAAAGCAACCTAGGGGTTATATTATTTTTGGAGTGATTTTTTGAAATGAGGATGAAATGATATCCAAGTAAAAAATAATTACAAAATTTTAACTATAGGATCAGTTTTTTAAGTGAATGTTTGGTTAAACATTTAAAAGCATTTAGTCCAAAAAATTTAAATATATTAAAATAAATTATTTGACGATAAGCAGTTTATTTTAAATAAAATTTATGTAACTAACAAGTACAGGAAATGCAATAAAAATATTGGAGTCCAAATGAACAAAACACTATCACCTCAAAGGCTAATAATAGAACAAATTAATATTTACTTTTACATAAATATGTTTGGCAACTTCCTTAAAACATTTAAAGCAAATTTAGAAAAATGGTGTTTTTAACTCTAATTTTATATCCATTGCAAAAATGTACAACTTTTCTTGCGTATTGCACAATTGCTTTTTGTATTATTCACGTTGTACAATTGTTTGTTGTATTATTCACGTTGGATTGATAAACTTTGTACTAAAAATAGGACCGGATAATTTTAACTCAATTTTCATTAACAGCCGGTGTTCGAGAGTGTTTTACCGACCCTCATGTGGGTCGAAGGCCTGATACTGGAGGGGGCTTATGAGCCTATTGGGCCGAAGCCCATGAAGAAGCTGAAGATATTCGGGTTCGGCATCCGAGTTCTTTGGGCCGGAGCCTTACCTTAGTGTATGGTGTTCGGGGTCGGGTCTTCGAGTCTCTTGGGACGAAGCTCAGACCCGATGATGAGATCGGTTGGGTTGGGCCTATGCAGTGGGCTATCCTGCGTGCAGAGTTTGGAACCCTAACCATATTTGAATAAGGTAACTCCAAAGGTAGTGTTTGGATTGGATTCCACTTCCACCTTTTAAGGAGATTGTGTTGGACCCGAATTATGGTAGTTATCATAATTAGGAGTCCTAAATCGACTTGGAGAAGGATTCTAGGGTGATAAGAGTACTATAAATACAAGGTCCGGGTTACAATTAAGAGATAAGACATCTTTGAGCACTAAACATTAAAGCCTCCATTGTTAAACCTTGTGAACGGCATGTACTTATTCTCACACCAGAGCTATCCCCCGGCGGCACAAGCCGTCAAGCTTCGTGTGTGATCTGTTATTGTGCAGGTTCAAGCGTGTGGATTCTGTGATTGGACGCGCCGACGAAACTTGGCGTTAACATTGACGCTAGAAGGAGGGCGCTAGTGCTTTTTACAATCACAATTAGCTTCTCCGGTAGAAAGTCATGGCAAGCAGGGATACCAGTGCTTCTAATCAGGAGAAGGCGAAGACCTACCAGACCACCCAGGTAAGGGGTTCGGTGAAGGACAGACTGGGCTCTAGAGTCCAGGAGGATCAGGAGAAGCCGGTTGCTTCCCTCCGGCAAAAACTCTTCCACGACAGCCAGCACACGCCCAATCAGGCTAGTCGTGCAGATGAAAACAACTCTCGGGCACTGGAGGTGCGAGGAAAGGACCGAGGGGAAGACAGCCGAGACCAGCTAGAGTTCATCTTGCAGAAGAAGATGCAACATAACAAAGACGCCATGATGGCCCTACACCTTCAGCAGGAGGAGCTCGAACAGCAGATGGCGAAGATGGCTGGAGAACAAGAGGTATCCTCAATAAGGCGCAGGCATCGGAGCCGATCCTTGTCACCTCGACGGGGAGTGGCAGGAAGAGAAAGGAGTAGGTACTGGAGTCAATCCCGTGACGGCCGAAGTAGAAGAAGGAGCCGTTCGACAAAACGAACATCGGAGCATCTGAGCAGATCGGGACAGGGGAGGAGGGACGCGTCTCCCGAATACGAGAGGGACAGACCCAGATCGTCCCCTCGTAAAGAGGACTCCGATCCCCTCGCTCGAAGGGTGGCTGAATTGGAGAAACTGCTGGTGGCGAAGAACTCGATGGGGACACCTTCGGCTTGTCTAGGGTTACCTTTCTCACCTGAAATAAATCATGTTACCGCCGATCCCAAAAAGAAGATGCCCCCGTTGGAGACGTATGATGGGTTGGGGGATCTGTACGACCATTCAGACGGGTATGACAGACTGATGACATACTACGGACATTCGGACGCTGCCAAGTGTCATATGTTTGCGACAACTCTAAAAAAAAGTGCGCGAGAGTGGATGGGAACCTTGGCGGCAGGGTCGATTAATTCATGGCACGATCTTCGGGAGAAGTTTCATGCCCGGTTCGGGAGCAACAAAAGGCGAGAAAAGATCACGGCTTCTCTCATACAGGTTCGACAGAAGTCAGATGAGAGCCTGGGCCAATACGTCAAGAGGTTTTGGGAGGCGGTGGGGTCGGTAGCAGAATTGAATTCCCTACAGGCCTTGGGATTCTTCACAACTGGCTTAGATATTGGCAAGTCGAAGAAACTGGTGAAGGACCTGGTGATCAGCCCTCCAGCAGATTTGACAGAGGCCTTCCATCGAGCTGAGGGATTCATAGCAATCGAGGAGGCAATGGGGAACTTTGGACCACGCTCCCAACCTTATGAAAAGTCCAAAGATAGAGACAAATAAAACTATCAACGGTCCGACAATCAGGGGAGGTCGGATAACTACAGCAGGAAAAGCAATAACGGTGGGGGTTTGGGAAGTGGCCGACCACCCTTCCCAAATAGAAATGTCAACAAAGTTTACACCGCCCTCAACACTGACCGGGCAAAGATACTAGAGGAGATGCGGAACAAACCATTTTTCTAGCCATGTTCGACTCATCCGAAACCTGGCAAGAGAGGTCGGGACAAATATTGTGAATACCATCAATGTCGCGGGCACACAACGGAGATGTGTAACGATCTGAAGGATTTGATTGAGAAAAACGTTCAGAATGGACAATTAGTGCAGTACGTGGTCGGTCGGGAAGGTTCAGAGGCACCTCAGGAGGTGAACAGAGGGCCAACTAGGGAAACACAGTCGCAACCGAACATGCAACCCCGAGGTGTGATTGATGTAATTTCGGGCGGTTCGGTAGGGCGTGTAACCTGAAGGAAAAGAAGCGAACATCTCAAAGCCGTGTTGTCAGTAGCAAACTCATCTAACAGAAAAGGCAGGGCCTACTCGGGAGTATCTATTTCTTTCTCAGACAAAGATTATCCTACTGACCCCATTGAGCCACATGATGGAGCATTGGTAATAACGGCTCAGGTCGGGCCTGTCGACATGAAAAGGATGATGATCGATAATGGGTCTTCGGTCAACATACTGTACACTCACGCCTATCAAAGGTTGGATCTGGAAGGAAAGAAGATGGAGCTAGGCGGAGAAGGCCCGTTGTACGGTTTTAGTGGGGACCCAGTGCATGTTTCGGGCACCATCGAGTTGCCAATCAGGTTCGGCACCGCCCCTCAGCATGCAGAAATCTTAGTCAATTTTTTTTGTGGTATAGGTGGACTCGGCGTACAACGCCATTTTGGGAAGGCCGACGTTAGCAGCATTACAAGCGGTGACATCCATACCGCACTTCAAAATCAAGTTTCTGACACCAAAACGGGATCGGGGAGGTAAAAGGTGATCTCGATATTGCCCGAAGGTGTTATCGGAACACGTTGATTTCCTCGGGGGTCGGGGTTAGCAAACTGAAATAGACAATGGCAATTGAAATCGAGCTGTTCACTGAAAGTAGCACGGAACCACTAGCTCTGCCTTTCGAAGAGACTGAGGATGTGGAACTGGTTCCAGGGAACACAGAGAAGTTGATCAAAATTGGATCGGGATTGACAGAGTCATTTCGGACGGGACTGATAGATCTGCTTCGGGTATATGCCGATATCTTCGCTTCGGAGCCTAGCGACATGCCCGGGGTAAGTGAGTTGGTAGCTCTGCATAGTCTGCATACAGACTCGAAGAGAAAACCAGTGATACAGAAAAGAAAAATTTTTGCCCCGAAAAGGCAGAAGATCATAGATGAGGAAATCACTAAACTACTGGAGGCAGGATTCATTTTCGAGATTGACTACCCCGAATGGCTGGCAAATGTGGTTCTGGTTCGGAAACAGAATGGAAAGTGGAGGCTATGCATCGATTACACTAATTTGAATAAGGCATGCCTGAAAGATTTTTACCCTTTGCCTAACATAGACCAATTAATTGACGCCACTTCTGGGCACGGTATGTTAAGCTTCATGGATGCCTTCTCGGGATACCACCAGATTTCGATGAATCAGGAGGACATCCCAAAAACCAGTTTCATTACTCATCGAGCCATCTACGATTATCGAAAGATGACCTTCGGGTTACTAAACGATGGGGCAACATACCAGCGGATGATGAACTTCGTATTCAGAAAGCAACTAGGCCGAAGCATGGAAGTATATGTGGACGACATGATTGTGAAAAGTATGTACGTCTGGGATCATCTGGAGGACCTAGAAAATTGCTTTGAAATAGTAAGGAAACACAAGCTAAGATTGAACCCTACTAAATGTACCTTCGGATTGGGGTCAGGAAAGTTTCTGGGATATCTAGTCAGTAAGAGAGGTATCGAAGCAAACCCTGAGAAAATTAAGGCGATCTTGGACATGAAATCTCCGAAGACATATAAAGATGTGCAGAGGTTGACAGGTCGGATAGCCGCCCTTCGGAGATTTGTATCAAGATCAGCAGAAAGATGTTTACCCTTCTTCGACACTCTCAAAGGCTCGAAGAACGAGAAGAGTTTCCAGTGGACTTCAAAGTGCGAAGACGTATTCCAAGGGATCAAGAACTATTTATCGTCAGCGCCTTTATTGATGAAGCCAATCCCTTCGGAACCTTTATACTTATACTTGGCTGCAAGCCCAATGGCAGTCGGGGCGGCACTGGTGAGGTACCAGGGGGAAAATAGTTCTTGGTATACTACGTCAGCCACGTTTTACGAGACGTAGAAACAAGATATCCGAATCTAGAAAAATTCGCTTATGCCTCGATCATTGCAAGCAGGAAGCTTCGGCATTATTTCTAGGGTTGGGTGATGGTGGTATATATGGATCAGCCGTTAAAGAAAGTATTGCACAAGCCAGAAGTGTCGGGTCGGCTAGCCGCATGGGCGATGGAGTTAACGCAATTTGCTATAGAATATCATCCCCGAACGGCAATCAAGGGTCAGACATTGGCAGACTTCGTGGTGGAATGCTCTTTCACGGAATCGAATATGAGTACGATTACCGAAGCTCAACAGGGACAAACCTCGTGAACTTTGTATGTAGATGGGTCGTCAACTTTGGACATCAGTGGAGCAAGGGTCATTCTGATGAGTCCTGAAGGGTTCAAAGTCCAACAGGCGATTCAGTTTCAGTTTAAGGCCACAAACAACGAGGCAGAGTATGAAGCCATTCTAGCCAGACTACGGTTAGCCCGAAGCTTGGAAGTACAGAGGATAGTCATCTACAGTGATTCACAGCTGGTAGTTAAGCAGTTATCAGCAGAGTATGAGGCGCGGGGGGCAAGAATGTCGAAATACCTGGCCGAGGTAAAGGATAAGCTCATTTATTTCAGCTCACATAGTTGTCAGGGAGTTGATCGGTCAGACAACATGGTAGCAGATGCTCTAGCTAGATTGGCAACTACCGAAGCAAGCTCCTTCAACGGGTCGATGTATCTGGAGGTCTTAGAACAGCCAAGTGTTCCAAAGACGGACGTTCTAGCTTTGGACCGACTCGACTGTTGGCTCACACCTTACATCGCATATCTGGCAGATGGGGTTCTACCTTCGAACCTAATCCTAGCAAGAAAAATCAAGCACAGCATCTCGAACTTCGTCCTTATTGACGGAGACCTATACTGAAGGGCCTTTAACTCCCCACTGCTCAAATGCTTAACTCTATCTGAAGTGGATTATACACTTTGGGAAGTACACGAAGGGATTTGTGGGGATCACATGGGGGCCAAGTCACTGGCACACAAGATTTTGAGGCAGGGGTACAACTGACCGACTATCTATACGGAAGCCAAAGAGTTCGACAGAAAGTGTCCCAAGTGCCAGCCGAACAGCACCATCACACACCAGCCTCCCGAAAAGCTGTACTCGGTCCTATCTTCGATTCCATTCGCTTTATGGGGAATTGACATCCTGGGGCCTCTACCGAAGGCCAGGGACAAGTCAGTTTCGTGATCGTGGCTATCGACTACATGACGAAATGGGTGGAAGCTAAGCCTCTACAGAAGATCACCGAACAAGAATGTCTGAAGTTTTTCAAGGAGGGAGTCGTTTATCGTTTCGGCATCCCGATGGCAGTGGTCTCGGATAATGGCATGCAGTTTGTTGGGTCAAAATTTGAAACGTTTCTGAAAGAATTGGGGATCCAGCATCAAAAGACTTCAGTTGCTCACCCTCAATCTAATGGCCAAGTAGAAGTGACTAACCGAACCCTGCTCAACGGAATTAAAAGGCGTCTAGACGAGCTGAAGGGTCGGTGGGCAGAAGAACTACTCAGTATTTTGTGGGCTTATTGGACTACCCCGAGAACAACTACCGGAGATTCACCTTTTCGACTGGCATATGGGACCGATGCACTCATACCCGTTGAGATCGAATTTCCTACTCTTCGGGTCAGCCAATACAAGGAGTTATACAATGATCAGGGACTACGGTTAAATCTGGATTTATTGGAAGAAGTTCGGGACTCAGCTCTGATAAGGTTAGCCATTTACCAAAAAAGAACAGCCCGACACTATAATCAGAAGGTAAAATAGAGGATATTTGAGGTTGGGGATTTGGTCCTTTGAGAGTCGGAGGCATCAACCCCCTAGAACACCAGCAAGCTGATGCCTAACTGGGAGGGACCTTATGAGGTGGTAGAGGTGCCGAAGCCAGGTACATACCGGCTTCGAGCAATGGATGGTTCGGAAGTAAAGAATACATGGCATGTTGGACGACTTAGAAAATTTTACCTGTGAAAGTTATGTCTTTCTTTATTCTTGTAACCGTTTTATTCATCAATAAAATAAATGAGATTTTTCTTCGGAAATGTTTTACTCCATTTATGTTCATACGATTTTCTGTACCTGATCAGACAAACTTTGGATTTAAACCGGTCAGAAAGTCAGAGACGACATAACTGATCGGCAAAAGTCATGTGTATAACTGATCGGGAAAATGCAATTTTTAATCAGATAAGCTTCAGGATTAAACCGATCAAAAAGTCAGAAATGGCATAACTGATCGGTCAAACATCACAGGCATAACTGATCAAGAAAATACTATCAAATGTTTTACTTCATTAATATTCAAAAGTTTTACAACTCCAATCAGACAAGCTTTGGGTTAAACCGATCAGAAAGTCAGAAACAACTTAACTGATCGATAAAACATCACAAGCATAACTGATTGGCAGATTACAAACAAAGGAAAGAAAAACAATTACAAAAATTACAAGTCATAAAACTATCTATCCCTGTGAAGCATGATCGTCAGATTTGGATTCTTCATCAGAAGAATCAAGGATTGCAGCATCTTGCCCAGCAGCAATCAGCTTCGCCTGAGCCTTCTCCCGATAAGCCTCACAACCCTCAGCAAACTGGGTCATAATCTTATCGGTTAAGGCAAGCGATTCTTCATACTCCTTGATGGCTAGCTGCTTGACGACGGTCTGTTCTTCCCTCAAGGTGTTGTTCTCCCGAATTAGCGTCCTCAACTGGCCATATAATCCGGAGAACTTGTCCTCGATTATATGAAGGGTCGCCTTCAGATCCTTGTTTTCCTCTGTTAGAAGCTCCTTATCCTGAACAAGCTTCTTGGCATGACCATCGAGGCCGACGAACTCTTGCTGCAGTAAAGAATATTGTTCCTCGAGTTTGGCAGCCCGACGATCAGCCTTTGTCGTTTTATTCTGAGCCTCTACTTGAAGCTCCCTTTCTTTTTCCAAGTCCGACCGAAGACGCCGAACTTCAGCTCCTAGTAGCTCCATATCGATTAAAACTCGAGACTCATTTTTCGTAGCACGAGCTACGAGCACAACGGTTCGGGTAAGGATAGCGTTGGCCTACAAACATTCGGAGACATACATAAGTTATGAGACATACAAGATCGAAAAAAGTAAGTGTGTTCAGACCTCTAATTTACCTAACATTGGGCCTTGATATAGGCCACAAAGAGTTCCTCAGAAGAAAATCCCTTGAACCGCTCGTCGTCCCCTCGTAACTTGAAATAGTCGAGCGTGTTGAAAGGAAAAATCTCAGATGGACTCCTTGACCAAAATGTGGTCGGCGTCCCATGAGAGGAACCAGCTTCATGAACAGATCGGGAAGTGGGGGTCGAACTAAGAAGAGGATCGGCTTCCATCGTCTGAAGACCTGGATTCTCTATTAGACGAGGCCTTTTTGCGCGATGATCAAGAGGAACTTCTTCAGTTTCCTCCGAATCCTCACGGATGACAACTGGAGTGGTAGAAGATGGTTTCGAAACCACCGAAGAGGGTGGCTTTGAAACTAGCGATGAAGATGGCTTGGAGGAGGTCTTGATAGAAGACTTCTTCTTACTCTGTTTGAACAAGGCCATCTTCTCCGATCAGTTCATCTTCAGGGCAGCCTTGGGTGGTTCGGTCGTTGTGTTCAGAGGGGCAGGATCAGATGCGGAACCAGTGGAGAGTTCCGCAATCAGAATGGTTTCCTCCTCGACCGTCTCGTCAGTAATAGGTAGACGGATCGGCTCGATTGTGATGGGAAGAGGGGCTAAGGACTCATCGGCTCCTTCGTGTTTGAAAATTGTCACTGTACAAAAAAGAACGAGTTAGAAAGCTGATTACGGAACATAGACGACAAACATTAAAAGTATGCAGAGGTTCGGAGTAAGATACTTACACCCATGTTTGTACAACCAGGTCTCGTCGAACAGAACCAACAGACGCCATTCGGTCTTACTTCATTTCTTATAAAATTCCTTGAAAGCATCAGCCCGACCCTTCAGGAACGTCGATACCTTGACGATAGGGTCCTCGGGATGGGCCCAATGAGGAAGAAGTTGAAGGTCGGTCCCTCTCACAAAGATCCATTGAGGGTGTCATCCTTTATTGCTTGTGGAGGGTTTGATGGGGACGGTTCGGTTGGCTTGTTTATTTAATTGCCGAAGGCCGGGTTCCTTCGACCGACCAATGGTGAACAGAGCAAAAAAGAAATCAAGGCCAACAGTAATCCCGATCTCCTGGCATAGGGCGATGAAAGAAATCAGGTGGATATACAAGTTTGGCACAAGCTGTGCGAACCCGATCCTGACAAAGCAGAGGAAAGATGAGATGAATTTGTGGAGGGGAAACCGAACCCCATACTTTAGGAGGTACAGAGGTACGACAACCCATTCATCCTCGGGTCTCAAAAACATTTTCTCTCCGGGCTTGGGTACTCGAAGCTTATATTCGTTAAGGATGTTGAAAAGAGTTCGGATGTCAGATAGCTGGGAAGGAACGACAGTGGATGTGGTGTTGATGTGGGAAAACTCTGTTTCGGAGTGATAGGCATTTCAGATTCTGGCTTCGGCACTGATCGGGGTAGGAAGAATCGAAGACGTGGTGGTATCAGAAGGTGGGGCCAGCAGGTCCACTGGAACTTGGTCAGTGGTGCCAATGGAAGAGGGAATGGTAATATTATCGACGTTTGAGGCTGGTGCAGGGATAGAATCAACCATTGAAGCAAAAGCAAGCAGAAATGGGAAGTGATGAAGGTGTTTTGAGAGTGGAAAAACCTGAAATCAACAAAGCTTGATGAAGTAAGGTGTTCGCCGAAAATCGCCTTCGCCAAAAAATTTCAAGAGAGGAATTTGAATTTATAAAATCTGGAAAAAGTGACTAAGATGGAGGAAGGGGAGTCTTTATAAGCTGAGCTACACGAGACCCTGTTGGTTGAAAAATTAATCACTAAACACGCGCAAGTATACGCGGTCTAACAAGTAATACATTGATAAGGAGAGTGTCGTACCCACGAGGAACTATGACTAATATTTACCAAGTACCGATTGTTTATCGCTAAAGTCTTATTCAAATAGCAGTAAATGGAAGGGTGATTAATCTAATTATGCTAATTAACAAAGCAAGTAAATGGATAACGAATGGAATTCTAAGGAATTACAAGCTAAGGTCACAATTTCACCCCCACACATGCATTCTGTCGAACACCTAGCGTGTTATGTTTCATCAAACTAGCTACCCTTTCTCTCTTTGGTCTTAATGGTCACGATAAATTGTTGACCGAGAACACACAGATGCCTATGCACCTCTGTCGAGGTATGCACAAACATATCCTCTCTAGATCCACCCAAAAGGGAATAGAACAGAAAATAACGCCCAAGCTAGATACGATCCTACATATGTCTATACAAAACAATCATAACAAGGATTTAAGCCTAAGTTCTCTATCAGGTCGCACGTGGCGCACAGAGATATGTCTATTCTACGCACAACTTATGCAGTCGAAACCCACAATCACATGCTAATATATTTAGGTGTAAATCTATAATTCTTCTATCGATATCATGCATATTACCAAAATCATCACTAATGTCTTAGCGAGAATCATGAAGCACAAATATATTAAACCAAATCATATGGTGCCAACCAAAGAGATAAAGACGGTCAATTCAAATAACAAAGGGATCCATTATAACCTTAGAGCAAATATTCAGTTTATGATCATTAAACCAAATACCAGTAGCAGTAAAGACAACATTTATAGATTACAAATAAGAGAAGACAAATAGATAAGAAGAAACTCTGTCAAAGCCATTCCGTCTCCACGCATTCCGCTCGAATCAAGCTTTCCAATCAGTGTCGCTCGTAGCTCTTGTGCTCCAAAGAAATACAAACTTCTCCCTAAATCTACCTAAACTATATTTACAGACATCAACTAAGAACTAGAGAGAGAAAATACAAAAGAAAATCTAATCTAAACTAAAACTATTTGATTCTCTATTATAGGAAGTCTCTCTCTCTTTGTATGCAGTGGCTGCTCTCTGTTATATACGTTCTCCGCCTTCAAGCTAGGTCAAAAGCACTTGGTTTCTGCCTGGGCATCGGAGGTGGCGCTGCGGTGCGGGATTTAAGCCTATGAGTGAGCTTGGAAAACACGAAGCTCGCGTTGTGGCGCGAGTCTACATAGGGTCAGTGGCGCTGCGGTGCCGTGGTGACGTCAGGCTGCCAGGTATGTAGCGTTGCGGCGCGGCCAATATGCTTACCATTGGCGCCGCGGCGCGGCTTTACGATAAAATGCCTGTTTTGCCCCTGTTTGCTAGAAAACACCTGATAAGCCCTACAATAAGACAATTAAGAGCAACAACACTATAATCATATAAAAACATATAAACTCTATGAGAACAGACAACTCTTTAAGTCATAAAATATCCGATTCACGGGTATAAATCCTACTCATCAAATACCCCCAAACTTAAGTCTTTGCTTGTCCTCGAGCAAACTATCAAACACAACACTACTAATAGAACACACGCGAAAGAAAACTAAAATTGTAAAGTACTATCATGGCTTCAAAGCTCGACCATAGCCACTTCCAGAGAATAGGGCAAACACAGAAATGAATAAGGGTTCATTCAATTTCAGGCATAAGACTGTATTCGGTCCATTCTATGTGTGTGTGTGGAGACCAACCGTCCTAACTAACCATAACTCAAATAAGCTCGCTCAGCCGATTGCTAATATCAATAAGCAAACTTCGCAACTTAAACATTTAACAAGCATTAAGAATAGAACGCAAGTGCAGAAAAAGATCAAAAGACTCTAGTATGAGGACAGTAAAATCTAACTCGGATAGTCCTTAATTACCTTAGGCTATTCAGAACTACCCATGAATGAGCTTTTGATCAGTGACTCCCAAGCCAGACGACTTTAGGGCACTAGGTGTAGAACACCCCTATGAATCTAATAACTCGAGCAGTAAAGGCCACGTAATCAACATAAGCCAACTGAGACTTTACAACAAAAATGAAGATTATTAAGCGAGTGCATTTTATGCTCCATCTCGATATCGGTCCTGCGTTTATGGGCGAGTGCGTTTTACGCTCCATCTCGACCCACCGCAAAACTTTCGATATAAACTCTTCTTTTCTATTTTTATTCTGCTTTCATTCATTTTTTATATATATAAGTCAACATGCTAGAATCCAAGATCCAAAACTGTAAAAACGTCTAAGTCTTTTATTACCTTGTATGTAAGACCCCGAATTTTATGAAATAAAAGTATTCAATTTTTCTATTCAGTAAATGGTTAAATTGATAAATGTTAAAGTTAAGGGTGATATATAAATTTTTTTCAAAATACACAAGTGGTTATAAAATATTCATTGTTGTCGGGGAATATTCGTTTGGTCGTGGAATATTCTTTCTGTCGGGGAATATTCGTACGACGGCGCAGCTATTTGTGGGCCCCATAACGAATAACTGTCGGATGAAGAAAATGACAAATTTGAGTTTTTACAAATAACGACGTAGTTGTTACCGTTAACACTGTTGGAATACCCGGTGGTTAAAATACAGTAATACGCGTTATTGCACAGTAGCACACGGTATTGCACAGTATTTTTAAAATTATTGATTCTTACGTAAGAAGGCACTACTCAATAATTGTTACAGTAATTACTGTTCAATATTTTATTTTATTGATTCAATAATTGCTACGTTGAAATTTTATATTGTTGTTGTTCAATAATTGTTGCTGCACAGTATTTCCCATTATCAGATCAATAATTCATATTATTTGAATAATATTATTAGATAACATTATTGGCAATGACTAGAAAGTTCTGTCTAAGGAGAGGTTTGGTCATCTAATTGCGCGCCAGTAAGAAAAAATTCTTATTGGAAAGCCCCCTCTTTCCTGGGAACGGCCTGGTTGTCATAAATGTGATTCTGTAATATTATTTGTGAATAATTAATTATTGATTTATATGATAAGAAAATATTTATTTTATGTGGATATAAATGAGGGATATATTTTTGTGGTTAAAAATGAAGGAGTTAATGTTGAGGTTTTTATCAGTATTTTTGTCGGAATGGAGGTATTAAAAATCAGGGTTTTTGAGATATTTTGCGGGGGTTATAATTTTTAATCCGACCGTTGGATCGTGGTAATTTTTGGATATGTTATACATATATAAGTTGAGTATATGCCCACAAATTTTGAACCGTTAAAAATGAACGTATGATTTGTTATGAATTTTACGAGATGACTGGTTCAGAAATTGTTGAATTTTCGGAGTTTATCATTTTGGTGGAAAATTCTAGAATTGGTGGGCCCCACTTGTGGTTGGTGAAGAAATGTGCTGAATTATATTTCAAATGTGGTGGGTGGGAATAGTAGCAGGTAAAGCCATCAGGTTGCAGGTCAAACCTACCAAAATTTTCCTATAAATAGAGGGCTAAGTTAGAATTGAAAATCACACCAGAAACATAAGCTTTCTCTCTTTCTCTCTCTATATTATGAAGCATATTTTGTGAGTATTTAGATACTTTGAGAGTTGCTATTCAGTGCAAGTTTCCTTCGGCTTTACATTCCAGTCAGAAGTACTGCTCTTTTGAGGTAAGGGATAGTAAGGGATAGTAATGGATTTTAAGGGTTGTTATGATTTTCAGTTTCGTAATTTTTCTGATCTTCAAAAATTCTGGAAAAATTTGAAATGATATTTTGATGAGTTTTCTTGATTGTGTCCAAAAATGGTGATTTTTGGATGTATAGATTGAGAGTTATGAATTTTATGAGAAAAGACTATTTTAGAAGTAACAGCTTATAATTCCTTGTGGTTAACTCCAAAATTGATGAAATTTTTATTGGGAGTACATGTGTATGATAGAAGTATACTCTGTAAATTTCAGAATTTTTAGACAAAAGTACAATTTTTGATAAATGTCTAAATATTCGGCTATTTTGGCCATATGAAAAATAGTAAATGACTTTTAAAAATTCTGAGAAAAATATATGTTCAATATGGGACTATATTATGCTAAATTCCAGAAAAAAAATATTTTTAGAACTGATTTGGTATTTTTCATGAAAATGGACTAGTTATGAGTAAATGAATTAAATATGTTTTGTGAAGAAAGAAAATTGGAAAAATAGGATTTTATGGCTTGAGAATCCTATATGAGGTATATGCAGATTTTTGATGAGGGTTTTGGTTATTGATGATGAAATTGTAAGAGTTGGCATTTTATGATGATTAAATGCATTAATTAGTAAAGTGTAAACAATTAAAATAAATTGTTTATAAATTTAAGTAATGTTATTCTTTCAATATCATTATACCGAAATATTGGTATGAATTTTATTGTAGAATTTCTATCTTTTGTGTCGGGGTTACTATTCATGAGTTACGAATATTACTCTTGAGATTAAAACTATATGTTGATCATATTATTTTTATCATCATATATAACATTTTTATAACCCTGATGTTGAAATTCTCTTTCACTGGAGTGTAAAGATGGGTAGATTATTGGTATGATCATGACTAGGGTTCTCTTTGGCCTGTAGTGCAAAGTTGAATTGTGACTGGTATGATCATGACCATTGAATTTATAATTGAATATCTTAAGCTTAAGTGCAAAGGTGAATTGATCAACATGGTTATAATTATTGTTTATATAAATTCTGAAATGATTATATATTTCTTTGAGATATGAATATATTTGGCCTGTAGTGCAAATATGAATTATTGATGAATATCTTTGGCATGTAGTGCAAAGATGGCCTGTTGATGAATATCTTTGGCCTGTAGTGCAAAGATGAACTGTTGTTGAATATCTTTGGCCTGTAGTGCAAAGATGAACTGTTGTTGAATATCTTTGGCCCGTAGTGCAAAGATGGTTTGTTGATGAATATCTTTGGCCCGTAGTGCAAAGATGGATTTGTTAGTATGATTATAAACAGGAACTGTGATTTGGTATAACCATGATCTTTGATGTTTCAGGTAAAGACAGGTGATGAAAATATTCTTCGTCCTGGGTGCGAAGAAAAATTTAGAATCACAATTATGATTATGAGTTATTCATATGATTGTGGAAAGGAACTGTTGAGTGATGTTACATGGATAAAATATTGTTGGTGGATTTTTAACATGGAGAAGATAATAGACTTTATAGTCTATTTGACTCTTCTAATGGATTGCTCGTTCCGCTGCAACTATGGTTGAAATTTTTATCATTTACCATATGTTCTAAATCTCTGATTTATTGTTGATGAAGGCTATTGATAATTGAATTATCTTTAGTCATGATATTCTTTACTGAGCTAGTTGTGCTCACCCTTTTGCTTCACAATTCCTTTCAGGTAATAAGAGTGTAGCTGGGTCGAGCGGGGGTAACAAGGGAATAGAACGGTGGTCATCATTTAGTAGTTATATTTGGTGAAGAAAATAGGGTGAGGCGAACCCAACGTTGGAAGGGTGTTTTGTCACTATCATACAAGATGTCTAATGACATACAACCTCGTGTCATCATAAGACAGGGTTGTGCTCATCCACTTGCTGAGTATATCTATGGGCACTACCTATATAATCTTGGTGTTTGTTTGAAGTATAATTCTCAATTAGAGACAGTGGAGATAATGATAAGTCAAGAGAAGACTCACCATTGGGAAGAATATGATAGTAATCTTCTCGTTTTTCTTTGGGGTCTATTGGGTCAACCAAGGATAATTCTGTGGCCATATGATATCTATCATAACCTAGACGCGTGGCCTCCCATGTACGAAGGTTTTCTTGAGCACTTCCCAAAGATTCTAATTTCTAAAACAGTTTTTGACTATACCTTTATGTAAGGTGTCATTGTGAGGTGATGTCCACGGTTGGAATATGAGTCACATTTGGTATATATTTGTATCCAAACTCACAACATATGTGTTGTTGTATTTTGCACGACAATTGTTGTAATAAAGTTGTAGTTATTTTCTGTACCATGTTTTTGGCGACTCAAAATGGGTTGGATGGAATGAACCTATTTTGGGGTCGTTACAGGTGGTATCAGAGCCATAAGTAAAGAGCCCCGAGCCTCTCGCTGGTGACTTCCTGTTGATGGGGGATGCACCGAAGCCAGACTCTCCGTAGGGGACGCCGTTCTGCGGTGGCAAACTGATAGGTACCATTGTGAGGTGCTGTGGTTGAAGCACCATGAGAGTCACAGGTGGTATCAGAGCTTAGGGATATGATCTCTGGCGGAGATCGGGGAATACAACTAGGAGGAGAGAGATGAGTAAATCCTTCGCTAGTGTGTCCTACCTAAGCTTATTTGTTGGTCAGTCATAATATCGAGATATTATGTGATATGTTAATTTGTTAAATTAACCCTTGTTTTGAAGCTGTATTCTAGAAAGATATCTGAAATACAGAAGATGAGCAATGGAGAAATCATGATGATAAGGAAGATGGAATCTGAAATGAAAGCAAGGTATTCTCAACTCTTTGAAATACCAGGTACGTAAATTTCGGGGACGAAATTTCATAAGGAGGGGAGATTGTAAGACCCCGAATTTTATGAAATAAAAGTATTCAATTTTTCTATTCAGTAAATGGTTAAATTGATAAATATTAAAGTTAAGGGTGATATATAAATTTTTTTTCAAAATACACAAGTGGTTATAAAATATTCATTGTTGTCGGGGAATATTCGTTTGGTCGTGGAATATTCTTTCTGTCGAGGAATATTCGTACGACGGCGCAGCTATTTGTGGGCCCCATAACGAATAACTGTCGGATGAAGAAAACGACAAATTTGAATTTTTACAAATAACGACGTAGTTGTTACCGTTAACACTGTTGGAATACCCGGTGGTTAAAATACAGTAATACGCGTTATTGTACAGTAGCACACGGTATTGCATAGTATTTTTGAAATTATTGATTCTTACGTAAGAAGGCACTACTCAATAATTGTTACAGTAATTACTGTTCAATATTTTATTTTATTGATTCAATAATTGCTACGTTGAAATTTTATATTATTGTTGTTCAATAATTGTTGCTGCACAGTATTTCCCATTATCAGATCAATAATTCATATTATTTGAATAATATTATTAGATAACATTATTGGCAATGTCTAGAAAGTTCTGTCTAAGGAGAGGTTTGGTCATCTAATTGCGCGCCAGTAAGGAAAAATTCTTATTGGAAAGCCCCCTCTTTCCTGGGAACGGCCTGGTTGTCATAAATGTGATTCTGTAATATTATTTGTGAATAATTAATTATTGATTCATATGATAAGAAAATATTTATTTTATGTGGATATAAATGAGGGATATATTTTTGTGGTTAAAAATGAAGGAGTTAATGTTGAGGTTTTTATCAGTATTTTTGTCGGAATGGAGGTATTAAAAATCAGGGTTTTTGAGATATTTTGCGGGGGTTATAATTTTTAATCCGACCGTTGGATCGTGGTAATTTTTGGATATGTTATACATATATAAGTTGAGTATATGCCCACAAATTTTGAACCGTTAAAAATGAACGTATGATTTGTTATGAATTTTACGAGATGACTGGTTCAGAAATTGTTGAATTTTCGGAGTTTATCATTTTGGTGGAAAATTCTAGAATTGGTGGGCCCCACTTGTGGTTGGTGAAGAAATGTGCTGAATTATATTTCAAATGTGGTGGGTGGGAATAGTAGCAGGTAAAGCCATCAGGTTGCAGGTCAAACCTACCAAAATTTTCCTATAAATAGAGGGCTAAGTTAGAATTGAAAATCACACCAGAAACATAAGCTTTCTCTCTTTCTCTCTCTATATTATGAAGCATATTTTGTGAGTATTTAGATACTTTGAGAGTTGCTATTCAGTGCAAGTTTCCTTCAGCTTTACATTCCGGTCAGAAGTACTGCTCTTTTGAGGTAAGGGATAGTAAGGGATAGTAATGGATTTTAAGGGTTGTTATGATTTTCAGTTTCGTAATTTTTCTGATCTTCAAAAATTCTGGAAAAATTTGAAATGATATTTTGATGAGTTTTCTTGATTGTGTCCAAAAATGGTGATTTTTGGATGTATAGATTGAGAGTTATGAATTTTATGAGAAAAGACTATTTTAAAAGTAACAGCTTATAATTCCTTGTGGTTAACTCCAAAATTGATGAAATTTTTATTGGGAGTACATGTATATGATAGAAGTATACTCTGTAAATTTCAGAATTTTTAGACAAAAGTACAATTTTTGATAAATGTCTAAATATTCGGCTATTTTGGCCATATGAAAAATAGTAAATGACTTTTAAAAATTCTGAGAAAAATATATGTTCAATATGGGACTATATTATGCTAAATTCCAGAAAAAAATATTTTTGGAACTGATTTGGTATTTTTCATGAAAATGGTCTAGTTATGGGTAAATGAATTAAATATGTTTTGTGAAGAAAGAAAATTGGAAAATAGGATTTTATGGCTTGAGAATCCTATATGAGGTATATGCAGATTTTTGATGAGGGTTTTGGTTATTGATGATGAAATTGTAAGAGTTGGCATTTTATGATGATTAAATGCATTAATTAGTAAAGTGTAAACAATTAAAATAAATTGTTTATAAATTTAAGTAATGTTATTCTTTCAATATCATTATACCGAAATATTGGTATGAATTTTATTGTAGAATTTCTATCTTTTGTGTCGGGGTTACTATTCATGAGTTACGAATATTACTCTTGAGATTAAAACTATATGTTGATCATATTATTTTTATCATCATATATAACATTTTTATAACCCTGATGTTGAAATTCTCTTTCACTGGAGTGTAAAGATGGGTAGATTATTGGTATGATCATGACTAGGGTTCTCTTTGGCCTGTAGTGCAAAGTTGAATTGTGACTGGTATGATCATGACCATTGAATTTATAATTGAATATCTTAAGCTTAAGTGCAAAGGTGAATTGATCAACATGGTTATAATTATTGTTTATATAAATTCTGAAATGATTATATATTTCTTTGAGATATGAATATATTTGGCCTGTAGTGCAAATATGAATTATTGATGAATATCTTTGGCATGTAGTGCAAAGATGGCCTGTTGATGAATATCTTTGGCCTGTAGTGCAAAGATGAACTGTTGTTGAATATCTTTGGCCTGTAGTGCAAAGATGAACTGTTGTTAAATATCTTTGGCCCGTAGTGCAAAGATGGTTTGTTGATGAATATCTTTGGCCCGTAGTGCAAAGATGGATTTGTTAGTATGATTATAAACATGAACTGTGATTTGGTATAACCATGATCTTTGATGTTTCAGGTAAAGACAGGTGATGAAAATATTCTTCGTCCTGGGTGCGAAGAAAAATTTAGAATCACAATTATGATTATGAGTTATTCATATGATTGTGGAAAGGAACTGTTGAGTGATGTTACATGGATAAAATATTGTTGGTGGATTTTTAACATGGAGAAGATAATAGACTTTATAGTCTATTTGACTCTTCTAATGGATTGCTCGTTCCGCTGCAACTATGGTTGAAATTTTTATCATTTACCATATGTTCTAAATCTCTGATTTATTGTTGATGAAGGCTATTGATAATTGAATTATCTTTAGTCATGATATTCTTTACTGAGCTAGTTGTGCTCACCCTTTTGCTTCACAATTCCTTTCAGGTAATAAGAGTGTAGCTGGGTCGAGCGGGGGTAACAAGGGAATAGAACGGTGGTCATCATTTAGTAGTTATATTTGGTGAAGAAAATAGGGTGAGGCGAACCCAACGTTGGAAGGGTGTTTTGTCACTATCATACAAGATGTCTAATGACATACAACCTCGTGTCATCATAAGACAGGGTTGTGCTCATCCACTTGCTGAGTATATCTATGGGCACTACCTATATAATCTTGGTGTTTGTTTGAAGTATAATTCTCAATTAGAGACAGTGGAGATAATGATAAGTCAAGAGAAGACTCACCATTGGGAAGAATATGATAGTAATCTTCTCGTTTTTCTTTGGGGTCTATTGGGTCAACCAAGGATAATTCTGTGGCCATATGATATCTATCATAACCTAGACGCGTGGTCTCCCATGTACGAAGGTTTTCTTGAGCACTTCCCAAAGATTCTAATTTCTAAAACAGTTTTTGACTATACCTTTATGTAAGGTGTCATTGTGAGGTGATGTCCACGGTTGGAATATGAGTCACATTTGGTATATATTTGTATCCAAACTCACAACATATGTGTTGTTGTATTTTGCACGACAATTGTTGTAATAAAGTTGTAGTTATTTTCTGTACCATATTTTTGGCGACTCAAAATGGGTTGGATGGAATGAACCTATTTTGGGGTCGTTACATTGTACAAATGAAAGCTTATAAGAGTGAACAAATTTTCAAAGTAATAAACACGCGAACTAAATTCGAAAAATAACTAGTTAACACAGTTGGTCGGTGCTTGATAAGAAGGACAGATCAATTACAGTCTAAACTTATCAATTAAACAACCCCTAGCTCATACATGCTTTACACGACTCTAAGAGATATGCATAGATACTTGACGCTCGTCATCAACCACAATCAAAAAATAATAATAACTATAACCCTAGCTAAATAGTAGCTCAAAATAGGGTAAAAAGGCCATTCACATGGCACAAGCATTAAATCTGTATAAGCCCCAAAAAGATGGCTATAAACCACAATCATGCCGATAAAAATCAAAGCATTAAATAGTAAAAACCAAAAACAGTTCATGGCATAATAATAAAAATCCAAACATAAACCCGCAGTTCAAAACGACTGCACCACAATACTGAAATAAAACATAATAAAGTCTAAAGTATGCAATCCTAACATGGCAGTACAGAAATAGATAGATAATAACCTAAAACACCCCCAAACTTGAGGTGAGCAATGCCCTCATTGCTAAACATAAAGCAATCGATACAAGAGGGTTTCCCTGAAATGGCTCACTCAACAGCAGTCTCGTCCTCGTCAGCCTCGGCGGGCGGTGATGGGGGAGGGTAAGGTGGGAATAGGCAGCTCTGGAAACTGGTATGGCGTGAACTCAGTGCCATATCAGAAATTCAATTGGTTTGGCAAAATTCAGTCCTTAAACAGTGTCACGCTCTGTAGAAACTACCCTTGAAGCAATGCACAACAAATCCCCCAGTCAAACCCAGTGATTCTAAACCAAAACAACCCTTCCTTTCTCTTAGGCAATTTATCGAACACCTAGAGTGCACTCCTCAAAACCAATATGGACAACCTTTGTTTGAAAACGCTCTAGCCCGATTTCCGTCAGTAGAAATCTCCCAAATCACTAAGAAAAATTTGCACAAACAATCCATAATTAAACTAAAAAGAATTCTGCTTGAATGAAATCCAACCAAATTACCTTAAGTTACAAAATCTAAGTGAGAAGTGTGGGCTCGAACTCTGACAGTAGATTTGATGGAGTTTTCGGTTTGTGATATTGGATTGAGATGAGAAATCAAGCTCAGCTGCAATTTTATGGGAGGGCAAAGGATTTTTAGCTTTGGTAAGGTCTATGAGGCGTAAGGTTATGGTTGGCGCTTGTGCTGCCAAATTGTGCCGAGAAAAGAGAGAGATGTGACCAACTGCTGGCTCCAAAACTGCATTTAAAATCCAAAATCTCGTTGCCGGCGCCGCGGCGCGAGTTGTCCTTTTGTTACTCGGTGCTGCGGCGCGAGTTATCAGTAACTGGCTCCCTCATGGCGTTGGGGCGCGACTGTAGGCGCTGGGGCACGAAGCTATTGGCGCTACAGCGCGAATCCTGGTGCTGGGGCGCGAAGACGGTGCCGCGGCGCGAAACCCAGTGTATGTAGTGGCGCCGCGGCGCGAGATGCAAATTTTTGTAAACTTTTTCTACTGTTATCTGCACATGCCAAGACAACAACAAAAACTATTACAGAGCAAATATGTATTATTAAAAACACAATAAACACTATTATAATATGCAGTATATCATACTAAATATGCTGCTTGCAAATGATAGACACAAAACATTAATGCACAATCCGGCAGCCATGTTAACAACTAAATCGAACAGACACAAGGTAAACTAAGACATAAGTAAAGAAAATAGATAAAATTTATACCGAGATGGGGGTGCCTCCCCACTAAGCGCTTGTTTTAAAGTCGTCGGCTTGACTATACCGATGCCGTTCAATCCAGCTCATAAGCGAAAATGACCTTTTCATGACGCCTATTCGTCAATTCCTTTGGATCCTTGGCAGACATAAATGATTGGTCATTCATGCTCTCTTCATCCTTCAGCACAAAGAATCTTCCACCACTGGAATTATCCACTAATTCCCCTTGTTCATTAATTTGAAAACGTTCTTTGTGCGCTATTGGGTCCTCATAGATTTCCACAGTCGAGAGTGTGGGTTCAAGTTGTTGATCAGTCTTGACAGTGTACCCACTCTTGATCCTATTGTCTCCAACTTCAGACTCCACCGGTTGGCCAGTCTGTACTATGATGTCTCCCTCAACAACTGTGTGAGACTCATTGCATTTTCCTTGCGTATCCACCGTGCCATACTCAACTGCTTCATCGTCGAGATCAATTATAACCGGTAGATGGCATTTTGGTGGATTTGTGATGGCATTGACGAGTTGCCCCAATTGATTCTCAAGGCTGTGTAATGCGACTTATTGGCTTGCCATCCGAACCTCATTTCTCTCAATAAAGTCGGCGATAAGCGCTTCAAGCCTGTTCTCTTATTCTTGTGTTGAATACTCAGAAAAGCTGTCGTTGGGTTGAGACGTCAACTCATAATGCGGCGGAGCCTGATAGTCAAACTGAAAGGCATGATTCGGATCATGATATTATTCTTGGTTGTAGACCCCAAGAGTTTGGATAACCCTGACAGTTTGGATGATATGAGCTCGGTTCAAAGTCAGCTTGTTCATGACAGTAGGCATTCTGAGTGGACTGACACTCAAGATTGTCAGAAAACCTCAAGGCATTGGAAATTTGAACTTGCAATTTCTCGAGTCCTTCTTCCGAGCTTGGTTATGTTGTCCCCTCATAAGGCCATTGATAACATTGATAGTCCATGATCTGTAAACTTAAAAACAAAAAGAAAGGAAGATCAAACAAATAAAAGAAGTAAATATATGCACGTTCAAAGTAAGACTAAATTGATTTAAATCAATATTGGACAATATTAGAATAATAGTTCCCCGGCAACGGCGCCAAAAACTTGTTGGTCGGAAAATCGATCACTAAACACGCGCAAGTATACGCGGTCTAACAAGTAATACAGTGATAAAGAGAGTGTCGTACCCACGAGAAACTATGACTAATATTTACCAAGTACCGATTATTTATCGCTAAAGTCTTATTCAAATAACAGTAAATGGAAGGGTGATTAATCTAATTATGCTAATTAACAAAGCAAGTAAATGGATAACGAATGGAATTCTAAGGAATTACAAGCTAAGGTCACAACTTCACCCCCACACAAGCATTCTGTCGAACACCTGGCGTGTTATGTTTCATCAAACTAGCTACCCTTTCTCTCTTTGGTCTTAATGATCACGATAAATTGTCGATCGAGAACACACAGGTGCCTATTCACCTCTGTCGAGGTATGCACAAACATATCCTCTCTAGATCCACCCAAAAGTGAATAGAACAGAAAAGAACGCCCAAGCTAGATACAATCCTACATATGTCTATGCAAAATAATCATAACAAGGATTTAAGCCTAAGTTCTCTATTAGGTCGCACGTGGCGCACAGAGATATGTCTATTCTACGCATAACTTATGCAGTCGAAACCCACAATCACATGCTAATATATTTAGGTGTAAATCTACAATTCTTCTGTCGATATCATGCAGATTACCAAAATCATCACTAATGTCTTAGCAAGAATCATGAAGCACAAATATATTAAACCAAATCATATGGTGCCAACCAAAGAGATAAAGACAGTCAATTCAAATAACAAAGGGATCCATTATAACCTCAGAGCAAATATTCAGTTCATGATCATTAAACCAAATACCGGTAGCAGTAAAGACAATATTTATAGATTACAAAATAAGAGAAGACAAATGGATAAGAAGAAACTCTGTCAAAGCCCTTCCGTCTTCACGCATTTCGCTCGAATCAAGCTTTCCAATCCGTGTTGCTCGTAGCTAATCTTGTGCTCCAAAGAAATACAAACTTCTCCCTAAATCTACCTAAACTATATTTACAAACATCAACTAAGAACTAGAGAGAGAAAATATAAAAGAAAATCTAATCTAAACTAAAACTATTTGATTCTCTGTTATAGGAAGTCTCTCTCTCTTTGTATGCAGTGGCTGCTCTCTGTTATATACGTTCTCCGCCTTCAAGCTAGGTCAAAAGCACTTGATTTCTGCCTGGGCACCGGAGGTGGTGCTGCGGCGCGGGATTTAAGCCTATGAGTGGCGTTGCGGCGCCACGTGAGCTTGGAAAACACGAAGCTCGCGCTGCGACGCGAGTCTACATAGGGGCAGTGGCGTTGCGGCGCCATGATGACGTCAGGCTGCCAGGTATGTGGTGCTGCGGCGCGGCCAATATGCTTACAATTGGCGCCGCGCCGCGGCTTTACGATAAAATGCATGTTTTGCCCCTGTTTGCTAGAAAACACCCGATAAGCCCTACAATATTCCAATTAAGCGCAACAACACTATAATCATATAAAAACATATAAACTCTACGAGAACAAGCAATTATTTAAGTCATAAAATATCCGATTCGCGGGTATAAATCCCACTCATCAGACCCCATGACGGCTATTTATGACTGGTGGGGGCCAGTCCTGGGGAAGCGTGTGACGTTTCGAGAAACGAAGAGGGACCGTTTGGCTTCCCCATACAACTCATCATTTGCTAGCATGGTTTCACGAGCCTTGTCTTTTCAGAGTCTCTAATTATAAATAGATTATAACAAGAGACTGGGGGGCAATGTTCGGGAGCGTTTTACCAACCCTCATGTGGGTCGAAGGCCTGACACTAGAGGGGGCTTATGAGCTTATTGGGCCGAAGCCTATAGAGAAGCTGAAGATATTTGGGTTCGGCATCCGAGTCCTTTGGGCCGGAGCCTTACCTTAGTGTATGGTGTTTGGGGTCAGGTCTTCGAGTCCCTTGGGCCAAAGCTCAGACCCGATGATGAGATTGGTTGGGTTGGGCATGTGCAGTGGGCCATCATGCGTGCAGAGTCTGGAACCCTAATCATATTTGAATAAGGTAACTCCAAATGTAGTGTTTGGATTTGATTCCACTTTCACCTTTTAAGGAGATTGTTTTGGACCCGAATTATGGTAGTTAACATAATTAGGAGTCCTAAACTGACTCGGAGAAGGATTCTAGGGTGATAAGAGTACTATAAATACAAGGCCCGGGTTACAATTAGGAGGTAAGACATCTTTGAGCACTAAAAATTAAAGCCTCCATTGTTAAACCTTGTGAACGGCCTGTACTTATTCTCACACCGGAGCTATCCCCAGGCAGCACAAGCCATCAAGCTTCGTGTGTGATCTGTTATTGTGCAGATTCAAGTGCATAAATTTTGTAATTGGACGCGCCGACGAAACTTGGAGTTAACAGTCAGTATATTTGTCTTGAAATGAGGGGTAAAAATTGAGCTGAAAATATTATCTCTAAAAATATCAACCCAAAATTTAAAGTCTCAAATTGGACAGAAGGAATGTGTCATCAAGTAAGCTGCTGTAGTGGTAGGCATTCCATAGAATATCCTTATAACAAATTAAGCTTTGGATTTAGTATGCATTTGTGAGTTTAGAGGGATGGAAAGGGAAAGTATAGAAGGGAAAGGGAAAGGGAAAGTATAGGAGGGGAAGTGATGAGAAAGGATTATAGTTTTTCCCTGTCGTGTTTGTAAGTTTTAGAAATGAAGGGGAGGAATAAGGTTTTTATTATTTTCCTTATTTGTGAGTTTAGAAGAATGGAAGTGAAGGAAAAATAATTTTATTTTTAAACTACACTATTACTATATTACCCTTGTATAAATATAATAAATGTATTATTTAACAATATCTAGTTATTGAATTATTTTGTTCATTCTTTTTTTATATAAATAAAGTGGGGGTGGGTGTGGGGTGTGGGGTGTGTGGGGTGGGGTAGGGTGAGGTGGGTATTTCAATTTTAGTTTCTAGAGTGGATGGACGATAAGATTGTCATTCTCTGGTTTCTTCGGATCCGGTTAGCATGAAATTTATTTTTTGGTAAGTTGGACAATTGACGAATAAAATATTGACACACATAAAGCCTCGTCTGCATGCCAATAATCTATTGGTCAATTGACCAACTTACCCAAAAAATGAATTTCATGCTAACCACTTCCAATTTCTTCACGTATTTTTCCTTGATTATTTTGTTAATAAAAACGAGTGTCACATTTTTTGTCAAAATTTAATAATTTCTATAACTCCTCTTGAATTAATACTTTTGGAATTATATAACTAATCAATGGTCTCTTTAATCCTATCACTATTGCTTAATTGGTCCGATTAACCAGTAATACAATCCCGTGAATTCGAAATTCATTGGGCAAAGTTCAAAATTCATATTATAATGAACACTATATACCATAGCAATCCCAAGTTGCTTTCAGATTGATCGAGCTTGGAGTGGGAGTGGGAGTGGGAGTGGGAGTGGGAGTGGGAGTGGGAGTGGGAGTGGGAGTGGGAGTGGGGGTGGGGGTGGGGTGGGGGGTGGGGGTTGGTGGGTTCGTGGGTGGGGTTGGCGGGGGAGGGGAGGGGTGGGGGGCATTTGGGAAAAGAGAAAAATTGTATTTTCAAAAATTGGGAGTTTTAATAATTAAGGACAAAATTATCATATTACTTATTTTGAAAGTTTATTTTTGGTAATGTAAAATATTTATTTTTGCCATCCTCTGTCATTCCTCCAAATCCTCCCACTTTTGAGGGGAAAGTTTTTAGTCAAAAATAAAATTAATTTTACCTTCAAATCCCTTCACTTCCTTCCTTAAAAAAAACTCACAAACATAGAATTTTGAGAAATTTTAATTATTTTCCGTTCTCTTTTTCTCAAATAAAAACTTACAAACACACCCTTAGAGCAAATCCAATGGTAATGTCAAAATGGCTATAGCCATTGCTATATTTTGGCACCAAAAAGTGCTTTTTGGTGCTAAAATAGAACCCAGTCTTCAGTGGATGGTTCTATTTTACTACCAAATTGTTTCATATTTAACTAACTTTCCCTCCATCTCATTGTTAATTACTTTTTCAACTCCAATTCAACTATCTACGTTATTTTTCAATCCACAATTATAGCACCCCCATTCCACCGTTTTCAACCACCATTCAACCCAGATATTTTTATTATCTAACTTTCCTCAACCACCATTCTACCCAACTTTCTCATCTAACTTTCTTCAACCACCATTCTATTCAACTTTTCTATAAATATACATTCAACCTCAATAAGCCACCACACCGATTCTCATCTACCAGATATACTTTTCTTTCCAAACTAAAATCATGAATAAGTTAACCAAAAGGGTATTGCGGGGAGATTTCGACGGAGATTCCTCCGATGAAGATGAAGTTGCAATGGTGCAGACGCTACTGATGAACCACTACGAACAAACGCAAAGCCATAATAACCAACAAGGGGGTTATGTTGGTTCTGTCAGTGGCCGAGCTGTCATCCACCGTGATAGGACTGCTGCCAACGAAAGAATCTATTTGGATTACTTTTGTGAAGATCCTCTCTTTGGTGAAAGAATTTTTTTCCAACATTTTCGGATGGCTAAACCCTTGTTTGAGAGGATCTTGACTCAACTCCAGCAACACGACGATTATTTCGTCCAAAAGTCTGATGTTGTTGGTGCTGTTGGTCTATCTGGTATCCAAAAGATGACCGCAGCACTGAGAATGCTTGCATACGGGATGCCAACTAATATCGTCGATGAGTATGTTAAGATCAGAAAAAGTACTGCTATAGAATCACTCATGAGATTCTGTAGAGGAGTTATGGAGATCTTTGCACCAGAGTACCTGAGGACTCCTAATGAAGCCGATCTTGATAGGCTTCTACATGTGGCCGAGGATCGTGGATTCCCTGGGATGCCAGGCAGTTTGGACTGTATGCACTGGCAATGGGATAAATGTCCAACTGCTTACCATGTTATGTACACCGGACATGTTGAGAAGCCCACCATCATACTTGAAGCTGTTGCCTCATATGATTTATGGATTTGGCATGCTTTCTTTGGGATGCCTGGTTCATTTAACAATATCAACGTGCTTGATCAGTCTCCTCTCTTTGATCAACTACGATCTGGTCGTGCCCTGCGTGCCCAATTTGTCATCAATGGACGACAATACGACATGGGGTACTACCTTGCTGATGGTATCTACCCAAAATGGGCGACTATTGTCCAAACCATTAGAGAGCCCAGTAACAGAAAGAAGGCTCACTTTGCGAGGATGCAGGAGCGATATCGTAAAGATGTTGAAAGGGCATTTGGCGTGCTACAAGCACGCTTTGCAATTGTGAAAGGTCTTGCCCATTTTTGGGACCAGGTAGATCTATACTACATCATGAAAATTTGTGTTATCTTGCATAACATGATAATTGAGTACCAACGTGGTGAAGATGATGTTGAAGCTGCTGAACTACTTCATGAGAGGCCACTTCAAGTTTCACGAGAGCGAACACCCACATTCAACGAATTCCTCACTCGTAACAGGAAGCTGCAATCTACTGAGACATATTACGCACTTCGCAATGATCTTATTGAACACCTCTGGGCCCGTAGAGGAGAGGAAGCATGAGCATTTCAGTTGAACTTTTAATATAGTAGTACGTTTCCCGTGTTGTGGAAATTAGTTAAGCAATTTTAGTTCCAATGCATGTAGACTCTTGAATCTATTAAAGTGATGAATTGTGACTAATCAAAATGAGTTCATCAATTTTCTGAAGATAAGATTTAGTACATTGTATTTTAACATTCATTTCAAACATCTCAAGTACATTTTAAGAAAAATACAATGATCAATATTCGGGTAGATCAGTATAATAAGTTGCGGAACTTGAATTGGAGAATTTTGCCATGATTTCTGCCTTGCGATGCTCGTAATAAGCCCTCACTTGCGGGTCTTGCATCTGAGACAAGTCCATCTGCATTATCCTTTCCTCCTGTTCTCTGTCCTTCCTCGCCGTCTCTTTCTCCTTCCTCGCCTTCTCCCTCTCCTCACATACTGTCTGTCTTTCTAGAGATACAACTTTCCTTTCTTTCAGTTCAATCCTTTTAGCTTGGTTATCAAGTACAGTTTTGTTGAATTTCTCCAACAAGTTAGTATGTTTCTGATGCTCAACTTCCAGTTCCTTATTCTTTGCTCTCTTCTCCTTAGCTAGCTTTCTTCCACCAGGCCTCTTCCTTGGCAAGGACACACTGTCATACCTCCACTTGAAGGAGTGGCATTTGAAGGGGTGGTTTCCGCATCTAAAAACTCATATATGCTTGGAATTTGAGATGCATCAGGAGAATAAGGGAACGAGCTCGCGGCCATGGCAGGAGTATTTGCTTTCCTCCCACTAGGATTCACATCCTGCCACTTAATAGCATGTTCTAAAATGGCCCAACAACCATCCATACCACTGAAATATTTTCCAGTGTCTTCAAAGTACGCTTGCTTTTCCATATCATACTGTATTTTGGATAAGAAAATATTATTATTAAGTAAAAAAGAATATTTGTACAAGTTTATTAAAAAAATCTATTACCTCATTTTGATGGGTCATGCCACTTTGATTTAGAGCTTGAACACATCTTAAACACCCACGAAATTTATTGCAATTCTTCTGGATTATTTGCCAACGAGATTTGATACTTGCTTCAGATCGTTGATCGTCATTTGTTTTTTTGCAATACTCTTGTAGCACCCGGATCCAGAATTAACCATGGGGCTGCGAGTTATCGATAATCGGGTCTTGAGTAATGCACAAATACGCATTACAAATTGTTTCATCCTGCTCTATGGTGAATGATTTTCTTCTTGCAGTACGGCTTGAATCTCCCATAATTTGTAAACTAATTTTTTTTTATTTTGAGGTGATGATGGAAGAAGAACAAAGTGAAAAATGATGGAAGAATATGTTCACAATTCCATTATTTATACAAAATATCCACAAAGTTGTCGTTGCACATAATCTGCCCGTTGATGTAACCGTTGGGGAAAGGGGAAAAGAAAAAAATTTGGGAAAAGGGGAAAAGGGACCGACCCATTATCTCTCTCTACCGATCTCTATCTCTCTACCTCTCTATCTCTCTCAAAATTTGGGGAAAGGGAAAAATTAGTCACGGCAGCTCTATTTCTCTACCGATCTCCATCTCTCTCAATCTCTATCTCTCTACCTCTGTCCATCATCAGCTCCTTGAGCTTCTTCCTCAGCCCATTAGTCACGGCAGATTGGTGAGGGGAAAGGGGATCGGCTTCTTCCTCAATCTCTATCTCTCTACCTCTCATCTCAGATCGGCATGCAATCGATCAAAGCTAGCTACTAGGGTCCCAAATTCCGGCGGGTTCTTTGTTTTCCGGCAGCGTACTTGACACTTTCCGGCGGGTTCCATGTTTTCCAGCCACTTTCTGTTCAGTTTTAGGTATGTTCGATTCTTGATTTTCTGTTAATTTCAGTTGGGGTTTGAGATGTCTCCTTGGTTCTATATTTAGAACCAAGTATATCATTTTGCTATTTTAGAACTAATTATAGAACTGGGTTGGATTTGTGTTTTTGTCATTTGGTGTTATAATTTGACTATAGAACCAATTATAGCACCCCCATTGAATTTGCTCTTAGTGGTTGATTGTTATGTCCCAACATTTGTTCCTTATGTTATGAGTACTCTACATGACCAAAATTTTTATATATGGATCGTAAATATCGACGCAAGTAGATGATATATGAGAGAATTAAGAAAGCTTAAATATAAATTATTACACTAAATTATAGGTTATATTTCACTTCGGTGGTTCATCTTTTAATTTTGTCAATTAAATGATTGAACTATTAATTTTTTTCACTTTCATTCAATTAGATTTGTCACGTCAGAAATGACTGATGTAATTATCTAAGTAGGCAATAATTGAACTGATGTGTAATTAAAAAATAGTATTTTAATATCTATTCATACATTTATTATATATTAAAGACAAATTCATCAAATCTACCACTCTCTCTCTCCCACTAGCGTCAGTCTCATACGAAAACAACATACAGATCTGAATCAACCCCCACCAGAGCCAAACCCAATCGCAAAGTAGCCTTAATCACTGGGATCACTAGCCAAGATGGCTCATATGTTACAGAATTACTCCTCAACAAAGGCTACCAAGTCCATGACCTGATCCGGCGCTTCTCAAACTTCAACACCCAGCTCTGCTAAATCGGACGAGAATCAAACGGGAATTAGATCCAGCGTCGGATCCGTGTCCAAATCTGGTTATGTATCAAAAAAAAAATTTACTTACTCTTCCTCTTATTTTCTACCTCTTTTCAAACAGGAATCGGATCTGTACCAAAAATTTCAAAAAAAACGGGATTCAGATCTGTACCAAAAAAATTATTTTATCTTCTTCCTCTACCTCTTGTTTTCTACCTCTTTTCCTTCTCAGTTGAACATTCAAATTTATTTCCCTTTTTCTGTACCACTATTTTTCATTTTCTCAATGGTAATTTTGAGCATACATGCGCGGCCAAATATTAGCCTTAAAGCATTTTTGAAGCAAACCAAATACATTTTTCTATAGATATTACTAAATGAAATTACATTTGCTTTTCCCATAATCTGCAATATTATTGATTATCATAGTTATGCTTTACCAGATCTTGTTTGTGTGCATATTGTTTATCTTGTCCTTTAATCAAACTTGTGTTGCTGATGATTGCACTCCAGCTTGATTTCGGACCTATTACTTATTTAATTTGTTTTGGGATGTTTGAAGTTCTTCTCTATCGTCTCCTGTCACGGTAGTTTTTGTCATAATCTGGTTTCTTTAGATTTGGTGTTTTGGTCTGTGTTTCATTATGTTATTTTCGGTGGGATTTGGTGGTGTTGCTGGGTTTTGGTTACGCTGGTAGGATTGAGAGAGAGAATGGTAGATTTGATGAATTTAATATATAATAAATGTATAAATAGATATTAAATTAGTTACATATCAGTTCAATTATCGATTATTTATACAGCCACGGCATCAGACGTGGTGATCCAATTGAATGAAATTAGAAAAAATTAATAATTTAACAATTTAATTGAAAAAATTAAAAAATATATTATCGAAGTAGAATATGACATGTAATTTAAGATAGTAATTTATATTTAAACTAATTAAAAATGATCCCTTAATTTATTTTATCTGATCACTTAGAATTCCACTCAAATTGCAATTATATTTCATTTTAAATTTGTCTACAAATAAATCATTTCTCTTATGTTATTTTGTACGTTTGGAGAATGGTCACAGAGCAAAGAAGTAAATTGCATAACATCAAAAAAAGAAATACGTCAACAGAGTCCGGCTCACTGGGTGCCATTTGTCAGCTAATAAACACTTTACTCAATTTGCTTGTTTAAACATGTCTTAATCTAAACAAGCTTATCCCAAACTGAACTCCACCTTTAGCCAAACCCTCCCCTAACCATAATGGATCCTGATCTGCGCGATATGGTTCATCTTCATCAACAAAATCTCATCAAAGACGTTCATTATTCAGCTAAAGAGCCTGGATGATATCTTAACCAAAATGTAATTTGCTATACCAATGCCGGTAGGTGTCTTGAAATTCTCAATAATGACTATCAATGAAGCCGAACCAGAATCCTTTTTGTCAGCTAATCCTGAGCAATAATGTTTTGGTGACTAAAGAAGGATACTAAAATGGTACACAAAATGATGTGTATAATTGTGGTTGATTATAATCATTGGGCTTCCCCAAGTATGGTGAATCATCAACCAATTACAACTTAACACATCATTGTTTATCCACTTTTTTGCATCTATGTTAATCACCAATTCACCATAGCATTATTCAGTTCTGAAATGTGAAAAATGGATTTAGTACATAGCTTCCAAGGGTTGTCAAGAGCATTGGAAAATTACTATTTGCAGCTACAAGGAGATTGACCAACCGGTTCAGGGTGTCTCTCAGATCCCAGTAGTGCTAAGATGCTGACATTACTCTGCTTTCCAGGTCTCTACTTGAGGATTATATTTATTACTATAAGCCCGTAACACATTTCTGAAACTGCCCAATAAACCATTGGATGATTTTGATGCATTTAATAAACTCTTCTGCTCCAAGTTTGGCTCAGGGATTGAAGACAATCTGTGGTATGAGAACCACCCTCTAAATATGGAAGCCAGCTTGTATTCACAGCGCGTGATAATGGCATTGTTATCCTCATCATCATCTTGTAGAGGGGTTGAGTATTCTTGATCATCACAACTTTCATCAACCCCATTAATTTCTTCTCCCACTTCATACACATCCGATCTGCATGATGATCACAAAGTCATTTTTTTTATCATCTCAAACCAACTGCTTCAATTAGTTAGAGCTGGACAATGTAGAATATGACCAATGTTCAAGATAATAAATAAAAATATACTCTTTGAAAACTCAAACTTGATTGTGATGGAAGAAATTTTCCCTCGATAAGAAATCAATTCCATTTAATAGAAAGAGAACATATAAGGTTCATTGGGTCCGTGTCTATTGGTCATATAACCATGCATGTGTCTATTGGTCATATAACCATGCATAATGTCTCGAGTAAGAGAATCATGGTCGAGCAAGTAGAACAAAGTTTGAAAAATATCTTTTCAAAAACCTCTGGTAGCACCTATTGATAGTATAAATCTCTTCCCTATCGAAGTTCGGTATTATTTCCACTTCAAAGTCACACCAGTCAAGATAGTCCAAAGGTGTTTTGGCATGAAATCTTGTTGGGTTATAGCTTTTTGATCCATTTGGAATATCAAAATGGATCTTTCAAAAGATCTACAAATCTCATCGCCTTCAGTTTCAAACCCAAAAGCTCATGGGAAGATAATTTTGGGCTTTAAAGTTCTACTACTATTGAACTTCTTGGGTTTTCCATAATTTTGGTATTCCTTGTCTAATTAAAAACTAACTAGGGTTGCTGGATTTTTAGTATTCCCTCTGTTCCCCAAAAAGAGTCCATTTGCGAAATTTGCAAATATTAAGGATGTATTTTTGTTTTATGTTAGCCTAAAAATGTAAGTTGTTAGTTAACTAGTGGTGGCATGGTAATGAAATTATGCGTCAACCTTAAGGGCATTGTATCATTTTATACTAATATATCAATAAAAAGAGGACTCATTTTTTTGGAACAATTTTCCTTTTTGGCAAATGGGACTGTTTTTTGTGGAAAATAGTAGTACTTAAAGAATGTTTATGTTTTGTTTTTTCTCATTATCTCATTATTATAAACTATTTTTTAGATTGAATATTACGGCTGCTTATGCAGTCTTTATCCGTTGACTTGTGAATTCTTGCTATTGCATGGTCTGTCAATTTGAATTCCTGCAATTCTTATTGCTTATTTAGTCTTTCAGTGTTACTAACTATACTTTACGAGATAATGGTGCTTTTCAGAAATCAGCCCGTTCTCCTTTACCCTATTCCCCGGGGAGAGAAAAGATGTTTTGTTAATTCAGGTTTCTTTATTTTTGACTGAGATGAGGGAGTGTACCTATGAAGCTTCTGTGGCATAGGATAAATTTCACATAATTACTAATGACTTTGAGGCCCTCCTAATCTATGGGACAGTAATGATTTAATTAGACTCTCCTTTGAAGGGCCAGTGTTATCTGTGTAACCTGTGATCAACTGTGTGTTTATGCAGAGATGTTAGTCAGTATTTAGTTGGGGGGGGGGGGGGACTAATTTTAGAGAACTTACATACTGGGTTGTTCCAAATCAGCAACCTGTTCTGAAGATCTGGACCTTTTCAAATTGTAGTTAATGGATAGATGCCGGACAAAAAGAAGCTGCACATGCAATTACATGATATATTATTACAGAAGGAGGAATGTGCCACAGCAATCTCTTCCTCAAACTTTAAATGGATTCACAAGAAAGAAATGAATACAGCTAAGAATAGTCACATATCCACAAATGAAGGAGAAGGTTAGGGACTATGTTCACGACAGGCAATTCTGGCCTCTAAAACCCAAGAACGAGCATCAAGCAGAAAAGGTAACTCCATCAGTTTGCTAGGAAAAACACCATTCCGCAAGGAAATGTAGAACTACTAAGTATGTTTTGCAAATTCACTTGTTCAATAAGTCTTGTGTCAAAAGAGACCAAATATAGTTATTACATATTAGCAGAGCCAAAGCCGCCTTCTACGCTACAAAGCAATGGTACTCGCAACATATGAAAATCAATGCGGAGTTATGTATATTGAATTGGATTTCATCCAGAAATACCCAACAATTTAATCATTTTATGCACTACATCGATCCTAACCTGGATCTCAGTGAGGTTTTTTGTCCAAATTGTCCTCTCTAGCTTTCGTTAAGGACCTGTCCACATTATTTATCAGCCTCAAAAGCTGCATATTATTATTCCTTTTCTTACTATTATTCCTTTACTTACTTCCTTTGTTCACAATAATTATAGTTATTATCAACGCTGTCTTACTGGTCATTTTCATTTTGAAATGATATCCAATGATGATACCTTTAGGAATATATCTACTTGGAGCAGCACAAAGTACATTAAATGCAGGAGGCTTTAATGGATATATGATCAAAATTTGAACATAATCTTAAGTCTCTTTTGAGTTTCTTTTCACATAAAGAAACTTCAAAATAGGTGGTGATCTTTATCACATTGGCTAAAAAGCCTATTATGTCCTAGTTAAGAAAGATACAGCAGGTTCTAATACAATCAAGCAAGCTAATAATTATAACTGAACAAGATGGAAAGAGTTAAACTCAACTGTTTCTAATTGAAGTCATGAATCAAGCACAAATTAGAAACGGCATAAACAGCTAAGAAAGCTTCTAATTAGAATTACAGCAGTTAAACAATCAGATGCATAACTAATGAGTAGACCCAGATCTAAGGAGTCAAATTCAACGGGACCAAAGATGAATTCAATGCAAGACTAAAATAGGCGAACTGAAAAAGGTTCAGTATAAGCAGTGAAATAAATAAATTTATCCATATTGATGCTTTCAGCCTTAACCAATATGAGCGCCTATGGAATTGCATGTATCTGCAATGTTTAGAATAAGTCCCCAAGCAGACATGGATTCATACACAGCCGAGTTACATAGGAAGATAAAATACATAAACGTATTTAGAAAGGACAATGCTAACCCGATCACCATCCCTGATCTCATAATCTCCAATATAATCACTGTCAGTAAGGAGCTTCTGACCATCATAGCATAAGCAAAAGTGGCCCCATACATGAGACCTACATGAACATCCAAAAATTCAAAATGCAAGTCTATAACAATGTAATAGAATGTATAAAAAACAATCGAGAAGCATCATGTATATGAATCAAACCAATGCTAGTATACACTATCCATATACTCGGTTATATGAACTTTGGCATCACACCACCGCAATCACTTGAAATGACATATTATGATAATATAATCCAAATTAATTGAACATAGAATACTGAAACAGATTTGCAAATGTAAGCACAGTTTGCTTAGCCGTCTAAGGTACACATTAGCTATTCTAGAAGTAGACGGCCGACCAATAACAAACCTTTAATCAGAACTAGTGAGCTTTGAAATTTGATGATTTACCACTATCATTAATTTATAATACCCACATTTATTTTGACCAAAATTTTTGAATATTTCAATCACAGAACTCATTGGGGAAAAAATTTCCATGTGCATAACTAATTTGCCACTAATTATGCAATTAGATACTTTTAAAATTAGCTATAGGAGATGGCCAACTAATATAACAGGACCTATAATCAAAACTAATGAGCTTTGAAATTCGATGATCTAGCAGAATCATTAATTTATAATAGCAACATTTGACCAAAATTTCCATGTAAACAACCAATTTCTCACTAATTATCAATAAAAATCATACCATGAAACCTTTCCAGGCCCATCTTTTGGCAAATGGCTGAATGCATTTTCCACCGCATTCTTCAGCTCAGCAACCGTGGCCGTTTTCACAACATCAATTTCTGCAAAACCGATCCAAAAAAAAATCAAATGCATATAAAACAAAAAAATCTACATTAATTCAAAGATCTAAACAGAGAGAGCTAAGGTTGTCATAAAATTACTGAATGAAGAGCCATCCAATTTGAGAATGGTGAGCTTGAGGGGCTCCTGAGGGAGCTTATCGTACGAAAAACTCTTCCGAACGAAGCTATCGATGATCAGGAAAGGAGAAAACGGGAAGGCACAAGAGAATGATCCTTTCCGTCCGAACGAAACCCTAGAGGAGAAATCGCTCTTCTGCTCCAAAATTTGCATACCTACAGAATTTGATTAACCATTGAACAAATAGTGGGAGAGATCTGAGTTCTCCTAGTAATGCGAACGTATATATAGATGTATATATAATTGGATTGAAGACATTTGTTGATGAAAATTAGGGTTAGGGTCTCGCTTTTTTCGAGGGAAATTGCAGAAAGAGAAAGGGAGAGAGAAAGAGGGAGAAGAGAATCGAAATGCTTCTCTTCTCTCTCCCTCAGCTGTTTGGGGTTTTTTTTTTCTGAGAGGAGGGATGACAGTTAGTTGTTATTTTTTTATTGTTTTTTTAAAAAAATTGTTTAACGGTCTAAGCCACGCGCCTGCCTCAGTTGCGTGAAATATTATCTGCAAAGATCATGACCGTTCATTTGTGGGAATCTACTAAAGAAATTTAAGAACAATATAACATATACTTCCTTTGTTCCCAAAATAAATAAATAAATAAAAATCTTATTTATACCTTTTTTTCACAAAAACAAAAATTTTATAGTTAATAATAGTGTCTTATAGGTGCCAAAGGGGCTAACGAGTTGTTTGATAAAAATTGAATAAAATTGAATGAAATGGTTCTGAATCTGAATGAACCGAATAAAATTGAATATTGAATGAAAAAAATTATTTGATAATTGACATGTTTGAAACACCTGAATAATATATTTTTATTATTTTATCCCTCTGAAAAAATTTAAAATTATTGTAAATTTATTTAATATTACTTAATATGATAGTTAATATTGTAAAAAAAAAAAATACTTCATTCAGCAACCTATTCAGTCAAAAAAATAACACTAAATCATTCAGCCCTAATCGTCTGAATGGTGACCGATTCAACCATTCAAACGATTCTTTTTCAAAATAAACGCACTGAATGACTGATCAATTCAGCCATTCAGTACTAATCAAACAACTCTAAGATATGTCTAGAGGGGAGTGAATAGACTATTGTCAAATTTTGATTAAGTTAATTAATTACTTATTAATTTGTTAATCACATAGCATAATTTTAATTAGCAGTTAAGCACAATTCACATCATCAATCATTAACCAATTATGAACTAACAGTATCAATTGACTCAAATTATTCGTATTATCATTACTAAACTTGTAAATTATTAATTTGTATGTAATAAAAATATATTCTTACTATTTATAATTGTTTACTAATGAGAGTATGTTTGTGTGATCGATAATTTTTTTACTTTCTTTAACAAAAAGAATGTTTTGTTAAAATATTCTCCTTATGGAGAAGAGGTATTTTTAAAAAATAAAAATAAATGATGGACTTCTAATTTATTTATTTTTAGATTCTCCCCTCGTTTTATTTATTTAAAATGATGAAGGTTTTTTTAATACTCCCTCAGTTCCTAAAAGATTGTCGTTTTAGAAAAAAAAATTTGTTTCAAAAAGTTTGTCGTTTACAACTTTTGAGGAGAATAAATTATTTATTTTCCTATATTACCCCTACCTTCTCTCATTGTCCCAAGAAATTCACTCATTTATATTAATAGTTTTCAACTTCCCATAAAGGGGTAGTGATGAAATTTTAAACAAATTTTACTTGGTAAATGATCCATGTGCCAAAACCTTAAACGACAATCTTTTAAGAATGAATATTAAATTTTTAAAAGTAAATTTTATTATTAAAAAATAAATAAGGCTGACATTTCTCCCATATCAATGGAACACATCTGTCTGGACAACATTGTTATTTTATTTATTTTTTATGTTAGAGCCTGTTGCGTTTTTATTTCCTCAAAAGATCACATAAAGAAAATGACTAATGTAATTTACAAAAAAAAAAAGTCTAGTGTATTCTTTCAGTTTCATTTATAAAAAAAAAAAAGGAAAAAAAGGACTGCCTTTTGACTGCATTTTAGCTATTAACTATTAATATAATACTTCATATATCCCAAAATAAACGTCTGATTTTAGTAATCAAATTGATTATTTTAAAAATAAATAATTAAAAATATTTATATAAAATTTTAAATCACAAAACTCAAACATTAGTAGTAGATTTTTCGTAGTTTATTATGATCATAATCTTATTAATTTTAAAAATAATTATTTTAATTATAAAAATTAAATTAATACGTTTATTATGGGACGGAGAGAGTATAAAGTTCCGTGGAGGTAGAGGAGCCAAAAATATTTTACAATAAAACAATGGGCTGCCTTTTAGCTATTAATCTATTATATAAAGTTGGGTGGAGGAATTGTCTCTTAAACGGTCTCTAAAACATTTTTACATGTATTTTTTTTAATACACAATAATCACAAATTGCAAAAAAAAAAAGAACAAAAAAAAAACGTGAAAGCAAACGGACTTGTTGAGTGGAGATTGAACGGGAAAATGAAGATAGAACGGGGGGACACTTTTTTGTCCACTTTCTTTTAATGTAACAAAACAAAAATTCAAATGTTTCAAATTGCAGTTTATTGTGTGGAAAGCAGTGTATACCACTGTATTAATGAGTTAGTCATAATAATTTTAGGAAATTGATATTTTCACATAAAAAATTAATATTTTTACATAATCTTTCTTACATGAATAGTGAATGAATCTCACCTTTATGTGAGTGACTCATGTAAAAATATCATTTTAATGTGAAAATATCAATTTCCTACTATTAAAATCTTCTAATCTTAATACTATAATGTGTTATAATTTAATACGCTCATGTATTAATTTTTTTTTTTTTGATAATGTAAAATTTCCCAACTGCAGTCGTACTAATCACCTATGCCCATTTCAGGATCGTGTATAAAACTTTTATGAATTTAATTCATAAAAAATAAGGCTCTATTGGTTCCATTGAGTAGCCAAATGCAACGAAGTTGAAAAAGATAAATAATATTTTATAACATAATCAATTATAAGATATTCTAGACTATTCGGGACCCTTAATATTTACCCTTTGTTCAAGTCAATTTTTAAAAAATATCAAAACAACCCATTAATTGAAAGCTATCGATTCGAAAATTTTGTCAAGTCATCTCACAAAAGCTAATCCAACTTCAAGAATGAAAGATAATCAAGAAGTAATTGAGCAATTAGAGAATTAACTTTTGGCTTTTGGTTTTTGGTTTTTGGTTTTTGGTTTTTGGTCAAGGAGATGAAAAAGATTCTATAGCAACTAGCAAGTTTACGGGTATATGTTTGGAAACCTTGACTTAGGCCATCTAAGATTGAGAAGAGTCACTTTTGAGCTGAGAAATAAAGTTATTCTTACTTTGATAGGTTCAAGTTTTCACAACACCAATAAAATAAAATAAAAAGAAAAAGAACAAGGGTCAAGAATCGTACATCTATTTACAGAGATAATAATAATAATAATAAAAATTAAAAAAAATACAAAGCAGAACAAATGAAAATACAACAAATGCTCCTTTATATCCCCTCTAGCAGAAGAAAAGGAGTGGGGATGGGTAAGAGGATCATAGTTTATAGGGGGCACCATATGCGGGAGTTTCATGCTACCCCATATGATCCAATTAACAATTGAAAGCACATCCACAAAGTAAAACACTTGGATATAAAATAAATGGAACCTGTAAGCACTAAACTGGGTATTTTCATAAAATTTGTGCAATATTGTAGTTAGATTTTCAATCATGTATCATTTGTAAAATATTCCTCATAGTTGAAGATAAAATCGTAGCAAAGTAACGACATCACCATATAAAATTGCATGGATCCAAGCGAACTGTTTCCACAGATTATGATGTGATATGCTTCAATGCCTATCCTAGTTATAAAACTAATCTACGCTTTGAGTACGCTCAAGCAGCATGTGTAGTTACTTCAAGAAAGTTGGATCAAGTAGTTCATACCACTGCTGACAATCATTGTACCTATCAAGCCCCGATTCCATAAATTAAAACATGGGCATATTGAAGGCAGCAACTGGTTACCTCCACTGCAAAAAATAGACTTTGAGATGCCTGATCAATCAATTGCCTGTGAGTTTGTAGTAGGCATATAAACCAGATCCAAGAAAACCGAGAAGTTGCCCAATAATATTTAACTGCAACCACATGAGACGGTTTGTTAGGAGCAGCAAGATGAAGGAAAAACGTATAGTTCTTGTGTAATCACATGGAAGACTGCAAGATAGATGTTTACTCACAAGATCAAATGGAAGCCCACCAAAAAATATCCAGCCAAGTGTGATGGTGAAAAGATCCTGCAAAAGCATGATGACCATAAAAATATATAAACTTGTGAAGGGTTGTATGTTTTTGGAACGGTTGGACTTACAAATGTAAAGACCATTAACACCAAATTAAATGAGTGATATAAGTTAACAAACTCGTCCCCAATTGGGGAAGTTCATAACAGTGAGTAAATGCTACTCCCTCCACTCCAAAATATAAGATTAAAATGAGTTTTAGTTTTGTTCTAAAATAAATAATGAAAATGACTTTGGAGTGTTTCATTTCTCAAAAAGATAAGCTAAGCTAAGCTAATCCATAATTTCTACATTTCTTAATAAGCTGCTTATATTTTGGAATGGAGGGAGTATATTCTATACATTCTATAAGTACTTGAATGGCGAGAGTATTGGCCATTATTTTATCTCTAGTCAGTAAATGGCACCAAAAAAAAAAGATAAAAAAGTAACAGCCAATATTGACTGGTACACGTATCTCGGCCAATACAGGTTGGTACAAGTATTTCGGTCAAAACCGGCTGGTATAACCAGTATAGACTGGTATTTTAGCCAAGACGATAATAATGTTTTATTTGTTAGTTTGTTACCAAATTACCCCAAAAAGGACAAGTACAATTTATGAATATGGTCCAAACATGAGCTATCAGTTGTTAGTTAAAGAGAATTATTGAGAAAAATAATTGCCTAGCAGCTACGAGAGAAAGACATATACTAAAAAAGTCATATTATTAGACAGTTCCATTATTTCGACCAAGTCTCCTTTGGTCAAAGTGTTGTAACATGTCAAACAACAAACATGCCAACCATTTTGTCATTTTTTAGTTTTTTATATGAAAGATAAATATAAATGAATTTACGTCAAAAAAAAGAGAAAAATTTGAAATTACGAACCTTCAAATTACCACAGATTGTTTGTGTGACTGCTGAATTTAGAGTTGTATTCAGGAAGATAGAGTAATTCAAGAAGAAAGCCAGTACGCAGGAGAGAAGCAATACAAGCTGCCCAGTTGAGAGATGCAAAAAATTAATAAAAGCAATAGTATTAGAAGCCACTGATTACTTGATAACTACTCTAAAACAACATAACTACAAAAACTTACCCAGTAACACAGGCATGTTATACGGCATTCCATAACTTGGAAACAGAATATAGTCAGATGATGTATAATCCGCGTCATTACTAAATTGATATACAACACTAGCATACAAATTCCAAGGATTAAATGCTTGCAATTAATCCTACCGGCTTAACAGCATCAAATGAAAAACCTATTCAATCAATCAATCTAATCCCCAGAATGATAGCACAAAATTTGATCCTAAACCTACCACTAGACCATGGGCTGAGTATGTATTTGGCCATTAATGTCCCACCATGAAACCTATCGCCAAGATATACAAGTTTAACAAATTCGATTAAAATAAAACCACCAAACACAATTAAAAAAAAAAGAAGGAAAAAAGAGAAGATTTGAAAGTCAAAGATGACAGAAGGAAACTCTCATGCTTCAAAAGGTACAAACTAAAATAATCTGTAAGAAGATGCAAAAATTTCTTACAGAAGTAATTCACAAAGTTATTTGACAATGGACATCAATATGCAATTCAAACCTCTTTCAAGGAGATTAGGAAAAGAAAGGCAAGAATTTTGTAGAAAGGACGAAATTAAGGATTGAGTATAATAATTATGGTGAACTTATAGACAAAACCAGTTTAAAGGTCATAATTACATGAACTCTTGTACGTAATGGAAGGAACAGGAAAAAGGTGACATTCTAGTCCCTTTTTCACACAGCAACACTCAAAGAGTGTCCAAACCAAGTTAGTTCATAACAAGCATTAGTTGAATTTAACCAAATATTAAGAAACTTCTGTTACTGAATAAACTTACCAGAAATCCAGGTGAAAGAATATATGGAAAATTCATCGTCAACTCCAAGTCGCCCCGAAAAAACGTCCAAAAGAATAAGATTGGTCCACATATAATTCCTATATCAGAAAAGTAAAATTCATAACCAACATGTTTTGAAAATCTAGCGAATTACAGTTAGAAATCTTTCAACAAAGTAACAAATTTGCAGGACATTTGATATGAGCTCAGTTACTCACCGTTGCACCACATAAGGCCAAAGCTATTGAGACCACTGGATTTCCCTGAGAAATGAAAATATTAGCCAGGAAGAAGAAAAGAAAAAGAAAGGCATCATTGTGCTGAAAGTAGACTAATACAAGAAGTACTACCAAGACGGGAAATGGTTGCAAGATATATTGCTGTACTGATATTTGCCATGAACACAACAGCATAGCCATAGGAGTCAAATGACAAGTCCCGAGCTCCCGCAATGAATGCACCAAGCACGATCATTGATACACTGATAAAACCTTAAGGATTTCTAAGTTAGATGGATAAATTAGATAAACAAATTGAAAGTAATTTCTTTTAAATGATAATACATTAAATTTTAGCTTTTCCAAACTCTCAAGTTGTGAGGTTGCATGATTGATCGATATAAATAACTTATGAAGTATCGCATGGATATTGACGAGAAAAATCTAAAAGAGTGAAGACACAAACATGAGAAATGTCAATATGTCTATAATAAAACTAATCTAATGAAAAGAACATTTTTTCGATTATGAGTCATTATAATCAATAATCAACCACACTCTGTAACAAAGAAATGGCAAGGATGTATGTTTTGACATATGATATGATATGATATGTATGTTTTTCCTGATAAATATTTCCCTAAAAAATAACAAGTTTATACCCTAACAAATGGTTACCCTGTTCCAATTGAACAGTTGTCTCCCACACGGGGTGGGTTGGGGAAGGAGAGGGAATTTGTGAATATTGAAGGAAAGAGATATCTATCCAAGAACTTTTCAAACTCAATATAGCAAGCATTCAAGCTATTGCAGTTATATCTACAAAATAAATTACTTAAACTATAAAGTAAGGACAACTTGAAGAAGTTTTAAACATGAATAAGAGATAATCCAAGACTGTTTGAAGCATGATCGAGTTCACCTTCTAGAAATGTTATTGCATCCTGGCCTAATCAAGGAAAATAATTCAAGTGAGATGGATTGTATTAAAATGAGATCAAATGCAATCCAAGAACTTGTCCCGATGAGGCCTATGCAGGATTTAGCCTATTTATTTAATACTAATGGATCCAATTTCAAGAACATTATTCAACTGGTCCAATTGTAGTCATTAAATTGTGTATTGTGTAATGAACAGGTTATATTTATGTTATTGCATCTTGTAAGAAACAACAGATTCTTCGTATATACATATTTACACATTGAACAGGAAGAAAGAAAATCAAGAAAGAAAAATCATTTAACGAGTAGTACATGAGAGCTTCTAATAATTTACGTTAATACAATAAAAATCTTAATGCCAAAGGCATCTGTTAAATGAAATTTACATATATCTTGGAGCAATAAATTTTCTAACAAATTAGTCATATGTCAGAGAGTAGATAGAGAGCCAGAGAGGATACCAAGGCTTAAAACCTGAAAGCGGCTCACATCAGCATGGTGGACCACCACAGATGCACCCAAACTTTGGTAAAATTAGCCATATGATTTTTGTAATTTCAATGAGATATTGCAACTCTTGCATTAAACCACATAATCTAAGACAATAGACTTTAGTGTGTGCAACGGACCAATATTAACTTCTTTCAGCATGAATAACAGTATCAGTTTTAACATGTCTATTTGTACAAATAAAAAGGACAGTAAACTTGGATTTTTATACAATATATGTGTGTCTCTCGTGTGTGCGTGTGTTGAAAGAAAAGAGAAGGTATCAGAGTACTAATTACAAATTAAACAACATAAAGTGGACAGGTTAAGTCACATTAGGTCACCTAAGTGTGAACAAATTATCCCCTTCCATCAATGGGCGGAATAAGGTTATTCTCACTACTAAGAAATTTTACCAAATTACCTTAAAATAAGATGAAGTTGGTTGTCGAGAGCATACAGATTAACGTGTACAATGCACGCTAAAACAAGTAACAAAAACAACACAACAACAAAGGCATTTCACAGACAATTAAACTTAGAACTTTGTCATGCTACGGAGATCATAGCTTTAAATATACCTCAATACTCCAACCAAGTTGAGAATAATAGATTGGGCACAGTCATGAAGTTTAAGAAATTCAAAACAATGTGACTTTGATTAAGTAATGACTGTCAACAGCTGTCATAAGAAAACTTATTAAGCAGTTTTCTCCCTCTTCTCAAAACATAAACTGAGTAAATTCATGAATGTGGAATAGTTCATATTCATCCACTAACTGCAACACAGACTAGAATTTGAAGATATTTGACATTAGACACCAGTAATACATTTCAGTACCTCTTACTAAAGCATGCAAGCTCTAAGAAAGCATTAACAAGAAACAGCGACTTACCTTGCAATAATAGAAGATGTATATTTTTGACCTGCAAGAATATACTCCACAAGCATTGTAAATACCACTGTTGTCCTCCTAAGGGTTGTATACATGGGTACATTTACCCCCCTTACAGACTCCATGCTAACTATCTTTGAAGCAGAAACAGAGGAAGATTTTGTTTATAAGTGGAAATTACGACTATAATTTTCAAGGAAAACAACAATCTCTACATCAGACAATAACACCTACCATGTAAAGCAAATAGGTCAGTGCAAGAGGTAGTGTTTGAATCAATGTCTTTATTGGTACCAATGTTGAGGAATTATCACTACTGGTCAATGATTCACCCGCATGAAAAGAAATAAGTCTCCAGCGGCGTAATGCATAAAGAAAAGAAGATGAACTTATCATCTGCAGCAGAAACAAGATAAATTTATCAAGTAAAAGTTTTCTACATCAAATCAACATTTACTAATAACTAAATTATATAATGCTGAACCGCTATGAATACCAGAAATACTAAAGAATATAGTGAAATAAAATCTCACAAAAGAATTATGTTGTAAATATAAAAAGGTTGAAGGGTGTTTAAGTACTGATGGAACCCAAGGTTACATCATCTAGTCTGCAGAAGCTATGAGTTGCCAAGGAGAATTAGAATTTCTCTCCACATTCTTGTGCTTTATAGAAGGTTAAAAGCTGTTGAATGGATCAAGAGGGTCTGAAGGGGGGAAATTAAGTAGAATTCACAAAAAGGGTTAACGAGTAAGAATGTATCATTTTAGTGGCTGTACCAGAAAGAAAATAAATGCAGTCGAAGATATGCTTCAGGCCTTAGCCTTGAATTGGCATTTACATATGATCTGGCTCATGTTAACTTTATGTTATATCTTAGTGTATTTATGTTTTAAAAACCAACAGGCTGCTTTGATTGGATAATACTGGTGGTCTAAGGGCCTCTCTTTGGGTTGTTTTAGGTTAGCAGATCTCCATGCACGTCTTCAAGTAAGGTATTTCGATTTTTTTATCTTGAGGTATTCCGGTGTTCATTTCTTTGCCCAAGAGTCCATCCTGTAACGATCTGAGCATAACTGACATGTTTTGATTTGGGATTTGGGTATTACAATCCCCCCCTCCCCTCCCCTCCCCTCCCCACCCCACTTAAATTCATGACATTCTTGTTAGACCAACTAGGCCCAGTCTACCCTCACAACAGATCAGCTTCTTCAACTGCTTACCTCCCTATTGGATCCAACACGCTTCAGTGCCACATTTCCCTGAATGGATAACATCGAGAACAATACTACAAAGTTGGACTATTGGGTCAACTCTGGTACCATTTGTAAAAACTTGAGCCCAAACCAATGCTTTGTCTACTATCCAAAGAGCAGCTTGGTCATTTTGAACCATCACAAACCTACCCAAAAGTCATGACAAGTTATTGGTACTCTTAGAGTCTTAGTATTAGAGTGAACACCTTATATGTAGTCTCCTCCATCCAAAATGTTTTGATGTAAGATTGGGGTATTACACATCCATAATAGTGGTCCCATAGAGACTGTTAGCCATAAATTACAAATCCACCATTGATTGAAGTCTGCAATTAAATCTTGATTACACCTATCGCATTGAAAATCTGTATAAAAATATAACACAGAGTTGGTAACGTTATACCTGCAAGAGAGTAATGACATTTGCACTTGGGAAGCTATAAGAAGAAAGAGCTGCTTTATTGAACAATACCAGAAGTACTGCAGAATGGAAGTCAATACCATAATAATTGAGTTCTATAACATATAAGGGCAGAAACTATTAGAAACTTAATACAATGGGGTGGGTGGAGGAAGATAAACATGAAGATTCGAGCATATAGTTGTTTAACAAATGATTTGGAACCAATTTGTGCATGCCATCCTTGCTTAAGGACCGTCATAATCTTTTCTAATTCATTCTAATTTCCCCATATGTCACAGAAGGGACCTAAAGTATGTCTGAACAGGAAATATAAGGTAAAGGGGAAAAGACTTCCAAATAAATAGAATACCACTGATTTTCCTGGTAACAAATAGAAAGTTTACTTCCTAGTTTACTAATGACTAACAATCACCTCCCTGACTGCCTTAACTTTTCCATGTTTATCCCTAAATAATAAATACATATAATACACATTATTTTACCTTTCTTATGAAAACACTCGATATTTAAAAGTGCTTTCTTATGTAATTTGAAAAGAACCGTATCCGTACTATTTCTAGGTAAAAAAATTCACAAATTATACACATATATCATACAAACTGCATACATATTTTGCTTAAAATCTGTAAAATTGGGGAAATTGATGATATATATGAACATAATCATACCAGCGCAAGCCATGTAAGAAATTGCAGCGTAAATTCCACGCCTACTCATTCCCGATCCTTTGCGCAATTTCTCATCCTTTCTTGAAGGAGAAGGAGGATCCGAAACTGGTAATAGCGAATTGTTGTTCGACGAATTGGAAGTCATTTTTACAGATTTCTCAGGTCTCTCTCTCCTTTTGTTTTATAAAATTGATGTGTTGGTCAATAACTCAACATCGTATATAGGTCAGGTAATCGGAAAAATGTTTGTTTCTATTTCTTCCTTCTGTTTTGGAGGAATGGAAAATAATAAGAATAATAATCTACCCTTCTGGATTTTTATTAATTACTTGGAAAATAATAAGATTGATAATCTGCCTTCTGGGATTTTATTAATTACTCTTTCCAACTTAGGAAATTAAATATTTTCATAAATAAATTTAATAGTTTTACCGGATTCTTTTTATATATGAATGAATACTTCCTATATAAGATTTACGTTTAACATCTTGTGGGATTTTATGAAAATGTTAAAATTTTAAAATAATCACTTTTAGGAATAATTTTAAAATTATTATTTTAAGAATAATTTTATATTTTCAAATTTATTCCTAATATTAAGAATTATAATTATATAATAATGATGTTATTTCAAACTACACTAAAAAGGTAATAAAAAATATGAATTTCATTTATTTCATAATTTTATAGTAAAATTATTTTTCTAATTCTGAAATGAATTATTAAAATTATAAGAAAAATATTATTTTCACCCGTATTTTTAATATTTTTACATAATTTCTTTATTTAAGAGTAATATAGGTCTTACTTTTATGTAAAATAAAATAGATTATATGAAAATACATGTAGAAGAAAAAGTGTATTACTTTACCAAAGTTTTGTGCCAAATTAAAATTGTGAAAAATTTTAATACACGAGAGTTATGAGATTCTAAAAATGACTTGCGATATTATATTTTTATTTAAAAGAGTTGTTATTTATATTTATCCACATAATTAATAATTAATAATAAAAAACTTAATACATAAAGTTACAAGATATATATCATTTTCCTCAATTTTCAAAAAAAAATTGTTTCTTTAATTTTGAATAGAAGGGAATAACTAATAATTATTTTATATTATTCAGCAATAAATCAGCATTCAGTCAAAAAAATATTTAACATTTTTACTTTGTCACTTATTTTAGTTATATTTTTCTTGAATTTTATTTGACCATAACGGATCTAAAACATAACTCTTAAATAACATAATTTTATTAAAATTACGTCAGTTTGAAGATTTTTTTTTTTAAAAAAATAATATTAAAATAGAGTGATTCCACTTACTTTCTTTTTATTTATAAAAATATCACCCACGGCCCCATTTATTTTTTAAAATAATCTTAAAAATGACGTAGTTTTAATAAATGTATGTTATTTAAGAGAGTATGTTATTTAAAAGGTATGCTTTAAATTCGTCCTCTTTATATGACTATATACATAAAAATATATAAATTATATTAAAAAAATGGTGAAATCATATAGCCTTTTTCTTTTAAATCAATTATGTGAGGTAAAATAATAATTTTATAAAATTTAGAAGATTAAATAAAAAGATAAAAAAATTAATATAAAAAAAATTAGTAATATAATTAAACTTATAAAGCGTAAAAGAGAAAAAAAAATAGTATCACACGGTTTCCAATACTAAATATTTTATTTTAATTATTGATTATGAGTATTACTACTAAACTTTATTATTCAAATTAATGTCCGATGACAGTCTTAATTATTGGACGGTTTTCATCGGGTTTAATTTAAAGCTCTATTAATATTATGTCATTAAAACTTAAATTAAAGATGTTGTCTGTTTCATATTTTAAGCATGTAACGGTTGTCTAACTTAAACTTAAGTTCCAAAATCACTATGCGGACATGAAAATTAAATATGAAAAATAAATATGAGTGTATTTAAATTTTATTTATTTATATTTTAACCCTTAATGGTAGGTAAAAATACAAATAGATAAAATTTAAATATATTTATGTCTAATTTTCATGTCCATCTAAAAGAGCTCCTTAAATTCGATTGCTGAGATCGTAAGGATAAGAATAATATATTTATTCATAATATATCTAACAAAATATAATTGATTTTGAATTTCTCGTTAACTCTAATAAATCATCTGGGCCGTCCAAAGTTTAGGATAAATCTCACCGTCCTTAGTGCCGGAGGTACGGGATTGTTGCTAGTACATATATATTTAGGAATATTTTTATAATTATTTTAACAACACATATTATATTAATAGTATATTTTTTATTTTGTCAATTCAAATCTTGGTAATGATTATAGATAATAGCCTTACATATTTGTATTAATTAACAGAGGCCTAAATATAGATTTGTTATAAAATTATACATTATGTGTGGATGTCTAGATATATTCCTACTCATGTCTAGATACATTTCTATCCCTCTTTATTGTAATGACCTCTGAGCTTTGTTACTCTCATATATTTTAAGGTTTGAAACTCATGACATTTGATTTTTGAAACCTCCAAATATTGATGTTGATGTACCTAACTATAAATAGTTGTATTATCTAGAGGATGGGAGATGTTATGAAAATACAATGAGAATGCTCTTTCTTTTCTACTAATCATTATTGTTCTTAATGTTTAGTATAATATTTTATAACACGTTATCAGCACAAAGCTCTACCCAATTTTGAGAATTTTGGAAAGAAAAAAAAGATTCTCTCAACTCATTGTAAGTATTGTTTCATTACAATTAAATTTGATATACATATAAAAATTTTGTTTTCTAAACGCGTGAGACAATAATGATAATGGACAACTCTGAAGTTTCTGAGAATACAAATTACGTATGTAAGTACACTACTTTTGTGATGTAGTAGTATTACTATAAACAAATAATCATTCCACCTCCCAATTCTCCCACTTTGAAAGTGACTAGAGAAGGGTAAATATTTTTATTGTCTTCTTATAAATTTATACTTAGTTATTTAATTTCTTACGTATTTTTATATTTATATAGATGTCAAATCTTATGAATTTGAATTTGTTGTCCTGGATATATATCGAGAAAGAATTACTTGTCATGGACTCTTAATACTGATATTCATATAAAGACAACTTTGGAGATATAATAATTAAGCTTGACAAACATGCATCCTTGCAAGATCATGCAAAATCAATTATTTTTATTTGTCATCATCTCCATGGAAAAAAATATTGATAAAGACATGTTAGAAAAAATATTTATTATATTTCATGCCTCGAATATGCTCCCGCAACATTAATATTGAGAGCGTTAGTTCAAAAAAATATTCCCTGAAGCGATAAATAAAATTATATTCCTAGAAGTGATATCATTTCTTCTAGTGACTGAACAATAATGAGTTTTTGTTGAAAAATCAACAATCTCGCCCGATTGGTTCTACTCCATTCCCTGAAGTGAATGGAACCTCATTTGATTAACATAGAGGAAATTATAATTGTGGTTGTGGTCGTGGGCGTGAAAAGAACTATCAATATAGAAAATAGAATGTACATGTCGTACTCCTAAACATTTGGTAGATTTGTACCAAGACTCCATAAAAGAAAAAAAATAGAATTGAAATAAACTTTATTGGTCATAATGATCCTGAAGATCCCATGAATTATTTTGACTTTTATTGTGTTATGACATTATAATAAGTATTTTTATTATATGTTTTATTTATGTTTCAAATAATAAAGTTAAATTTATGTTTTTACATATATAAAGATGTATGGGCCAGAAGTTCATCAAACTTAATTAAAGGTTTTGGAAGAGCGATTATTCATCAAACTTAATTAAAGGCTCTCGAAGAGCGATTATAATGTTGTCAAAGGGTACAAAACTTTGTATTGATGATTCTTTATACTCTTCTGAGACAAGCATAAATTTGCTCAGTTTTAAGGATATACGTTATAATGGTTATTATATTGAAACCAATAACAAAAGCAGTGAAAAATTTCTTTACATTACTTCAATAGTATCGGGCCAGAAGCTCATATTAGAAAAATTATCTATTTTCTCTTCTGGGTTATATTATACTAAAATGAGAATAGTTGAAACGAATGTTGTAATATACTAGAAGTGTGCAATACACCAGAAGTGCTTAGATCCAAAGGTTTTTATGATTTGGCATGATCATATTGGTAATCCAGGATCAATAATGTTTCATTGAATTATTGAAAACTCCCATGAACATCACTTAAAGAATCAGAATATTCCTTTACCTGTTGATTATATCAAAGTAAATTAATTACCAAACTATCATATTTAATTATTGTTATTTAGTGTTCATCTTTATAAGAAAGAATTCAGGGTGATATATTTGAACCAATACACCCACATTGTGACATATTCAAGTATTTTATGGTTTTAATTGATGCATTAACCAGATGATCATATGTATGTTTACTTTTAACTAGAAATATTACATTTCCTATGCTTCTTGTTCAAATAATTAGGTTGCGAGTACAATTTCCAAATTATATAACTAGAAAAATTTGTTTAGATGATGCTGGTAAAATTCACATCTCAAGTTTTTGATGAATATTGCATGTTAATTGGAATTTATGTTAAACATCATGTTACACATACACATACTCAAAATGATATAGCTGAATCAATTTTTAAGAGATTTTAAATTATTGTTTGACCTTTGATTATGAAATCAAATTACCTATTTATGCTTGGGGTCATGCTATTTTACATGCTGCATCATAACCTTAACATGTGATTTTTTTAAAAGCACGTTTCGAGGATTATCCTTATTAATGAAACAGTCTCCCCACCATTAGGGGGAGAAGAGTCGTTACCTGAAGCACAACGTGAGATCGTTGCCTGAAGCACGACGGGAGATTAATTGGAATGTTTCAACTTTATTTAATCTTGATCCTCATACAAATCAATATGAACTAGAAGTTCAAAGGATTATTCATCTGCAATGAATTGCAAATTAATTACTAGAATTATTCACCGATAATAAGAAAATAGTGATATCTCACATTCTAGCTGCTAATACTCTAGCGAGGATTGAAGTCTCTGTAGGACAATCAGTTTATATAGCAACAAATGAATCAAAACTACACCTGAAGCGTGGAAGACCTATCGGTGTTAAAAAAAATAAAATTTTCCAGAAGAAGAAAGTACAAGAAAAACAAGTTGCAGCCTATAAAGAGGCTATAGCCATGAAACAGGCTACAAAATTTATCGATCTATCCAAAATTTATGAACAAAAGTCTCCTGTAAATAAATCTCTTGAAGAATTATCCCCTGAAGAGGATGAGTTATCCCCTGAAGAGGATCAGGTACCTGAAAATAACGAGATCTCGATACATTATGTATATACATGAGACGTATATATTGGATAGAAATAAAATCATTGTCGACAACATATTTTCATATAAAGTTGCTACTGATATTACCAGAAATAATGATCAAGTATATGAACCACAAATCGTTGATGAATGTAAAAATATTTGGCCAATGTGAAAAGAGGCGATTCAAGTATAACTAAATTCGCAAAGTAAACGTGAAGTTTTTGGACCTGTAGTCCGAACACCTAAAGGTGTGATGCCTGATGAATACAAATGGGTATTTGTACGAAATAAGAAAAATGAAATTATATGGTACAAAGCGCGACTTGTAACACAAGGTTTCTCGCAGAGACATGATGTTAATTATGAAGAAACATATGCTCCTATAATGGACGTAATTACATTCAGATTTTTAATTAGCTTGGTAGCAAGAGAAATTAATGGATGTTGTTACATCATATCTGTGTGGATCATTAGATAATGATATCTACATGAAAATCCCTGAAAGATATAAAATGTCTGAAGTATATAATTCTACATCTCGAAGTATGTATTCTATCAAGCTACAAAGATTTTTATATGAGTTAAAGTAATCCAGATGCATATTGTGGTATAATCGCCTGAGTGGATATCTTTTGAAATAAAGATTTGAGAATAATCCAATTTGTACATGCATTTTTATCAAAAGATCATAATATGGATTTGCTATTATTACTGTATTTATTGATGAAAGATCTTGCTCTAGAAGAGTCGACAAAAACATCAAATTTGAGATAAAAGATATTGGTAAGATAAATTTTTGTCTTGGCATAAAATTGAACTATGGAATTCTTGTATACAGAAAAAGTCTTGAAGTAACTTTACATGGATAATGTTAATCCTTTGAGTACTCCAATGATGGGTTGGTCACTTGATATCAAGAAAGATCCGTTTTGACCAAAAGAAAATAATAAAGAAACTCTTGGTCCTGAAGTACCATATCTTAGTGCAATTGATGTTTTGATGTATCTTGCAAATTTCACACGACCTGATATAACATTTGTAGTTAACTTACTAGCAATTTATAGTTATGTACAAACTCGAAGACATTGAAATGAAGTTAAACATATTTTATGTTATCTTCGTGAGACTATTGATTTGGGATTATTTTATCCAAGGGGTGATAGAACCAAACATATTATACCAAAATTATTTTATACACATGAGCCCCAGAAGAATGACATATTGATATCAAGCATATATGATCATGTGATAATTTGGTTGATATATTCATTAAGACATTACCAACTACGATTTTGAAGAAGATGGTGCACAATATTGACATGCTTCGACTTAATGATATTTTTACCATGAACAATGGAAATTCTATATACTTATGAATGGGAGTAAAAATGATATGTGTTGATTGTACTCTTTTTTCTTCGCTAAGGTTTTTTCCCACTGGATTTTTCTTTGCAAGGTTTTAATGAGGCAATCCCAAGGCACTAGAAGTTATACAAGAATATTGTACTCTTTTCTTTCGCCAAAATTTTTTCCACTGGGATTTTATTTGGTAAGATTTTTAACGAGGCATATTCTTAGAAAATTGCTACAAAAGAACTCCATCCATTCTGTATGAAGATAATGTTGCATGTATAGCTCAATTAAAGGGAGGATACATCAAAGGAGATAGAAGAAAGCACATATCACCGAAATTCTTTTTCACACATGATATTGATGTTCAACAAATTTGCTTAAAAGATAATCTAGCAGATTTGTTCACCAAAGCATTGCCAACTACAATGTTTGAAGGATTGTGTTGCAATATTAGAATGCGACAGCTGAAGGATTTAAGGATACATTCATAAGGGGGAGCTAATACGCGTTGAACTCTTTTTTCCTTAACCAATGGTTTTTTTTCATTGGGTTTTTCCTGGTAAGGTTTTTAATGAGACAACTTTCAATGCGTATGGCTATATAATAGACATCCAAGGGGAAGTGTTATAAAATTATACATTGTGTGTGGATGTCTAGATACATTTCTACGGGAGACTGTTAGAGTTTATGCCCTAGAGGCCAATTATTTGATATAATTGCTTAACATTTGATATTATTGTTGATTGAATAAATAAATGATTTTATTATGGTTTTATTTACTACGTAATATAATTGTTAACATAATAAAATTCTTTAGAATAATGATACAAATTATATAGTTTCAAGTATATGACTTGAACATGAGATTATATAATTACAATTAGTATCATTGTTCTTAAATGTCCCTAGTCGAGTATCATTGTTGATGGGACAACAATGATGCATTGAGACTAGTATGTGGATTGACTGATGACCAAATCTCATTGGTCATAAATATATGAGATATTAAGTCAATGCATAGGTACATATTAGAGAACGATGTACTGGACAGACCCACCATGAGAATTCTATATGGAGCATTATGCGAAGTGTCATTAGCAATTCTCATAGTGACAATGATGTAATGGTCCTCCGACCTGAAACCGCTATATTACTACACGAGAATTTATGTACTTTGATATCATCAAATGTCACCTTTAATAGGGTGGACTATAAAGGTGATTATTGGGTTCATTGTGAATCGTATGAGAAATATGAGTGATCTAGATGGAATTTAACCATTCTATATTTTATAGGTGATATCCATAGGCCTCTTGATTGAGTAGGACTATGAAATGCATGGCCATGCTCAAATAGTGATTTGTTTCATATAGTCTACTCATTGATCAAGAAAACTCAGATTAAATTATGAAGAGTATGACACATTCCATGACTCGAGTTTAATCTAGGATATTAAGGTTAAAAGGATTAAATTACATTAAAACATTGGTCACAAAAAGGTTGCATCGAATCATCGATCTTATTATTACTTGGGTAGCAGTGATGCATTACTAGATGCCGCTCACCGTTTATAACTTTATAATATGATTTTAAAGTTATTGCTAACGTAATAATAACCTATAGGGTCACACACAAAGAACGTAATTAAAAGGAAATTAATTTAAATTGTAAAGATTTAAATATGTCAATATGATTGATATAATTTTAAATTACGAATTTAAATTAATAGGATAATTTATATATAGGTATATTAATTAAGTAAGACTTAATTAAAATATATATAAATTCGGATTTTAATAACATTAGGTTTTGATTAATTCCTCCTAACTGCTATATATATGATGTATATCAGTCACTTTAGGTTTTACGTCAAAACAAAGAAAAACCTAGCCGCTCTTAGAGAGAGACTAGAGAAAAATAGTTTAAAATCCTCATCCTTGGTGGCTAGTACCGAGTTTCCTTCTTCTGCAGATCGTAGGACGATTTGTGTGGAGCGTTCGTGTGGATACCGTAGAGACGCAGTCCGTTTGAATTGCGTTGGAGATTCGACCGCATCGATTCTAGCTTTTACAATCGGTATAATTTCTTACCACTGAATTAATTGTTTTTCGCATGGATCCTGTTCTAGGGTTTCGAAATTGCTTTAAATTTTAATTTCCGCTGTGCGTTTCTGTATCGAAACCCCAACAGTGGTATCAGAGCTACTTGCGAAAAGATTAATTCAGATTACGTGTTTTAATTGTATTCGATATATATGATATATGATGATGCATTTTTACCGATATGAAATTGAATATATGATATTCCGTTGTATATGTATTCTGGTAATATATATGATGATGTTGTTAATCGTATCTTTAATCGGTGGAATAACAATATAACTGTTCTAATCGGATTAGAAGCGTGAAGAATCGTTTTAATATGATTAATCGAAATTGGATATATATGATAAATTCTGGGTGTACTGTTATTCGTTTTAATATGATTAAATCGAAACTGGACATATATGGTTTGTTATTATGGGTGTTTTGGTGGATTAAAATGTATGATTCTGAAACTGTTTCAGAGATTCGTATGGAAAAATTCTGCAATACAGATTGTAGTTCGAAAAAATTTTTCCAGGGGCGCTGCCCCGACCCCGCTCGCTGACCGGTCAGCGAGACCACCCGCCGGCTGATCGGTCAGCCGGACCACCGCCAGGGGGGAGACCCCCCCTTGGACCCCCCCGTCGTTGCGCACGATGGTCGTGACCCCAATTTGTTATATATTTTTCTTTAATTTTATATAAATTCTTATATGCTTATTGTGATATGCATGGTGCACAGTTATGGCCTTTTGACCCATAGGTTAGTGGTTTTGGTTTTGAAATACGGCTTGCATGTCGTGCCTTTCTATAAATTCTAATGTAATATTCTCTTCTCATCTAAATCCCCTCGAATGTAACTCGAGGTTTCTTTATGTCATGTAATAATCTGTAATAAATGAAGATGTCAAGATGGAGAACACGATGGAAAGAATGATGATGGAGAGGAGGCACATGCTTGAGAAAGATCCAAGGAAGCTATTTATTTTAAGATCTTTTACCACCTTAGATTGACCTTTAATCTTTCATTAGCTTGAAAAGATTGACAGTGGATTGGGCCATAACTGTGACACATTTAATTTTGCACTTTATTTATGCTTGTATGCGATATGATATGATAAATAATGTGCATGCTTAATAAGATTAAAATTGGTGAGATCTAAATTAATTAATAAAATCCCTCATTAAATTATTAAGTCTAAATCAGATGCCTTCCAATGAATAACACTCATCAAGACCTTGATCAATAGATGTAGGTTTGCCAAAGCAAAGTACCCTATTTATCTAGGTAAGATGCGATAGGATAATTGTGATATCCAAACTGTTAAAATCATTGGGCCGGACTTAACTAAGTTATCTCAATAGGATTGTGGACTTAGAGGCATAGAGTTTGGTAGGTACCATTAGATGGACTAAAAATAATTGTTGTTTACCAAACTATCCAGGAGTTATATATGATATAATTGACAAAGGGTTGTCTACCTAAATAATTATGTTTTAAGAGATTAGCCAAAGCTAACTTAAGTCATAATGAAATATGGATCTTGGCTCACTAGAAAGATTTAATAGAAAATGCTTTCCGAATTAATGGTGAGGGCTATTAATTTGAATAAAATAGTGAGAGGTATATTTTGAATGTACTATTATCAATTACATAATATCAACTCTGCAATTTGACTTATTATTTTGACACTTATAAATTGTAGATATCAATGGCAAGCAACAACAACACAAGTAGTCTTTCACTACGATCAGTCCTTGAAAAGGACAAGCTGAGTGGGATTAATTTCCTTGACTGGCACAGGAACTTGAGGATTGTCCTCAAACAAGAGCGTAAGCTATATGTCCTTGATGGGCCCATTCCTGCAGCACCAGCTGTCACTGCACCACGTGCGGAGCATAATGCTTACAAGAAGCATCAAGATGATGCTCTGAACGTGAGTTGTCTCATGCTAGCAACCATGAACGCTGAGCTTCAGAAGCAACATGAGTTAATGGATGCTTATGAGATGATCGAGCATCTCAAGAAATTGTTCGAAGGGCATGCTCAACAGGAGAGGTATGATACAAGCAAAGCATTGTATCACTGCAAGATGGGTGAACGTGATCCAGTTGGTCCACATGTGCTGAAAATGATTGGGTATATTGAGTACCTTGATAGGTTGGGTTTTCCAATCACTCCGGAAGCCCAAACTGATCTTGTTTTACAATCTTTGAACAACAACTACTCTCAATTTGTTATGAACTATCTTATGAATGAAATTGAGAAACCCCTTACTGAGTTGTTGAGCATGTTAAGAACTGCCGAGAATAACATGAAAAAGGCAGGACCCGCTCCCATAATGATGGTGCAAAAGGAGAATGCTAAGGGAAATTGGAAAGGCAAAAAGAAGATAGGATCTAAGTCTGTTGCCAAACCCAATTCCAAAACCAAACAGGCTTTAAAACCTAAAGGTAGGGTGGCTAAAGAAGGTGAATGTCACTTCTGTGGAAAACCTGGACACTGGAAAAGGAACTGTCATGCTTATTTGGAAGAAGTGAAGAAAAGGAAAGGAAGTACGACTTCTGATTCAGGTATATATGTTATAGAAGTCAATTTGTCTACTTCTACATCATGTGTATTGGATACTGGATGTGGTTCTCACATTTGTGTTAATGTGCAGGGACTCCGAAGGAGTAGGACTTTAGCGAAAGGAGAGGTTGACCTACGAGTTGGGAATGGAGCAAAAGTTACTGCACTGGCCGTAGGAACTTATCATTTATCTTTGCCCACTAGGCTAGTTTTAGAATTAGAAGATTGTTATTTTGTGCCTGCTATAAACAAAAACATTATTTCTGTTTCTTGTTTGGACAAGAAAGGTTTTTCATTTATAATTAAGAACAATCGTTGTTCGTTTTACTTAAATGATATTTGCTATGGTATTGCACAATTGTTTAACGGTCTTTATATTCTTGATTTAGAAATGCTTATCTATAACATAAACACAAAACGATTTAAATCAAATGATTCAAATCCGACATATCTCTAGCACTGTCGTTTGGGCCATATAAATGAGAAACGCATATCAAAACTCCATAAAGATGGATTTTTGGATTCATTTGATTTTGAATCATATGAAAAATGTGAATCTTGTTTATTAGGAAAGATGACTAAAGCCCCTTTCACTGGACACAGTGAACGGGCTAGCGATATATTGGGACTTATACATAGTGATGTATGTGGACCCATGAGTTCGTTAGCAAAAGGTAGGTTTTATTACTTCATTACATTTACTGACGACTTCAGTAGATATGGATATGTGTATCTAATGAGACACAAATCCGAATCCTTTGAAAAGTTTAAGGAATTCAAGAATGAAGTTCAAAACTAATTTGGCAAAAGCATAAAAGCCCTTCGATCCGATCGAGGAGGTGAATACTTAAGCCAAGACTTTGATGACCTTCTAAAGGAGTGTGGTATTATATCACAGCTCACTCCACCTGGAACACCACAATGGAATGGTGTGTCTGAGAGGAGGAATCGAACCTTGTTGGACATGGTACGATCAATGATGAGTCATGCAGATCTTCCAATAAGCTTTTGGGGTCATGCCCTAGAGACAGCTGCATTCACACTTAACCGTGTTCCTTCAAAGACGGTTCAAAAGACACCATATGAGATGTGGACTGGGAAACGTCCTAGTATGTCATTCATAAAGATTTGGGGATGCGAGGCGTTTGTAAAACGTTTGGATTCTGATAAGCTCGGACCCAAATCTGACAAATGTAATTTTGTGGGATACCCAAAAGAAACAAAAGGGTATTATTTCTACAAACCTTCTAAGAATAAAGTGTTTGTTGCTCGAACTGGTATTTTTCTAGAAAGAGAATTTGTCTCTAAAGGAAACAGTGGGAGAAAAGTAGAACTCGAAGAAATTCGAGAACCACAAAATATCATTGAACCTGAGTTGGAACGTGAGCAGGAACCACAAGAAATTGTGGAAAGTGAACCTGCTCAAATTACACAAGGAATTCGTAGATCTGGTAGGACACGCCAAGAGCCCGAGAGATATTATGGATATCTTGTGACTCAAAACGGTGATGTGATGCTCATAGATCAGGATGAGCCTACTTCCTACCAAGAAGCTATGAATGGACCAGATTCTGAGAGATGGCTTGAAGCCATGAGATCTGAAATGGACTCCATGTATACTAACCAAGTATGGACTTTGGTTGATCCACCCGAAGGGGTAAAACCAATCGGGTGCAAATGGGTTTTCAAGAAGAAAACCGACATGGATGGTAATGTACAAACCTATAAAGGCCGACTGGTAGCAAAAGGTTTCAAACAAATTCAAGGTGTTGACTATGATGAAACTTTTTCTCCAGTAGCAATGGTTAAATCCATCAGGATCTTACTTGCTATTGCAGCTTTTTATGATTACGAAACCTGGCAGATGGATGTCAAAACTGCTTTCCTTAACGAAAATCTACTTGAGGATGTGTATATGACACAACCTGAGGGTTTTGTCACTCCAAAGGATGCTGGAAAGGTATGTAAGCTGCAGCGATCCATTTATGGATTGTAGCAAGCCTCTCGGAGTTGGAATCTTCGATTTGATGAAGCAGTCAAAGAATTTGGCTTTATTAAAAATGAAGATGAACCTTGTGTATATAAGAAGGTTAGTGGGAGTCACATTGTATTCCTAGTATTATATGTTGATGACATATTAATTATTGGGAATGACATTCCTTCCTTACAGGCTGTTAAAACATGGTTAGGAAAATGTTTCTCCATGAAAGATTTGGGCAATATTGCCTATATTTTAGGTATCAAGATCTATAGAGATAGATCGAGAAAAATGCTCGGCCTAAGTCAAAGTACATATATTGATAAAGTGTTGAAACGGTTTAGCATGCAAGAGGCGAAAAGAGGAAATTTACCCGTGACTCATGGTATAAAGATCTCTAAGGCCCAATGTCCTAAATCACAAGATGATAAGGAGCGTATGAGAAAGATCCCTTATGCTTCGGCAATTGGATCTATCATGTATGCAATGATATGTACTCGTCCGGATGTCTCGTATACTTTGAGCATGACGAGCAGATACCAGTCGAATCCAGGTGAAGGTCACTGGACAGTAGTCAAGAATATCCTCAAGTACCTGAAAAGGACTAAGGATTCATTCTTGGTATATGGATGTGAAGACGAACTGGCAGTAAAGGGTTACACAGATGCTAGTTTCCAAACTGACAATGATGACTATAAGTCTCAGTCAGGTTTTGTGTTTTGCCTTAATGGTGGTGCTGTTAGCTGGAAAAGTTCGAAGCAAGAGACATTAGCTGATTCTACAACAGAGGCTGAGTATATTGCTGCTTCTAGTGCAGCCAAGGAGGCTGTATGGATTAAAAAGTTCATCACTGAACTTGGTGTTGTTCCAACCATTGTTGATCCGGTTGCTCTATACTGTGATAATAATGGAGCCATTGCACAGGCTAAGGAACCCAGATCTCACCAACGATCCAAGCATATACTTAGGCGGTACCATCTCATCCGTGAAATCATTGACAGAGGAGATGCACATATAGGAAGAGTGCCAACAGATGATAATGTTGCAGATCCACTGACCAAGGCTTTGTCGCAGCAGAAGCATGACGGTCACATTAGTTCCATGGGTATTAGATATATGAGTGATTGGCTCTAGTGCAAGTGGGAGACTGTTAGAGTTTATGCCCTAGAGGCCAATTATTTGATATAATTGCTTAACATTTGATATTATTGTTGATTGAATAAATAAATGATTTTATTATGGTTTTATTTACTGCGTAATATAATTGTTAACATAATAAAATTCCTTAGAATAGTGATACAAATTATATAGTTTCAAGTATGTGACTTGAACATGAGATTATATAATTACAATTAGTATCATTGTTCTTAAATGTCCCTAGTCGAGTATCATTATTGATGGGACAACAATGATGCATTGAGACTAGTATGTGGATTGACTGATGACCAAATCTCATTGGTCATAAATATATGAGATATTAAGTCAATGCATAGATACATGTTAGAGAACGATGTACTGGACAGACCCACCATGAGAATTTTATATGGAGCATTATGCGAAGTGTCATTAGCAATTCTCATAGTGACAATGATGTAATGGTCCTCTGACCTGAAACCGCTATATTACTACACGAGAATTTATGTACTTTGATATCATCAAATGTCACCTTTAATAGGGTGGACTATAAAGGTGATTATTGGGTTCATTGTGAATCGTATGAGAAATATGAGTGATCTAGATAGAATTTAACCATCCTATATTTTATAGGTGATATCCATAGGCCTCTTGATTGAGTAAGACTATGAAATGTATGGCCATGCTCAAATAGTGATTTGTTTCATATAGTCTACTCATTGATCAAAAAAACTCAGATTAAATTATGAAGAGTATGACACATTCCATGACTCGAGTTTAATCTAGGATATTAAGGTTAAAAGGATTAAATTACATTGAAACATTGGTCACAAAAAGGTTGCATCGAATCATCGATCTTATTATTACTTGGATAGCAGTGATGCATTACTAGATGCCGCTCACCGTTTATAACTTTATAATATGATTTTAAAGTTATTGCCAACGTAATAATAACCTATAGGGTCACACACAAAGAACGTAATTAAAAAAAAATTAATTTAAATTGTAAAGATTTAAATATGTCAATATGATTGATATAATTTTAAATTACGAATTTAAATTAATAGGATAATTTATATATAGGTATATTAATTAAGTAAGACTTAATTAAAATATATATAAATTCGGATTTTAATAACATTAGGTTTTGATTAATTCCTCCTAACTGCTATATATATGATGTATATCAGTCACTTTAGGTTTTACGTCAAAATAAAGAAAAACCTAGCCGCTTTTAGAGAGAGACTAGAGAAAAACAGTTTAAAATACTCATCCTTGGTGGCTAGTACCGCGTTTCCTTCTTCTGCAGATCGTAGGACGATTTGTGTGGAGCGTTCGTGTGGATACCGTAGAGACGCAGTTCATTTGAATTGCGTTAGAGATTCGACCGCATCGATTCTAGCTTTTACAATCGGTATAATTTCTTACAACTGAATTAATTGTTTTTCGCATGAATCCTGTTCTAGGGTTTCGAAATTGCTTTAAATTTTAATTTCCGCTGTGCGTTTCTGTATCGAAACCCCAACAATGTCTAGATACATTCCTACCCCTCTTTATTGTAATGACCTCTGAGCTTTGTAACTCTCGTATCCTTTAAGGTTTGAAACTTATGACCTTTGATTTTTGAAATCTCCAAATATTGATGTTGATGTACCTAACTATAAATAGTTGTATTATCTAGAGGATGGGAGATGATATAAAAATACAATGAGAATGCTCTCTCTTTTCTACTAATCATCATTGTTCTTAATATTTAGTATAATCTTTTATAACGAGATTAATATTTTTAATTTTTAATTTTTTTTTCTACTTTGAAGACTATCTTCTCAATTTTTTCAATTAGAAGATTAAACTCATAATTTTTCCCTCAATTTTTTCAATTAGAAAATTAAACTTTTAATTTTTTCTGATTATATATAATTAATAGTACCACGTCAGAAATTGATGATGGCATGACAGTGACATTGGCTAAACAATACTTATGTGTGATATTGAGTCTCATTTTAATATTTATTCTATTAATGTTTTATACCAAAAAAGGTAAATATAAGACTATTATTAATTTTTTAAAGTAAATTTAATATATTACATACTCTGCTTAAAAAAATATCAATAATCAATATAATGATAAATATTTTAAAATGTAGTAATTAAAACATTGTTATTTAATAATGATCAATAATTAATATAATGACAATTTTACCATATTTGATATAAAAAATTAAAGCCTAAATATAAATTAATACTTTAAGTTTATTTTATAATCATCAATAATCAATATAATTACTTTTTTTATACCAAAAAAGGTAAAATTGTCATTAAATTTACTTTTAAAAAATTAATAATTATATTAACCCTTTTTGGTAAAAAAAAATTAATTTAATAAATGTTAAAATGATACTTAATAGTTAAAAGTCCAATAATAATCTAGAAGAGGGTTGAATAGATTATTATAAATTAAAATTTTATCTTAGGCTTTTTTGAATTTTTAGTTAAATAATTTGCAGTATTATAAATTAATATACAAGACAATAAAAATTCAATCACATAATACACAGAGATTTGTCTAGTTCACAACATACATCCCGGATATGTTGCTACGTCCAGTCTCAAGCTCCTCTCCAGGACTTTGTGATCTTAATACTATCAGTAATAAATACTCTTTCAACATGCGGAGAAACCTTTACAAAGTTTTATAGACAAACTTTCAACTTTTTACAACTACCTATCTTGGACAACAAGCTCCCAACTCCCTTCTCCCTTCTCCCTTCTCAAGCTTAGTTGGACCTTCTTTTGAGTTCAGTTCTATTCTATGATCTGATCTTGAAACAACAATCTCTTCTTCACCTCACAAGTTCACTAGAGACCCAACTCCCAACTGACCTCTCTAAGACTCTGGTCTTAGTCAAAGAATTACTTATTTTTTTATAGGTACATAAAATAAACTAACTCTGACTTTTACCATTTTTTTAAATACTTTACAATGATGTGCTTCTTAAATAAGTAGATAAAATTTAGTACAAATTGATACTTCTTAAATAAGCATATAGAAATTAACGATCAAAAAGTTCAAAGACTTTTATGATAATTTGCTTCTTGTATAAGCAGATATAAATTATGACTCAGTTATAAAAGTTTAAAAACTTTTATGTTTGTGTAAAAATGCTTCTTGATCAATTAGATAAATAAATTTAAGTGTATGTCAAATAATGCTTAAATAAACAAATATTTAGTTTAATGCAAGTTTATAACAAATTATTTATTCTTTATAATAAAGAATGTGTTTCTATGGATTTAAAGTATAAAGTTAATTTCAAATATTATGAATGAATCTATGCTCAATTGATTTGTGATGACAAATATCAAGTATACAAAGTAAATCAATTAAACAATATTTGATATAACAAATATATTTGTTTAACTCAAAGGATATATAAAGATATTTTATCTATTATGTGAATAAAATATAAAGAAGGTCACTTAGGATTTTAAAGACCGTTTGAACAATTCACGCTATCATATATTCAAGGGTGAAAAAATTCAAATTGTTTCGATGTCTAAGTACTAACCAAATTTATAATTTTTCACAATTGTATATTTTAATAAATATTTTCGATAAACTACTTGAGTTTAAAGGACAGGCCGAATATTTCTCTATGAGAAATATTTCGGGGTCGATCAAGTATTAATCTATGATATTTATATAAATAATGGATATATAAAGTATTTATATAAATATTTTCGATAGACTACTTGAGTTTCAAGGACAGACGAAATAGTTCTATATGAGAAGTATTTCGGGGTCGATAAAGTATAATCTACTTTACGATATTTATATAAATAATAAATATATGAGATATTTATATAAATATTTTCGATAGACGACTTGAATTTCAAGGACAAGCCGAATAGTTTTCTATGAGAAGTAGTTCGGGGTCGATCAAGTATGCGTCTACTTTACGATATTTAAATAAATAATAAATAGATGAAATATATATATATATATATATATATATATACACACACACACACACACACACACACACGCCGATCCTATCAGGGAGTCCGGATTTTCTTAAAATTCGGACCTTTTTTTTTTTTTTTTTGCTTTTTTTTTTAAATAACTTAAAAAAAATATTTAATATTTTATGGAACTGAAATTTTTCCATAATAAAATGTTTTGGGCGTGTTTTGAATACATATACCAAAAAGTGGTGGTACAGTCTGCACAGACTGTACCACCATGTTTTGTTATACGTACCCAAATCACGCCCAAAACACTTTATTATGAAAAAATTCAGTTCCATAAATTTTTTTTTTTTTAGTTGTTTCAAAAAAAAAAAAGCAAAAAATAAAATAAAAATAAAGGTCCGAATTTTATAGAGTCCGGGATCCCGGACTGGATCCGGACTATATATATATATATATATATATATATATATATATATATATATATATATTTGTGTAGAACAATGCATATTTTTATAGCTATAACAATAAACAAGTATGAGATGATTTAATCAAGCAATTTAAACAACTTATCTCAAATACTTGTGACTAACTTTTCTTTTATTCAAATAATTAGAATTTTGAAGTAACAAAGAGAGATTAAAACTTTAAAGAGAATGTAGGCAAGGAGTAAGCTTTTTCTTGACAGTGAATTGGTAGGTTTGGAATGAAGAAAAACTTCTTATTTATTGGATTTTCAAGCTTGGTGCAAAATGGTCTTTTTGAAAAATCAAAGGCTGAAATTCATTGATTTAAAATGAAGGGCTCGGATGAATTTTAGCAGACTTAAATGCACGGATTGCCCAATAAGCAAGCCTCCCGATTTTTGAAGGTTTTGGCCTTTTGAAAAAATAGACTACCTTGCATTAAATTAGCTCACATGCCTTTTGATTTTTCAAACTTCTAACTTCCCAGGGCATGGCCGAATATAGCAAGTGTTGTCCCAAAATAATTGTCACTCATTTCTTTGGTCAAATGGATAATTAATGTAAGCTTTCCATTTTGCATCATGTTGGTTGATTTCACAACCGATAAAATACGCGCAAATATATGCGGTCTAACAAGTAATATAATGAAAAGTAGAGTGTCGAACCTATGAGGACAAAGTACTAACGCTATTCAAATACTAAAATTATATCAATCCGGTCTTATCTAAACAATTAAATAAAGATGGTGTGTTTAAAACTATATGATTAAAACAGTAAAATATAAGATCGAGTTGTATCAAAAATGGAAAGCTAGGATTACAATTCCCCTAATGCTTCGTCTAATCTCCTAACTCTCCATTTAACTAACAAATCACAAGAATGACCAATCGAGAACATTAAGTACACATAAGCCTCTTCCAATGGTCAAATGCAAATCCCTTAGCTAGATAAATTACAATATTCCTACGATGAAAATAACTAGACTAAGGGTCATTAAGCTTAGTCTCAATGGTTACACAAGGAAAATAGATATATTCCTATTCTATTATGCAATATAAGCTCTCATCCCCATAGGCATGATCATAACAAGTGTTATTATATTTAGGGTTAGGCATTAAAGTCCATTTTTCAATATCAATTAATACCTATATCAATTCCTTAGCCAAGCAATCAATAAATAAGCATGAAATACAACAACCCATTCAAATATGATTCATTATAATAAATAGGAGATAAATTCAATTAAGCTAATCATTAAGTTACATTGCAATCTTAAAAATGTAATTAGTTCATAACTATAGAACTAATAAACATTATCAAAATACGCAAATGAATGAAATATTTGGAAAAAGAAAACTCCTCTTTTGAAGTTTTCTGGCTCCAACTCTTCTCTTCGCCGTGTAGAATCCGAGCAATGAAGGAAGCAATGAACTTGGAAGACTTGAAGACCCAACTTTCTCTCTTACTAAACTAGCTAACTCTTTATTTACTGTAATAACTGATAAGTCTTGGCTGCTGAGAGATCTCATCCTTTATCAATTAAGCAACTTAGGTCATTAAAACATTGATGTCTGCCTGGAGACCGGAGGTGGCACTGCGACGCCGCCCTTTATGCCTTGGACAGGCGCTGTTGCGCAAGTCAAGGCTGTCTGGTCAATAAGTCGCGCTGCAGCACAACCTTTGCACAAAAATAGCCGCGTTGGGGCGCCTCAAGAGAGATGATGTGTCAGGCATGTGGCACTGCAACGCTACTTTAGAAAGGGAATTAGGCGCTGCGGCGCCGGCTGTGAGAAAAAGACAATTTTGCCCTATAAAAGCTTGAAATGACCTAATAATCCTTCCTTGCAAAGCCCTTGTAAGCCAAACAATCACAAATAATATATAAAAGCATTATAAAGTAGAATAAACAAATAACTTCTTAAGGTTTATAGTGCTCGATTCGCGGGTATAAATCTCACTCATCAAATACCCCGAAACTTAAGCTTTTGCTTGTCCCTAAGCAAAAATATCTGAACAAAAATAACAAAAGGAAATTTTTAACTACGCATCATGCATTGAACTATTATATACCTGCATTGTGGCCTCAAAGCTAAGAATAACTATTTCAAAGAAGAAGCAAGATCATAAATAAGGCTTCGATCAAATCTCTAGCTTAAACTGCTGCTGATCTAAAATCCGCGTGTGTGTGATTACCAACTATTCTAACTAATTATAGCTCATACACAGAAGCAATTGCAAAACAAAAAATGTTAACCTATATGCTTAAGCTACATCAAGCATTCAGAACAAGACAACAAATGCAAGAACAAACCACCAGGCATTAACATGAGACGACTAAATTTAACTTGTGCAAAGCTCAGCTACCTTAGGCTGAGTTACCCTTGAACGGGCTTTTGATCAATGACTCCCAAGCCAGATGGCTTTAGGGCACTAGGTGTAAAACACCCTAAGGATCTATTAACTTAAGCAACACTAGCCACGTAACCGGACTTAAGCCAAATTAAAGTTTTATTCGCTATAAATTAACTAACACAACCTCAAGCATGACCGTGCAATGTCTAATTACATTAGGCTATTAAGAGTTACCCTAATAATGAGCTTTTGATTAATGACTCCCAAGCCAGATGGCTTTAGGGCACTAGGTGTAAAACACTCCTAAGGATCTATTAACTCAAGTAACAAAGGCTACGTAATCCAACTTAGTCAACCAAGGTTATCAATTTATCAAAAAAAATTATGCTATTAGACCACGAATGTATCCGAACTTGCATAAGAATCTAAATCTTACTATCATCGACTCACTTAAAACAAAAATTTTCCATAAAAAAATTACCAATTAAGCCTATTAGAAGTATGACTAGCTAAAACAATTGGCATGTGCTCAATAGAATAGAAAAGATCAATAGCAGTCTTAACTAAAAATTAATCTAAGAACTCTTCCATAAATGCTTGACACCTTTGACAAAGCAATAATATAAGCATTTCATTGGCCACAATAACAAAAAGTTACTATATAAAACCCATACCAATTATATAGACAATTAAAGATAGGGTTAATCAAAAGCTATAGCATGACATAAAAGATAAAAGGTAACTGTATACCCTTGCAATAATAACAGCTTAAAATAGGGCAATAAAGCCATATCATGGCATCATCAAGCATAATCCAACATGAAAAGAATCTATGCAATCCCAATATGCAAAATCCCCAAAAAAATGGTTATACTTCAAACAATGATGACAACGAGCATCCATATGTAATAACAAAAGTAATTATGCATCCATACATCATAATCAAACCAAAATATAATAAATCCATACATAATAAATCCAAGGCTACTAACGCCCATAAGATGTCATACTAGCAGTTCCTATATTATAATAGCTCATATATAATAATATAAAGGACTCCCCCAGACTTGAATCAGGCCATGCCCTCATTGGCCAGTACTACAAAAAATAATATGAGAGGGCCTTGTTGTGAGCACGATCACTCTCCGCCATCGACATGGCCTTCGCCTTCGCCCTTGCCCTCACCCTCACCCTCACCCTCACCCTCGTCCTCTAGAGATAGTGGTGGATATGGAGGGTATAGTGGACGCGGGGGAAACTGGTACGACACCAACTCAGCCTCCTCTCCAGTAAATTGTGTATAGATATTTGCCACTGTGGTGGAAAACTCAACGTGATACTGAGTGAAGAGATCTTGCAGCTGAGCAACTATATCTATCCTCATGAACTAACTGTCAAGCCTCCTGTTGACCCTCTTACGCTAACTGTCCACATTTTGGTGCAGAAGGTTCAATGATGCCATAACGTCTACCAGTGCCAAAGATGAAGAACTGAGCTTTGATTGTTGTGTTAAAGTCTCGGTCTCTGCTGAATGTGGGGGCTGAGTAGCAGGCAAGTATAGCCCTCATCGCGAGGGTGAGAATCGACTTCTTCCCAGACACCATAGTGCTTGATTAGGGCGTGATCAATGATTGCCATGGGAAAGTCAATCAAGTCCTTAGGACGCCACTGAACCTTTACCCGTTTGCACAGTTGGGTGATCAAAGAAGGATATGTGAGCCCTCCTAAAGAACTACCTTTAATGGCCTTTAGTATGAAGTCTTGGATGGCAATGCCAATATCCACTTTCAACCCCATGACAATAGCAAAGAGAAGTGTGGCCCGTTCTTTGGTGACATAGCTGAGGTGGCGTATGGGCACGACGTTGGCATAGATGAAGCTGTACCAAGCCTTGCCATACTTGTTGTGCGCCGCTTGAGGGAAACTTGTCCTCTCCCCGGTGTATTCGTTTATTTTCCAGTTTGTCCCTGGCTTGCACAGGCGCTTGACGATGTTGTCTAGATTGTAGCTCGAAATCCCATTCTCTAAATAGTCCTTATCGTGGCCCGACACTTGGAAAAAGGCATTGATCGTCGCACTGTCATAAGCCACTGGCTGACCTCGAACTGTCATCACAGCGAGACCCTCAACATTAGCATTGTAGTAGAATTCACGGACCAATGCCATGATGGCGCTCTCTGGCTGCATCATGAAACGAACCCATTTTTTCTCCACAATCATAGCCCACATTCACCATCGTTGTTCGAGTCCGACCGTAGGCCTTGCTCTGGTACCGTACTCTTGTTGAGAATGACCGAATTGTATTTACCCCAGGCCTCTTCGGTAACAAACCTTATTCTATCCCATTTCTTGGCCGCTTGGGATGAACTACCCTCAGTTCGTTGGCGTTTAGAGGCCATGTCAGAGTTTTTCTTTGGAGCAGGCTAGAAACCAATCTCAATTGATTACCAATTCAATGTTGAGTGTAACCCCAAACCAATGCCAAAGCGAATGCCCAATGAATGCCAAACCAAACTGCAACCCAATTATTAATTCGATGCCAATATGTATGCCCAAGTGTGCCCAAGATGAAAACCAAGCTTTTCCAACTAATGCCAAGCAAATGATATGTCAATCTAAGCCAAAGAGGTTGCCAATTATAATCCCAAGAAAATTCATGCCAAACTGAGCCAGCGAGAGCCAAAATTGATGCCAATGGTAACTGAGGCAATTTGTCGAGCACCTGACATGCACTGTCCTAACCCTACTTTGTCAACCTTTGTTTGAAAATTCTCTAATCCGATTTCCCTTAGTGGGAATCAACCAATTCAGAAGAGCAATTGGAAACCCAAATGAAAGCTAACACAAATCCTAACAATCTAACACTACACCAAAAATGGCCTCTAGCGAATGAAATTTTGTAAAGGAATTTATTCCTTCACATGAGGAGTTGTTTAGCAAACGAACAATGAAGGAAAAAAGTATAGTAACAATATAGTTATTAGCGAAAGAAACATCCTTCGTAATTTATATTTTTTTCCTCGCAAAATTAGGGAGATAGAAAGATTTTTGGAGCCAATTTATGATGAAAATTTGCGTAGAAAAAATCTATTTAATGAAGGAATTATTACTCACTATATATCATTATTCATAAGTTTTTTGCGAGGGATAAAATCTTTGTTCTAAATAATTTTTAAAAATTAATTGCGGTGAATATAAATTATAATATAAATACATTAAATTTTTTACAGTATTAAATTAAGAATATGATTATACGAGAAACAGTAAAGTCTGATTATACAACTTCGTTCAAGGAAGATCTTGTTGCCATTGATAAAGCTTCATCTGTGAACGAACGAGTTACGAACAGTGATCTTTTGGTAAACTAAGAATCTGATCGGGGAAAAATGACAGGAAGATTGAGTCATGTTGCTTCTCGGATCATGGGAGGAAATGGCGTCGTTTCTCGTTCTGTCAGCTCCTCTATTCGCCTCCGCTCCGGCATGGGCCTCCCCGTTGGCAAACACATCGTCCCCAATAAACCTGTAATCTTTTTCACCTTAAATCACATACTTCATACTTAATTATATAATGTTTGTATGTTTATATGATTTAAATGATTTCTTTGGTATTATTCCTAGTTTTCGTTTGAATTTGCTACCCCAATTACGAAACCCTAACAAAATTATGTCTATTATTCGGCTTGCTCTCAGCTTTCTGTAAATGACGAGCTAACTTGGGACAATGGGACTGCATTCCCTGAACCGTCTATCGATCGTATTGCAGATACAGTCGGGAAGGTGAATTTCTTCACTTAATTTGACTTTTTGTTCTATTGGGGAATCAAAGATTCCAGCTTTATAATGGTTCTGTAATTTTAATTTGAATATTTGATTTTTACTAATTAATTCCTTTTTCCCTCAGTATGAAGCATTGGCTTGGTTGTGTGGCGGTTTGAGTTTTTTTGCATCACTTGGACTAATGGCTGTTTGGAATGACAAAGGCTCTAAGATACCATTTGTATGTCAATTTTCCACCCTAACTGATTTCTTTTATTTTCTGAACTACTCTATTATAGTCTATAGTCTAACAATTTCTTTACATAGGTTTTGTATATCAGTGAGATATTATGGATTGATCAGTTTAGGGGCATACTATAATCCCAGGATTAGGGAGTTCTGCCTAATATATTCTAGTGAGAGAGTAGTCATATGATTTTGGTATTTCTCTCCTTTTTTGTTTTGGTAACCCATATATATAAAATAATCACAGTTAATTGTGTTCTAATTTGATTTCTTCAATTTTCTGAACCACATTAGTAATTTTCCAATGATATAGCTTACTTTTTGGGGAAGGGCCTTAGTATCTAAGCTCAAAATGTATTAAAATGTAGCCATTTCATTTATTGTCCACATATTGAGAAAGTGTCTTTTCCCACTATGTTGTGGAGATCCTTCAATCATGTTTTGTCAATTCTGCAGATAAAAGAGTTTCTGTATCATGTTTGAATCTACCAAATAAGTTGGGTCTGATTTCTATTATGTTTGTAGATTCTCCATCTCAATTTCTATATTGGCTTTTTTCACAATTAGAAGTAACTCTTACTGTTGCTTTTATGTTCATAGATGCGTCAAATCAGTACAAGTTGATGCTGCAAATATATGTTCAAAGAAACAAACTTAGTATCATAGTGTAATCAAGTGAATAGTGATTAAGGTTGATAAGTTGCAAATGATGGGGTTGATAAGTTGCAAATCTTTTTTTCCATCGATTTAAACTGGGTTTCTCTTATTATTTTTAAAGCTTTTCTGTGTATATACCATCTCGTTTTTGGGTATACATAGGGATTTGTATATCATGAATCTTTGGAATTTTTGGTTAATTATTAATTTGTTTGCTGATTCTGTTAAATTGATCTTGGGTATAGTTTGATCTTGGCTATTAGATATGTCTAAGATGCCAGATAAAGTAATTGAAAACGAATTGACTATGGTTCATAAAGTTACCATTTTTAAATGCTTTGTTGCTTTTCATTAACTATTCATCTGTTAAAGTTGTTGTGGAAGCTAGACAAAGTTAAATTTTATTGTTTTGTATTTTGTAGAATTTTGAATGTCATAATCTTGTATCTGTCTGAGTTATGGCTATTGTTCCTCTTGAGATTTACCTTAATTGTCATGGTTCAGTTAAAATTTCACATTTGCTGGTTGTTCTACTGCTCTTTAATTTCTAATAGGATTAGCCTGGAAACATTGAATATTTTTGGTCAAAATTATGTATACCTTTACTTCTTCTGCCGTAGAAGCTGCAGATTTTTTGCAAAAGTTGTCAATGGATTCACAAACCAAAACTTTGGAAATTCTAGAGCCCACTAAGAAGGTGTTTTGAAATAAAGTTGTACATCTTTCTTATCAATTTATGTTTGTTAGTACCTGTATTCACCAACTGAACTTGCTTGTGTTGAATCTCTTTTTCTTGCAGCCTCCTGTTAGTTCAGGTGATGTAACAAATGGTCAGATCCAGTCATTGATCGGTCTCTAACTCCTTTGCTCCCGGATTTCATGGATCCAACCATGTGTTATCTTCCTAACGGATATGCTTCATATTATTATGGAGGTTATGATGGGACTGGTAATGGTAATGAGTGGGATGACTACTCAAGATACATGAACCCTGTAATACCCCAGCAAATTTTAATAAATTATAATATGGAGAATAAAGATTGTTTGCATTTATTTGAATATATATATATATATATATATATATATATATATATATATATATATATATATATAGTGTTGGCATGAGTTGTGATAATTAATTGAATAAGCATTTGATAATTAAGCAATGTAGTAGAAGTGATGAGAAGTTTAGTTTAAGCTTGTGAAATTATGCTTAGTGTGGCAAGGTGGTGATATGAGAAAGCACTAATTTAATTAGTGATGAAATTAATTAATACTATTAACAAATAAATAATTTCATAATGTGATTGACTAGTTTCTATTACTATTCATTAATTATCATGGATAATAGTATGTAAGGAGAAATCTTATATATAAGGTTTTTCATTCGATATAAAATAAGGTGTGACAATTGGAATGTAAATAATTATTATATAGACACTATATGACAAAAGTAAGCTTGACTTAAGTAATTAACCAAGTTGTATGAAAAAAGTCTTATGTGACATCATGATATGTGTGGGAGTAATTAAATGTGTATTTTAAACCTATGAGAGAAAATAATTTGGATTTAATAAATAATTGATACTCCCTCCTTCCCATAGTTATAGGCTGATTTTCCATTTTGGGATGTCCCAATATATAGGCTACTTACTATTTGTAAAATTTAGTTGGTTCATTGTTTTACTTTTATGCCCTTATAATAAATATTCAACCACTACTCTTTTTTTGAAAAAATAATATTCAATATCATTATTTTTATCACCATATTTAATGTTGTTGTATTCTCAATAAAACTTGAGAGTTCCAATGTAATAAGACTTCATCTTTGGTTTAAGTTCTATGGCCAATCAATGAAGTTGAGAGTTCCAATTAGATAAGTAAGGAGTAATTAACTTATTCATTAATTCCATATTGAGGGGTATATGTGAAATTTTGCTTAAAAATTGCCATCAATAATTTTTGAAAACCAAGAGGGAAATGATGGCTATGGGAAGGGGAGAAGATGGAGTTGGTGAAGCTTTCCACCCACCTCTTGTTGCACAATGGTTCCTTCAATCTCCCATAGAAACAAACCTTAGGGTAAAATCTCCAAATGAACAATACTCCCTCTATAAATAGAAGTTCCCCTCTCAAATGTAAATTGTTGAATTCTCTGAGAATTTCTAATAGGAGTGTGAGTGTTGTTGAGCTTATACAATCTGCAAAGTGAATCTAGAGTAGCAATTCAACTCCACAAAAGGTATTAGCCCTCTATATGTTCCTAAACTCAAGTTTTTGCAAAGTTCTTAGAAAAGTACAAAAATACTTATTTTGAGTTGAAAAGTTTATGGTTGAAGCATGCTAGAATGTGTAAATTGATGCTGGTCATTGTTAATATGGTTAAATACGAAATCAACGACAGTTAAACAAAGTAAATTGGTCAAGTAACGAATCCGTAGTGAAGAGAATCGCTAAATGTGTTAAACTTTGAAAAAATGGCAAAAATCTTGAATTGATCTTTGAATGTAATTGTTTTCATGTTTGGGATTGTTAGAAGCATGCTAGGGATGTCTTGTAGCAAGTTTATATCAATTATACATCATTACATTGTTGTTTGGATGGTTGTTGGGTTGAAAATTGCATAATGGCTCGAACAGGGGATGCCTGTGTTCATAAGGCAGCAGTCATACCCGCCCCGGCAGGGGTCATGCTGCATATAAGGCCCGCCCCGCCGGGGGAGGGAGATGTTTAGCAGGGGACATACCCGCCCCGACGGGGGGTCCTATAGTGTAAATGCCCCCCCGGCGGGGGGGGGGGGGTGCTGCAGTGACTGACTTGGTTTGTTTGGTTTTGTTTGGATTGTTTGATGCAAGAAGTCTTAACTTCACTTAAATTCAAAAACATACATACTTCTTAAACATGTATCAATGAAAGTTGCAAGATGTTTTAGTTGGTTTAGAGTTGAATTATAACCTTTTGAAGGAAAAGTTAAAAGACGAAAACCGTGTTTATAAAACCTTACGCCTTTTTGAATCTAACCTATTGAGCATATGTTTATAGCTTAGTTAGCCTTGTAAATACATATGAAATGTGGACTCAACATACCTTGCATGTATAGATTGTTAGACATGACATCTTAACATTTAAAAACCAATTGATTTGAAAACTCTATGATTTCTATTGTGAACTTTTGAACAATTAGGATAGGATGCTTATGCCTCTAGAGATAATCGACATGTTCACGCATCTAGTTAGACATTTTTACAAACTATACAAACATGTGTAGAAAGAAGTTGTTTGGCAATATTATGTGGTATAATGAATACTATGGCTAGTGGATTGATATAATGAACTCTTTTAACTTTGAAAGATGGAAATGTATGAGTAATTTTAATAAATGGTCAAAACTAGCTTAAAGGTTCTTTAATATGTGAAACAACTTAAAAATATGTAAAGTAAGGGATATTTTGCAAATACAAATAAAAGATGAGCATATGGTACTAAAGATTTTAAAGGTATATAAATCAATGCGAGTTACGCATCTATGAGTTTAAATGTGCGTAGCCTATATGAATTTAGATATATGTGATGAAAGTATGCAAATATGTATATCAAGTGTGTGTGTCTAATGAATACCTATACATACATAAATAGGATAACATAGTTCATTGAGGTGATTTTACGCTATAAGTGGTAATCAACGCTAAAGGCAAGTCTCCTAATTCACACAACTTTGGATTATGTGTAAGTTCTCTAACTTCATTTGATTATCATATTGAATGCAAGTTTTCTAAATTATTTACTTTGTAAATTGTGTATTCCGAATTGTTGCCATACTTATATCAAGTAAATATCTAGTACTATTCGAAAATCATTTGTATGCCTTAGCATTGTTACAAGCATTGGACTTATCGTTCATAAATGCATTATAAAAGTGGTCTAAGCCTTTGATTCGGCTAGACTATCATCATATGTTAAGAAAGCTATGCAAACCAATTGACTTGGTGCGGACTCTTGTAAATCTACTGAGATGAACAACCTTCTTAAAAAGGGGAAATTTTATATTGTAGGGGAACCAACGTGCACACATAAGTATGATTAAATGTTATGCATAACGTAAGGTACTTTAGGCTGATCACCTGTTGTACTCGTTTATATTGGGTTTACAGTATAATACTATTTATTCTAGTAAGAGTTCTTAGTCCTTAGTGACTGCTCAGTGTTCATTCTTAATAAACCTTGAAATATTATTGTTATCCTTCAGTCTATAGGAACATTTATTGAACACTTTTGACATCTCTTGATATCCTTGAACTATCATTTACTGTTATACCTTGGAAGATTCAAACGTCATAACTGCTTATTCTTATTGCTATATTACTTGCTGGGCAAACTTGTTGCTCATTCTTGCTTCCCTAAAAACATTACAGTTAAGGCAGAGCAAGGCGGTACATCGGGAAAGGACAAGGGAAAGGGCAAGGCGACAGAATAGCTTAGTCCTTTAAGAGTAGAAATATTATTACTATTGTTATGCTTATTATGATGTACTAAGAATGATTAATTATGTTTAAGTTTAATCACTAGTTTGTTGTAGTAATGGTTACGGTACCTTGGGACGCGAATATTTATATTATATCAATGTAAATTATTCTATTATTTTCGTTGTTGATGATTTTAGTGTGATATTAGATTTAGCGTGACGAACCAAATTCGAGATATGAGTGTCTGAATTTGGGGGCGTCACAGGTAGGTATCAAAGCAATAGTTATAAACCTTAGGAGCGAGAGTCCTTGGATTACAACTTAGGAGAACTTAGAAGTTAGAGAGGGATGAAACTCATTTAGAGTTTTTATAGAGAGTGACTTAGTGTGTTATAGAATATATCTTCATTCTATACAATGAACTTATGTTATTTAACATTCTAATGCCGCCTTATGAAGCGTTGTACAACAGGAAATACAGAACTCCTTTATGTTGGGATGAGGTAGGTGAACGTAAGCTAATGGATCCAGAATTGGTACAACAGACTGTTGAGATTATCAAAGTGATTCGAGCAAGATTGTTAGTTGCACAGGATAGACAGAAGAAATATGCCGATCAACATCGACAAAATCGGGAATTCGATGTTTGGTAGTTATGTATTCTTGAAAGTGTCTCCCTGAAAGGGAAAAATTCGATTTGGCAAGAAGTAAAAATTAAGCCCTAGGTTTATAGGTCCTTTTGAAGTGCTTTGAAGAGTTGGTGAAGTGGCATACGAGGTAGCTTTACCTCTAGAGTTGGAGCATATTCATAATGTTTTCCATATATCAGTATTGAGGCTATATAAACCTGATTATAAGCATGTTATAGAATATGAGCCCTTACAGTTTGAGAAGGATTTGTCATATGAAGAAGTCCCTATTCAAATTGTTGATAGAAAAGAGCAAGTATTGAGGAATAAGGTAATACCTTCTGTTAAGGTAATCTGGGGGAACCACAATGCAGAGGAAGCTACGTGGGAACTTGAAAGCATCATGATGAAGAATTATCCTCACTTGTTTGCTTTATTTTGTATAGCGATTCTGGGGACAGAATCTTGTTAAGGAGGGAAGAATGTAACAAATAAAATTTTTTCGAGTTGTGATCCTGGGGACAGAATCCTTTTAAGGAGGGAATGATGTAACGATCGAAAAATTTATAATTTAATTTAAATATTTATTGAATTAAATAAATATTTTAAATTATTTATTTATTGAGGAAAATAAATAATTGATAAAATATGGTGAATTAATTTAGTAACTAAATTGATTAATTAAATTGAGTAATGATAATTTTATTTAATGAATTTAATTTAAGAAAATAATTAAATTAAATCAATTGCTTAATATTTAAGAAAATAATTAAATTAAATTAATTGTTTAATTTAAAGGAAATAAATAAATTAAATAAAGTGATGTGTCTAATTTATTAATTAAATTGGATATACAATTATTTATTAAATTAAAAGTATAATGATAATAAGATTATTATTATTATTATTATAAGCTATTTAATGTGTTGCATGTATGACAAGTGGAACTATATAATATAAATAATATAAAAATAATTTAATTTGGGGGACTTTTTGGTTAGCCAAACAAGGCCTTGTGGCCTTTGGCATTATTCAACTGATGCCTTTTGTTATTTTCTAACGGAAGAGTACGTGGGTTTATTATACGCATTCTATTACTATGCCTAAAGCTAACTAGTTATCAGAGAGTTAGAGGGAGAGCTTGGAAGAAAAGAGAAAAAAAAAACACAGTGATATTGGGAGGAGAAGGGTTTTGGAAAAGGATTGCCATCAATTGCTTCAATAAACAAGGATTAAGGTATATTGTAGTTCTAAAATTTTGTGTTTTGAGTTCTCTGTGGAAATTTTCTATAAATTATTAAGTCACGTGGATAATTGAATATATGTATACTCTTGATAAATTGGTTGGTTATCATCTGTGATTGTATATCAGTTGTCAAATTCATGAGAAATTGGGTTTGAGGAAGAAAATGAAATATCAGTGTTATGTTCATATAGTATGGGTTAGAAAGTACGAAAATGATGTTTATATAATGTTTTTGTATATAGGATGGTGTTTAGCATGTATAACTATAATATGACAAAGTGTTAGATATTGAATTTGGGAGAAATTCTGTAGAATTGAGATTTTTGGCCTATATCAGAGTATTAGTTCGCGTCTGTAAAAAATTGGAATTGAAGCATCGCGCGGGCGCGCGGTCTGGCGCGCGGTTGTCACGCGGGCGCGCAGAATTTGGGCGCGGGCGTGCTGCCTCGCGCCGATGCGCGGTTACCCAGTGTATTACTGGCGCGGCCGCGCGAGTAGCCAGTCTTAGACAGTGAAGTCTGCTTAATTGCAGGTCATGTGTAATGGACTTATATTAGTTTAGCATGCATGTTAATAATGTTAAGGCACAATATAAACTACAATAACAGATTGTCATGCGTTGTTATATACAGTGTAAAAGAATTTAAGTGATTGCTTGAATAAGTTATGTAATGAACCAAATGTGATGTTTTCAAAAGTTAAATATAAATGATAAGGTTTATAGTGTGAGGTGTTAACCAACGTGGTTAGGTGCTAGGATAGGGTTGTGACCTAAATGATGGTTTAATACCCATAGTGTTTATATTCTTACAACTAATTGTTGTTGCGATTGTAATGATGTATGTAGGGTAATTGGAGATTATTTTACACTTGCGTAGCTTACAAACAAGGCAAGTTCCCTAACTCTACTTTCATAATTGTGCAAGTTTCTAAACTTTAACTCTTACATTGAGCAAGCTTTCTAACTTCATTCTTTTATTAATGAATGCAAGTTCCTAAATTCTATTAAGCAATATTATTGATTCTATTCTTATATACGATTGATTAAGCTCTTGTAATCTATTTCGTTACGTCGAGCAAATTTCACTTTTCTAATTATTATACAAAGCATACATTGTTCTAATACGCCGATTCAAATGAGATTGTTCTAACTCTTTTGAACATAGTACTTCGCATGTGTATCATGTTTATTCCGTTAAATATTGTTAATATCCGATCTTTGACTTTGATAGCCTTGTTCAGTTATACATTCTTGTATTAAACCTTTATTGATGGAAATTGAATAAGTGTTCTAAAATTCTAGAAACACTGATAAGCTAGTTCCAAACTAAACTTTCTTTAGTGCGGAAATTCTAAATTCAAACTGAGACGAACAACCCTAACATAGGGGATCTTGTACGTGTAACGTTTAGATATTTGTGCACAATACATGGTACAAAGGGCTGATCCCCCTAAGTACGTTAAGAAGAGTCTGTACAGTCTAATGACTGTTAAGGTTAAGGTAATAATACCTAAATACCGGAGACATAGTTCGTGGTCTTAAGACCCTCAGATATTAAATTCTAATTTTTTTTCTATTTTCGATTCATAGAACAATTTCATTATTGTTGTTCAACATTCGTTGTTCATTCTCATGTTAATATTACTATCTTCTATATCAGTGAGCAATTGTTTGCTCACTCTTGTAATTAACAATACAGCTAAAGTTGAAAGAGTTGATGAGCCATCTACTAGCAAAGGAAAGGGCAAGATGTCCAAGTGATGAAGAATTATTTAGAATTTATTTAAATTGCATGATGTTATAAGACTTGTTTTCTTTTATAATGTATTCCGCAATTGATGTAATAATTTTAAGGTTAGATTACCTGGGATTGTTTTTGAGATGTTGTAACCCTTTAATGGGAGAGATTATTGTTGAAGTTATTTAAATTATGTCTTTATCCTTTAATCATGGGTAGTTAGATGTAATGTTTTGGTTAGTGAACACCAAATCCTGTGGGAACGAAGTACCTGGATTTGGGGGTGTCATAGGTTGGTATCAGAGCTTTAGGTTATGAACCTTAGGTGGGGAAACCTTAGGAAGTAGCCTTTAAGGAAGCAGAAAACATAGAGGTGTTTAACTCTTATCGGGTTTTAAGGAATGGATTAAGGTATCCATTGAAACTAAATAATAAAAGACATTATATGCTATGTGTTAATAACTTATGTGATCGCGTGTATCGATAATGTTAAGTAAAAACTTAAAATATTTTGTTGACAGGATGTCTGGCGAAGGAGGATCCAGTCCAGCGAGAGAGGTGATACCTCAGGTACCTATAGACGATGAACCCCGGGATATTCACGTAGTGCGGGAATAGTTGATCCAGGAGGATGAGCCTATGACCGATCCCGAGGAGGATAGTCTTGAGGAAATAGAGGAGGATGATGATGAGGAAGAGGATCCTGTGAAGTTTCCACCAAACTCCGTATCGACTGAGATGTATGATGCTTTGTACGACCATAACATAGAGTTACAGGATAATATAGAGGAACTGAAGGAGATGGTTGATATGCATCACGTTGTGTTGGAGCAGAAGGATGTAGAGATTCAGGAACTTGACTCAAAACTTGGAAACACAGAGTGGGACCTAGTTCATACCAAGGGTTAGCATGAAGACCTATTGGCAGTAAACGAGAAGATGAAGACTGACATGGAGAAATTAAAAGATGACTTCAAAGATGAATCAACTAAGCATGCAAGAGCAGAGGATGCTTGGATGAAGGCGACTCAACGTGCAGATCGTGCTGAGGCTAAGGTCCAAATGAAGAAAGCCAAGATGAAGGAGATGGATTATGCTTTTAATTCTGCGATTGATAGGGCCCAGGATCGAGTCTTTTATTACCCACCTCAATTTGAAGACTCGCCGTGGTTCGTGATGGATCATAGAACAGCGTATCGTATTATGGAGGAGGAACGTCGAGAAGCCTTGCGACGTCTTAATATGCGTAGATAGAAATAAGAGTGATAATAGTATGTGGTTTATTATGTGAATAAATAAATTGTGAATCCCTTATTTTGAGATGAATGAAGGGATAGTATGAGTATGTATTCCTGAAACTTGTCTAGTTCAAGAAATTGAATGTTAATAGCAGTTATGCTATCTTTAGTATGTTTTAAAACATTTTGAATGAATAAAATATTAGAGTTTATTTGAAATATTATGTGGTATAACTTTAATCTTGGAATGCTTAAGTTAAACTTCAAATACCCAAGAAGTTGAGTAATGAATTTATAAGCGTATATTTTAACAGAAGATGCCTCCTAGAAGAAGACAACCACGTCAGCAAGCACCTCCTGAGGGGACTACTAATAATAACAATGAGACCAATGCTAATCCGGTTCAGCAGTTGGTAACTCTGTTGACGGGTGAACTTGCGAATCAACCGCAAGCTCAAGCTACGACTTTTAAGGAATTCAAAGCGGTTGGACCGCCAGAGTTTCAAGGTTCTATGAATCCAGTGGAAGCCCAAACTTGGATTATGGAAATGGAAAAGGTGTTTGACGTTGCTAGAGTTAACGAAGATCAGAAGACTGCATTCGCAACGTTCATGCTGAAGTCTAAAGCTAGCTACTAGTGGTAGGCAAATAAGGTTCGTGGGGGACAAGGAGTGATAGCATGGGATAGATTTAAGGAGATGTTTTTCGAAATGTATTTTCCAGCGAGTTCTCGAAATCAGTTGGAAGTACAATTTCTGGAGCTGAAGCAAGAGACAATGACGGTACCTGAATATGCTGCGAAGTTTAACGAGTTGGCAAGGTTTGCCACTTATCAAGTCAATACCGATGAGCGTAAAGCGAGAAGGTTCGAATAAGGATTGAAACCCTGGCTGTATAGCAAGGTTTCAATGTTCCAACTGAATACATTTGCTGCTGTACTGGAAAAGGCAATTATTACGAAAGGTGGAAGCGATGCCTTGACCAAGTACAACCAATAACAGAAGAAGAGGAAGAATGATAGCGAGAATAAGGTTGGTGGGAGTAATGTTGGAAGTAACAATCAGAAGAGGAAGTGGAACGAGAATTCGACTACGGGAGGACAGCAGGGAAGCCAGTAGAAGAAAAAGTTTGAAGCTTGTGCTACTTATTGGAAAAACCATACTGGGGTATGTTTGAAGGGAAAGAGGGTGTGTTTCAACTGTGGCCAGGAGGGACACATTGCAGCAAACTATTTTAGTCCGAAGAAAGGAGCATGCTTACCTACGATTCAAAAGACCACATGGCTCGTGATTGCCCTAAGAAGCCAGCAGGAAGTGCAAGTGGTGGAAAAAGGAAACAACAACGGTGGTGGTGCATTGACTGTCACTAGACCAGCACAGTCAAGCCGACCTGCTGCAAGAACTTTCAATATGACCGTGTAGGATGCTGTACAGTCTAAGGATGTGGTGTCAGGTATCATTCCGATTAATGATATTAATGCTTATGTACTGTTTGATTCGGGTGCTACTTATTCATTTATATCTGATGAATTTGTTCAGAATTTATATTTGCCTCAGGAAGAATTAGAATTTCCCTTAAGTATAGAGATTGCGAATAAGGAAGTGATTTCTGTCAGATACATACATAGGAATTGTAGAGTGGCTATAAAAGGTCACGAGATGATGGTAGATTTGATACCAATTAGACTTGGCGAATTTGATGTCATACTGGGAATGGATTGGTTATTTAATTATGGAGCAGTAATTGATTGCCAAAGGAAGTGTGTTAACCTTATGACTCCGTTAAAGGTTGTGTTCTTTGGCAGCAAGTCACCTCGACAAGCAAGTTGTCTGACGGTGATGCAAGCCAAGAAATTGTTGAGACAAGGATGTGTAGGATACCTAGCCTACATAGTTGATACACAGAAGCAAAGTGCAAAGTTAGAAGAGATACAGATTATAAAAGATTTTGCAGACGTGTTTCCAGATGATCTGCCAGGTCTTCCGCCGGATCGACAAATCGAGTTCGTGATTGATTTACTACCAGAAATGGCCCCGATATCTAAGGCACCATACAGAATGGCCCCGGTAGAGATGAACGAGTTGATGGTATAATTACAAGAGTTGCTCGACAAGAAGTATATTCAGCTGAGTGTTTCGCCATGGGGAGCGCCGGTGTTGTTTGTTAAGAAGAAAAACGGATCGATGCAGCTCTGCATTGATTACCGAGAATTGAATAAGGTCATGATTAAAAATAAATATCCGTTACCGAGAATCGACAATCTGTTCGATCAACTGAAGGGTGCGAGGTATTTTTCAAAGATAGACTTGAGAAGTGGTTATCATCAGTTGAAGGTGAGGCCAGAGGATGTACCGAAGACGACATTCAGAACTCAGTATGGTCATTACGAGTTTCTGGTTATGTCATTTGGTTTAACCAATGCACCTGCAGTGTTCATAGATTTGATGAACATGGTGTTTAAACCATTCTTAGATAAATTTGTGGTGGTATTTATTGATGATATCCTGGTGTATTCTAAGACCAAGGAAGAACATGTTGAACACTTAAGAGTGACATTGGAGACATTGAGAAAAGAGAAGTTGTACGCAAAATTTTTAAAATGTGAGTTTTGGTTGGAACGTGTACAGTTTCTCGGGCATGTTATTGATAAAGACGAAATTTCTGTAGATCCATCAAAAGTTGAAGCCGAGTAAACTGGGATCAACCGAAGACACCGTCAGAAGTAAGGAGTTTCTTAGGATTGGCAGGTTATTATAGGCGTTTTATTCAAGATTTTTCCAAGATCGCGACTCCGTTAACGAATTTAACCAGGAAGGCAGTTAAGTTTGTTTGGATGGAGAAGTGTGAGAAAAGTTTTCAAGAATTGAAGAAGAGGTTGAGCTCAGCACCTGTGTTGTCAGTGCCTAATAATACAGGGAATTTTGTGGTGTATAGTGACACATCACATAAAGGACTAGGCTGTGTGCTTATGCAGAACGACAGAGTTATTGCGTATGCATCACGTCAATTGAAAGATTACGAGAAAGGGTATCCGACTCATGACTTAGAGTTGGCGGCGGTGGTGTTTGCCCTGAAGATTTAGAGACATTATCTTTGTGGAGAGAGGTGTGAGATATATACTAACCATAAAAGTCTGAAGTATATCTTTACACAAAAATATTTAAATATGAGGCAGAGAAGATGGTTGGATCTGATTAAGGACTATGACTGCGAGATTTTCTATCATCCCGGAAAGGCAAATGTTGTTGCTGATGCTTTAAGTAGAAAGGGACATGAGAAGTTAATGATGTTGACAGCTCAGGAGAAGTTAGTGTCGGAAATGGCTAAGATGAAATTGGAAATTAGATATCCGACAAAATCCGACGAGAAGTTATTCCAGATAGGAAATGATTCAACGTTGGTAGATAAGGTGAAGAATGCACAACTTCAGGATGAAGACTGCGAAAAGATAAAATAGAAAGTATCTGAAGGGGAGGAAAGCAAATTCAGAATCGATTCGGAAGTTTACTTCGATTCGAAGGGAGAATTTGGGTTCCGCCAGTACCGAAAGTTAAATAGGAGATTCTGAATGAAGCTCACAACTCAAGATATTCGATTCACCCTGGAAGTAAAAAGATGTACCAGGATCTTAGACATTATTTTTGGTGGCCGAATATGAAGAGGGATGTGGCTGAATGCGTGGAAAAATGCTTAACGTGTCAGAAAGTTAAAGCTGAACATTAAAGGCCAAGCGTATTATTGCAACCGTTGGAGATACCGGAATGAAAGTGGGAGCATATCATAATGGATTTTGTGGTAGGTCTTCCAACGACTCAGCAAGGTTGCGATGCCATTTGGGTGATTGTCGATCGATTGACGAAGTCGAAACACTTTTTGCCAATCAAGCTTCGATTTTCCCTAGATCAGTTAGCAAAACTGTACGTGAAGGAAATTATTTCACGACACGGTGTACCTGTGTCCATTGTGTCAGACAGAGATTCGCGTTTCACATCTAATTTCTAGAAACGATTACAAGAATGTTTGGGAGCTCAGTTGAGAATGAGCACAACGTACCATCCTTAAAACGACGGACAAAGAGAGAGAACCATCAAGACACTAGAAGATATGCTCAGAGCATATATTATGGACTTTAAGGGAAATTGGGATGATCATTTACCATTGGTAGAATTTGCCTATAATAATAGTTATCACGCGAGTATTGGCATGCCGCCTTATGAAGCGTTGTACGACATTAAATGCAGAACTCCTTTATGTTGGGATAAGGTAGGTGAACGTCAGCTAATGGGTCCAAAATTGGTACAACAGACTGTCGAGATCATCAAAGTGACTCGAGCAAGATTGTTAGCTACACAGGATAGACAGAAGAAATATGCCGATCAACATCTACAAAATCGAGAATTCGATGTTGGTAATTATGTGTTCTTGAAAGTGTCTCCCTGAAAGGGGAAAATTCGATTTGGCAAGAAGGGAAAATTAAGCCCTAGGTTTATAGGTCCTTTTGAAGTGCTTTGAAGAGTTGGTGAAGTGGCATACGAGGTAGCTTTATCTCCAAAGTTGGAGCATATTCATAATGTTTTCCATATATCGGTATTGAGGCCATATAAACTTGATTATAAGCATGTTATAGAATATGAGCCCTTACAGTTTGAGAAGGATTTATCATATGAAGAAGTCCCATTTCAAATTATTGACATAAAAGAGCAAGTACTGAGGAATAAGATAATACCTTCTGTTAAGGTAATTTGGAGGAACTACAATGCTGAGGAAGCTACGTGGGAACTTGAAAGCGTTATGATAAAGAATTATCCTCAGTTGTTTGCTTAATTTTGTATTGCGATTCTAGAGACAAAATCTTGTTAAGGAGGGAAGAATGTAACAAATAAAATTTTTTTGAGTTATGATTCTGGGGACAGAATCCTTTTAAGGAGGGAAGGATGTAACGATCGAGAAATTTATAATTTAATTTAAATATTTATTGAATTAAATAAATATTTTAAATTTTTTATTTATTGAGAAAAATAAATAATTGATGAAATATGGTGAATTAATTTAGTAACTAAATTGATTAATTAAATTGAGTAATGATAATTTTATTTAATGGATTTAATTTAAGGAAATAATTAAATTAAATCAATTGCTTAATTTTTAATAAAATAATTAAATTAAATAAATTATTTAATTTAAAGGAAATAAATAAATTAAATAAAGTCATGTGTCTAATTTATTAATTAAATTGGATATATAATTATTTATTAAATTATAAGTATAATGATAATAAGATTTTTATTATTATTATTATAAGCTATTTAATGTGTTGCATGTGTGACAAGTGGAACTATATAATATAAATAATATAAAAGTAATTTAATTTGGGGCAGTTTTTGGTTAGCCAAACAAGGCCTTGTGGCCTTTGGCATTATTTAACTGACGCCTTTTGTTATTTTCTAACGGAAGAGTACGTGGGTTTATTATACGCATTCTATTACTATGCTTAAAGCCAACTAGATATCAGAGAGTAAGAGGGAGAGCTTGGAAGAAAAGAGAAAAAAAAACACAGTGATATTTAGTTGGAGGAGAAGGGTTTTGGAAAAGGATTGCCATCAATTGCTTTAATAAACAAGGATTAAGGTATATTGTAGTTCTAAAATTTTGTATTTTGAGTTCTCTGTGGAAATTTTCTATAAATTATATGTATACTCTTGATAAATTGGTTGGTTATCATCTGTGATTGTATATCAGTTGTCAAATTCATGAGAAATTGGGTTTGAGGAAGAAAATAAAATATCAGTGTTATGTTCATATAGTATGGGTTAGAAAGTATGAAATGATGTTTATATAATGTTTTGTATATAGAATGATGTTTAGCATGTATAACTATAATATGACAAAGTGTTAGATGTTGAATTTGGGAGAAATTCTGTAGAATTGAGATTTTTGGCCTATATCAGAGTATTAGTTCGCGTCTGTAAAAAATTGGAATTGAAGCATCGCGCGGGCGAGCGGTTTGGTGCGCGGTTGTCACGCGGGCGCGCAATATTTGGGGGCTGGCGCGCTGTCTTGCGTCGGCGTGCGGTTACTCAGTGTATTATTGGTGCGGCCGCGCGAGTAGCCAGTCTCAAAAAGTGAAGTCTGCTTAATTACAGGTCATGTGTAATGGACTTATATTAGTTTAGCATGCATGTTAATAATGTTAAGGCACAATATAAACTACAATAACATATTGTCATGCGTTGTTATATACAGTGTAAAAGAATTTAAGTGATTGCTTGAATAAGTTATGTAATGAACCAAATATAATGTTTTCAAAAGTTAAATATAAATGATAAGGTTTATAGTGTGATTTCAGAATCGTTAAGGTGTTAACCAACGTGGTTAGGTGCTAGGATAGGGTTGTGACCTAAATGATGGTTTAATATCCATAGTGTTAATATTCATACAACTAATTGTTGTTGCGATTGTAATGATGTATGTAGGGTAATTGGAGATTATTTTACACTTGTGTAGCTTACAAACAAGGCAAGTTCTCTAACTCTACTTTCATAATTGTGCAAGTTTCTAAACTTTAACTCTTACATTGAGCAAGCTTTCTAACTTCATTCTTTTATTAATGAATGCTGTTGACTTATATCACACTCCATGTTTTGATGATGACTCGATTATTTCTCTAATCAATGCTATATTATTTCAGGGAAAGATATGGAAGTTCAGAAAACGTCAAGGAAGAAATTACAAAGCCAAGACATCCTTGGAGAAAGAAAATCATATTTGTTAAATTTGAGTCCTAGGAATATATGTAAGATCTTAGCATTTATTGCTTTCCAAAATAAGGCTCTAGGGCATGTGCATTACATAATTGCATTCTCATACTTGATACCACCTGATAAATTGCCTAGCACTAAACATACATGATCATTATATGCTCCTGCTCGCTAAAGATTCAAACAATGGTCGGTAAAGCAAGAAGGGTGATTAATTACCTTAGTCATACATCATTCACGCCCCATAATTCTAGTGATTCACTTGGGCGAAATTAATATATGGTTAAATATGGACACCGGTCAGCAGGTATAAAAGGTAAGCATAAATCAATGACATTATAGACACTACTCTTAATTCGCTGCACAGATCATGCTCATAAATCAAGCATCTTAATTCCAGGAAATTAATTAAGGTAACTAGTCAAGGGCGCGAATCACCAGACGCTGCAGATATCATGGGTCATGATCTAGGGAATCTAATTGGTTGATCTTAACGGTCCAATACATATTAAGAAATATAGTACTTGCTATATATATACATGAAAACTTAAAGTGATTGACTTCCGGATTGGTTGGGCGAGCCTTGACAGCATGATATCACAATTTATGGAAAACATAAATTACGCAATGTATATCACAATCAACTCAGACTGCAAGATTGTTGCTAAGAAATTGTCTAACAGATACATCGCAATGCAACAGATATATTCTCAGGATGCCTATATAACCAGAAATTGTTAAGTGTTAAGATACGAAAAAACATACACAAAAAATTAGAGCATACAAGCCACGAAATTGTTTTTCATCAAATTGCATTGAGTATAAGGGTGCTGCTTCAAAAACACTCGGGTAATATTCATTGTACATTTTATTTCATACTAGAGCCTTGAGTTGGTAAGTAATATATTGTTTGATCATTAGACCTCTAGTATTGTATTTTAATTATCATATCTAAATCTGTTTTGTATCGGGTAATTCTGTTTGGGTTGATAAAGTATTACAGTCAAGTTGAAGAAAAGCATAGGTGCTTAAGAGTGCATAGGTGCACAAGGAACAAAGGTGTTCAATTTTGATATAACTTGTATTGTAATTGGAAAAGTTGAATAAAAGTGAGTCTCCAATACTTGTTGGTATTGGACGTGGATTAGGCTACTATTCTAGAGGGTAGTAGTTGAACCACGTAAAAAATTCGGGTGTTTGTGTGATTGCGTTTTATACTTGTGTACTTTGTTAGTTATCCAGCAACCTGCATTCTATCCATATCAGTAATCCAGCTTCTTGCATTAACCACTTAAGGATTTTTTTTGATAAGAAATAAAAATTGGACATAGTTTGTGCCTACACTTATTCAAACCCCCCTTTTAAGTGTATCTATTTAAATTTCATTTGGTATCAGAGCTTGGCTCTACTTATCTTGGTCTTAAAGGTGACTTGTAGGGAAAGATTCTGACATGGCACAACTTGGAAGCGCTCATCACGAAGGTCAATCAACCAACCGACCTCCATTACTCTATGGAACTGAGAACTATAACTTCTGGAAATTTCGGATGAGGATATATCTTAAGCGAGACCCATGGGAATGGTGGGTGGTGGAGAATGAACCGGTAATCCCAAGGAAAGATGACGGTACTCCAAAAACTCTACTCGAGATGGACTCAACCGAAACATACATGGTATCATACGATTCAAAAGCAATGAACACTCTCCTCAGCGGCATGGTGCAATCGGAAATAGATAAAGTTTCTTCATGTAACACATCAAAGGAGATTTGGGATACCCTAGTGGTAAGTCACGAAGGAACGTCCAAAGTACAAGAAGTCAAGCTAAGTATGCTCATGCATGACTACGAAATGTTCAAACTGGAAAGAGACGAATCGATCAAAATGGCTCCAGCACGATTTTTGGTACTTATAAACTCCTTGAAGCTACTCGACAAGACAATTCCACAAAGCGAAATCAATCGTAAGCTACTTTGGGCTATGCCCAAAAGGTTTGCATCTAAAATTACTACTCTTCAAGACTATGTCAATATTTCCTCTATAGATACATTAACTCTCTTTGGTGAACTAGAAGAATATGAACACCAATTGAAAATATATGATGACGAGGAAGAAGTGCCTCGAAAGAAAGTACTAGCTCTAAATGCAGGAATTGAAGAAGAACTCGAAAATAACTTGGATGATGAAATAGCCATGTTATCACGACGACTTAAGGGACTACTTTAAAGGAAGAATCAAAGCAAAAATACATTCAACACAAACAAATACAAAGCCAAGCCAACCGAGGAAACTTGTTTTGAGTGTGGACGACCAAGTCACTTTAAAAAGGATTGTTTCCAACTCAAGAACAAAGGAAAACAAGGCAATAAGGAGTTCAAAAAGCACAAAGCATTTCTAACATGGAGTGATGATGAAGAATCCGAAGTGGAAATAGATGCAAACGATGAAATAGCTCAAATATGCTTCATGGGACTTGAAGGTGAATCCAGCGAGGTATTTTCTTCTGATAATATTACTTTGAAACGAGAAAATGAAAGATTAAAAGAAAAAAATATGTACTTAAAGGATCTAGTAAACACTCTAATGAGCGAAGTGGAAGCACTAATAGATGAAAAGAAAGATTTAGAAAAAGCAACACATACAAATGAGGAAAAGGTTTTAGCAGCAAAGAATGATTACTTAGATAATTACAATAAAATATTGTTCAACAAGGTAAAACAGCTAAATAATGAGGTAGAAAAATTAAAAAAGGAGATAGAGATGAGAGATGTGTGCATTGATGCATTTGGCGATGAATCAAGTAATAAAACACCTCCAACAAATGATTTACATAAGGAAATAGAGTCTTTAAAAATCTCTCTAGCTAAATTTGTTCATGGGGAAGAAAACCTAAACGTCATGCTAGGAAAACAAAGACCCAGTTATGATAAACAAGACATAGGTTACAACCCAACATATAGGAAAGAAGTTGAAATGCTAAAATCTAAATCATCATTGAACTATTGCACGCCTTTTACCTCCTGCAAAAATTGTGGCATTAAAGGACATCTAGAGATAAACTGCTCAAGAAAGAAAAATCTAAATAAAGCCATATGGATAAAGAAAAGTGACTTGATTTCAACTAACACAAGTGGACCCAAAAAGATATGGGTACCAAAAATATAAATTGTATCTCTCATATACAGGTATGCCTCAAAGCCAAAGTATCTCCCCAAAAATGGATCCTTGACAGCGGATGTTCACGTCACATGACGGGAGACAAATCTAAGTTCTTGGAACTGAATGTCAAAAAGAAACATGGAACTGTCACATTCGGCAATAATTGGTCATGCGAAATAATTGGGAAAGGTAAAATCAGTAATGGTAAGGTTAACATTAATAATGTTCATCTTGTTAACGGTTTAGAATTCAATCTCATCAGTGTTAGTCAATTAATGGATAATAGACATCAAGTAAAGTTTGAAAAAGATAGATGTACAATTTCACATGGTTCTAACAATGCTGCATTAGTTGCCCGAAGAGAAGGGAATATATATACTCTTGATTTTGAGCAACATGAGGAAGAATTATGTCTTGCAACTGTTCAAGATGAAGCGAATCTGTGGCACAGAAGAATGGGACATGTTCATATGGACCTCATCAAGAAGTTGTCATCAAAGAACTTAGTAAGAGGATTACCCAAAGTAAATTTCGAGAAGAAAGGTATATGCGAACCTTGTCAACTTGAAAAACAAGTAAGAACATCGTTCACAGCCAAAAACATGGTATCAACCTCTTCCCCCCTTGCAATTGGTTCATCTTAATTTATTTGGACCTGAAAGGCATGCTAGTCTAAACGGTAAATTCTATGCTTTCGTAATAGTCGATGATTTCAGTAGATATACATGGGTAATATTCCTTAGAACAAAAGATGAGGCATTTAAAGAATTTGAAAAACTAATTAAAAATTTGGAAACCAAATATAGTCTTAATCTTATAAGAATCAGAAGTGATCATGGTTCTGAATTTCAAAAGGATTTTATTACATTCTGTAATCAAAAAGGAATAACTCACGAATTTTTAGCACCTAGAACTCCACAACAAAATGGAGTGGTAGAGAGGAAAAATCGTACGTTACAAGAAAAAGCTAGAACACTAATTCAAGAAAGTAAACTCCCAAAGAAATTTTGGGCTGAAGCTGTAAACACATCATGTTATGTTCTAAATAGAGTGTTAATCCGCCCAATTCTTTTGAAAACACCATATGAATTATTAAATAAACGACGTCCTAATATTAGCTATTTCAAAATCTTTGGATCTAAATGTTTTATTCTTGACACTAGTGGGAACTTAGGCAAGTTTGATGCTAGATCTTATGAGGGAATATTCATTGGGTATGCACAAAATAGTAGAGCATATCGCATTTATAATGTGCAAAAGTTGTGTATCGAAGAATCCATTCATATCAAATTTAACGAACTTAACCATGATCTTCCAAAAGAAAGAGAAGAAGATGCAGGAATTTTAGAGACTGCGGCAAACCCATCATACCACATAAAGCAAAACAGCAAGACTATGGAACCGATCCAGCAAGCTGGTTTAGAAAAATAGCAAGATCAAGACTCTATCCAGCAAGCTGAATACGAAAATCAGGAACATATCCAGCAAGATGAAATGGATGAACAACAAGACCACAATTCTGAATCTACCGAAGAAGTATTACATAATGTTCAACTTCCAAAATCACCAAGATACATCAAAAATCATCCTCCTAATAACATCATTGGAGACATAAATGAAGGAGTTACTACAAGAAGAAAAACACAAAACATGTGTGCTTTCTCAGCATTCCTATCCCAGATTGAACCAAAGAATGCCAAAGAAGCCATACTTGATGAAAATTGGCTACTAGCAATGCAAGAAGAGCTACAACAATTTGAAAGATGTCAAGTGTGTGAATTGATGCCTCCCCCAAAAGATGTATCCATTATTGGAACTAAATGGGTATTCAAAAAAAAACTTGACGAGTTCGGAACAATTACAAGAAACAAAGCGAGATTAGTCGCTCAAGGATATAACCAACAAGAAGGAATAGACTATGAAGAAACATTTGCCCCAGTTGCCCGTTTGGAATCCATTCGTATACTATTAGCATTCGCTTGTTTCAGAAAGTTCAAGTTACACCAAATGGATGTCAAAAGCGCCTTCCTCAACGGGTACATAAATGAAGAAGTCTATGTAAAACAGCCACCTGGATTCGAACATGACAAGTTCCCACATTACGTATACAAACTCAAGAAGGCACTATATGGACTCAAACAAGCCCTAAGGGCTTGGTACGAAAGATTAAGTAAGTATCTCCTATCAAATGGGTTCATACGAGGTAAAATCGACTCCACACTATTCATTAAACGTCAAAATAAAGATATTATTATTGTACAAATATATGTAGACGATATAATATTTGGTGCTACCAATAATTTTCTGTGTGAGTGGTTTTCCAAATGCATGCACAAGGAGTTTGACATGAGCTTGATGGGAGAACTTAACTACTTTCTGGGCCTTCAAATTAAACAAAATCACGAAGGTATATTCATTCACCAAACCAAGTACACAAAAGAGTTACTTAAGAGATTTGGATTCAAAAATTCAAATTCAAAGACTACACCAATGAGTACATCAATAAAACTCACAGCAGATGAAAAAGGTACGGACGTAGAGGTAACAAAATACAGAGGTATGATTGGATCCCTACTTTACTTAACTGCTTCTAGACCTGATATAATGTACAGTGTTTGTCTATGTGCTCGATTTCAGGCCAAACCCAAAGAATCTCACTTACAGGCTGTTAAACAGATTTTTAAATATTTGAGTGGTACGACAAATTTAGGATTGCTTTACCCAAAATGTGATAATTTTGATCTAATGGGCTATTCAGATGCTGACTATGCAGGCTGTCAAATAGATAGAAAAAGCACAAGCGGTGCATGTACATTTTTGGGATAAAGTCTTGTCTCATGGCATAGCAAGAAATAAATGTCAGTTGCTCTATCCACTACAGAGGGCGAATACTTAGCAGCAGGAAGTTGCTGTTCCCAAATCTTATGGATGCGTCAAACATTATGCGACTTTGATATTACTTGTGCAAGTGTGCCCATATTCTATGATAATACCAGCACCATAGATATTTCAAAAAATCCAGTACTACATTCCCGCACAAAACATATAGAAGTACGTCACCATTTTCTTAGAGACAATGTGTCCAAAGGTTTAATAAGGTTGATATTCATTTCCACTGAACACCAATTAGCAGATATCTTTACAAAACCTTTAGGAGAAGACCGGTTCTGTACATTAAGAAGGGAACTAGGGATGTGTCTGATATAAACACAATCTGCATGAGTTAAGGAAAGTAGACAGTCATGACATATCTATAGGCCATAATGTCGCTCATTGAATCTGCCCAAAATCTTCATTCCTAAAACACGACATCACGTCTTCCCAAATCTCGGTAACACGCATCCTTTAAAAGGTAAACTCCTCTTTACTAATTTAAGCTATTCCTCTCTTCGCCGTCTGCACTTATCAAACCCCATCAAATTCTTTCCCGTCTCCCTAATCCCAACCACAAAGATGAAAACACGAAGAACTAGACAAATACATGATGACTCAGAGGACGAGATATCTCTACCGTCACAACCTCTTCATCCCACTACTTCTCGACGCCTGAAAAAGAAGCAGCCATCGGTCCAAACCATCTCCGGCGACTCCTCTCCGGCTGAATCTGAGGCTAGTCTACCCTCTCCTCCACCGATTGGGACCTCCACGGTCACTAAACGAAGAATAATCAAGGACCCGTCCCGTAGCTCTCCTCCTCTGACGGTAAACCCTCTCCCTGTCTCACTACATGATGTTCCTGATGATTTCTTTAGAGGTCACAACTTTGAACTTAGGTTTAAGTCATCCATATGTCACAAAACCTTTGTCTGTGAAAAATCAATAGACATGTTTTACTATCAAAACTCAGCCCTGCACCGTCTTTTTGAGTCATGTGGTCTATCCTCGTTAAGCACTCCTCCTTCTGTCGCTTATCCAAAATTAGTCCAGCAGTTTTATACAAATCTTGAGAACAATGGTGATTGTTACACCTCCTTTGTGAAAGGGAAATCTCTATTTTTTACAGCCATGGACTTAGGTAGTATTCTGTCCATTCCTTACACCGGTGACTGCCCCTTTACTCTCAAAGGACCAATCTCTACTCCTCTATCTCCCTTAGTCCAGCTTCGCATTGTGTTGGATGACCCAACAGTTTCCTCTGTCACTCTTCCAAAAACCATCGAAGTGTCTCCCCTTGCCATTTTCCTTCACAAACTCTTACGCTACAACCTCCTCCCCCGTCTCGGTGGTGGAGCAGACTTCACGTATCAAAATTTAGTCCTCGTGGCGTTAATAATGACTGGGCAGCCTTTTAACTTCTCCCTCATGATGCTAAAACACATGATCCATTGCGTTAAACACTCCAAAAAATGTCTGCCCTACAGTTGTTTCCTTACCAAACTCTTCACCCATTTCCAAATCCCACTCGATGATGAAGGTTGTATCCACTTGACTGATTCCATAGACTCAAATTATCTTAAATGGGCTCATCTCACCTTGCTTAAGGGAAAATTCATCCGTCTGGTTCCCGTTACAGCTAAACTCATGCCTCCTACCTCTTTACCCCCTACCCCTGAGATTTTGACCCTCCTTCACAACATAGCGGATAATCAAGCTCAAATCAGTTCTGATGTCAAAGAAATTGTGATAACCCGAGATTTCGAATAATCAAAAATTTACGAATAAATTTTTTTTATTTACTATTAATGTTAATTATCATTTATGTGACAAGTATTAGTGATACGTGTATCGAGAAAGTCAATTTGTATATTGACTAATAAATTTTAGAGTAGAGTTGTGCTTAACAGCTTTAGAAACTCTAACCCTAATTTCTGGATAGGGATTCAGTAGAAAATATAATTAAATTAATTATTTTAATGAGTTTGTGTTTGCACCGATGAAATCTATTGATCAATGATTAATCAGATAAGGTTTGAAATTAATAAAACCTAATAAGAGATTAGAAACCCTAACGTACCATTGGAAATCCTAATTGTACGCCGGAAAACCCTAATTTTATATTCGGGAATTCTAAACCCTAAATTAGGAAATAATAATTCTAATTGACAAACCTAATGTGTGTATTAAACTTAAATATGATTAGAAAACCCTAATTATATTTTTGTTATATTAATTTCTATTTTACAAATCCTAATTGTAATTTAGAAAATTTATTTTTCTTATTAAAAGCCTAATTCGTGGGTTATAAACCCTAATGATCATTTTGACCCTAATTGTTAAATTAAGCAATTTTAATTAGGGATATTAATCCTAATTAGCAAGATTGAATTTTATGATTAGGAAATATTAATATATTTATTGAATCCTAATTGTAATTTGGAATTATTAATTTTCTATTTTGGAAATCGAAATTTGAAAATTTTAGAAATTAAATTGCAAATCTAAAGGGTTTAAACCCTAAACCCTAAACCCTAAAGTGTTCAAATCCTAAACCCAAACCCTAAACCCTAAGAGTTTGGCTAATTGGCAAGAATGCCATTAAATGTATTTATCAAATGACAAAATGCCCTTTTTGGATAATTTAGTAAGCTAAGTTGTAGAAATTGCCAATACTTTAGTGGGTGACCAACTCTCTTGACTTTGGGACATGAAAATCTCATCAAGACCACACATTTGTGCCAGCAACATCAGATCCAAGCAACATAGAAGCAATATATATAGATTTGGGAGAGAGAAAAATCATAAAACTTGCCATTTTTCTTTCTAACTCTCACCAACTCTTCCTCTCACCAAACCTCCGAAAATCCATTGTATTTCAGTCACATTATAGTCCTCTAAAACATCTAGATCAGATTTAGAAGGACAAGATCAAAGATCTAGCGAGAAAGGTATAAAACCCTACTTCATTTTGATCTTGTATGCTAAGAGAAATTTTGTGTTAAAGTGTTTAATCATGTGTTATATGATGTTTTTAGTTGTTCTATGTTGATCTATCATGGATCCATAGCATCAAAGTTGGTAAAAATCGAAGTTTTTCAAAACGGTCAAGAACACAATTTGTGGTCTGACAAGCTAATGTCAGGCGCCACAGATTCGTGTGTGTTAATGATTTTTGTTGTTTAATGTTTTGGATCTGTTGTCTGACATAAGGACTATAATCTGGAAGTGAAATCACAACCATTACATGTCCAGATTTCTTGTTATTAACGGTCAAAGACCGTTGACCGACATTGACCGAATGAAATCTGGGCAACCCAGAAACGGTTTACCAGCGTCTGACAATACTTTCCAAGGATCAGATCTGTCCGTTTTATTAATGCTTTGATGATATGTTGTATTCATGTTATATATTGTTATGTGGACTATCGATCCATGGTTTTAGATCTTACAAGACGTCAATATATTAAGTGTAATAAGTGGTCAAAGTAGACCATTTGATCACGGATGAAGTTTCTGGAATTTCCAGAAACTGTTGGCACAAGTTGTCTGACAAGGTTTGACCAGAGTAGATCCGGTGATTGTGTTATAGTTTGACTGTGATCATGTTATGTCGTTGTTCTTTGTCATAAGGACTACCTGATTAGACTAAGAACATACTTATTTGATTACCGGAGCATACGAATAATTGAAATGGAAAATGGTAGCTATGAACTGCCTGGGTTTCTGGGTTACCCAGAAAACCCAGGTGCTGTCTGACAGGTAGTTTGAATGGCCAGATCTTGCTAGATAGTTATGTTATAGCTCTGTTGATGATTCACAATTGTAGTATTACATGTATACTATAAGATCCGTGCACAAAATATCCCAGAAACGCACTGGATTAAACTTTATGAACGGTCAAACATTGACCCTTGCTCTGTCGGCTGTCAGTGTTCTTGAGCTCAAGAACACCAACAGCGACGATTTCTGTCGCTAAAGACCAACATCGACAGTTTTAATTACTTTATTTTCTGAATTTCCGGAAAATGATTAAAAAATAGAAATAAATTCTAAAAATTACCAAAAATGGTTTTAAAATTTATTTTAAATTATGAAAAATAATTTTTGACCAATTGAAATATTTTTCTTTAATATTTATAATTATTTAAATATCAAAGGTATTTAATTTATTTACTTAGTGTACTAAATAAATTAGAGAAAAATGATTTAATATTATGAAAAATCATTTTAAATAAGAATAATGTATTTAAAAATATTTTGAGTTATAAAATGTGACTTTTAATATTTTTAGAGAATTTTCATTAATAATTTAATATTAATGATATTAGATTTATTTAATTACTAAATTAAATAAATAAGTTAAAAATGATTTTAATGATTTAAAAATCATTTTAAATAAGAATAAAGTGTTAGAAAGTATTTTAAATTATAAAAATATAATTTTCAATATTTTTGGAGAATTCTCATTAATAAATTAATATTAATGATATTAGATTTATTTAATTATAATATTAAATAAATGAATTAAAAATGATTTTATTGATTTAAAAATTATTTAAAAATGAAAAAAATATTTTAAAAATATTTTAAGTTATAATTAATGACTTTTAATATTTTGATAATAATTATATTAATATTTAAATATTAATGGTAATGATTTAAAAATGATTTTAATTACTTTAAAAATCATTTAAGTAGAATATTGATGATTTAAAAATATTTTAAGTTATTATCAATAACTTTAATATTTTGACAAGTATGTTATTAATATTTTTATATTATTAAATATTAATAATGATAAGATTATTTGATAATTAAATCATTTAAAAATGATTTAAGTGTTTGAAAAATTATTATAAATTATAATAATTGTTTATAAATTATTAAAAGCTTCCAAAAAATATTATAAACGATATTTGACTTATCTAAAATAATATTGAAGCTTAGAGACCAAATTTAATTGACAATCAATGTGTTAATTGTCGGATAGGGTAACCAAAACACCAAGAATGGACCGAAATCCAACCAGACCGAAATAGTTAGACTGTATAAGTGTTTATATAGGTTATAAACACTAATGTGGCTATGTGGTAATGTGCCTAGGAGAAATTTGACTGTAGAATACAGTGTTACATGTTATAAATGATTATGCTAATTGTTAGACCGACATTGTTAATTATAGGTCTTACGAACGCAGTTAATTATATTGTGTAGCTGTAAGCAACGCGAAAGGCAAGTTCCCTAACTCAACCTTGAGTTATATTCATTCAATTATTTTAATGGTTAATTATTGATAATTACACCATGTCCAGGAAATTTATTGTTGATTATTCGCAGTTAGTGCATGATTAAAATTCAAATTGAATTACGGATTCAGAAAATATATATTCGTAGAATTACTGTTATTGGATATTTATATCTGCAGAAACTAATATTAACAGTACAGATAATTCCTGTTTATTGTCAAATTATATTGAGAAATGTCTTAGCTAATTATTCTGGCTAGACGAACATTTGTTAGAACTTGATAAATACGAGAAGAGAAATTAATTGTTATTGATAGATCGATGCCGATTGTTTTGACTAGATCAATAAGTAGATAGAATTTGAAATCACAATATTTAGTTGTTAAATCAAAAATCTTGATTCTGAGACTGAGAAGAACAACCTTTTATATAAAGGGAACATTTTGGGTCGTATATTCGACCATTGCGCGCTGTTAAGTATTATGCATAATATAGGGTACAAGGAGTTGGCCGGCTCTAAGTACTTGCAGAGGGGTATGATTTAATCTTTATGGTTATCTGATACACCTGTGTATATCAAAGTCCAATCTTTGATAGTTACTCGAGAAGAGAAGTTCTAGATCTAGTGTGATCACTCAGCATAAATCTGAAAAATATTCCACTTTGCCATTGCGTAGAATTAATTTTTGATTATTTAATAAAATATCGTAGAAACTTTGAAAGCGTTGTACTCTTTCATTATCAGATTATTGCGTTGCCTAGAATACGAGAAGATTTGTTATTGAATAACGATTTTTTCAGCTATTTCAAAGTTCACCGAACTTTGGTTTCATTCTATCAAAATAGATAGTCTGTTCTTATTGATTCGTATACATTTATTGTATATTTTAACTTGCGGGGCAAACTAGTTGCTCACCCTTGCTATAAATAAAATATTTCAACTAGGAACGAAGAGGCCAGCGGGTCAAAGAAGAACAAAGACAAAGTTAAGATGCTGGAATAGTGTTATGAACATTATTATTATGATGTTATATTGTAAACCCTTTTTGTTTAGGTAAGGGGTATGTTTGTAAATTTAAGGTTAGCAAACCTGGGACTTATGTATTAACAACTTATGTTAATGACTTATGTAATCCTATTTATATATGAATGGGTAGTTAAATGATATTATATTGTGGATCGTGAACACCAAACTCGGGGGTCAGATAACCCGAATTTGGGGGTGTCACAGAAATCCAACTCCGTCTCTCCAACCTTGAAAAAGGTAAACTGCCAATCCGTTGTGATGATCTCCAAAACATGTTTTGCAATGTCGAAGATGAGTTTATTGACCTCCAAGCTGGTTTCGAGCTGCACACCAGGGCACTGGTTGAAGCCCTCCAACGCAAGATGAATCGCAACGCCTGTCAGCTGAGCACGGAACTCAAGTTCATCAGCAACCAAGTTGGAGCTCTGGGTCGATTTACCGAGCGACGCATGAATGACCTGAGTGAGGAACTACAAGCGGACCAAGTCCAAGCGTGTCTACCCGAGTGGCCCCAATGCAATTGGATGGCTGAATATCAAGGTGATTTTCTGGATCTGCCATTACCCCCTCCTACCTTCATTGCTCAACCCCCCAGATTTGCTAATACCATGTCCCTGGAAGAAATCATGCACCGCCGACTTCACCGCCCCTACTTCACAGCTCACGAGGCCAATCATGTCAACCTTGAGGAGGACGATGCTTAGTTTCCCTTTTCCCTTTTTGGCATTCCCGACCCTCCTTTTTGATGGATGCCAAAGGGGGAGAAGACGTCTGTTTTTAGTTTTTAATCCCCTGCCCCCCAAAGAAGACAAATTTTTTAAGACTATGGTTTAAAAGTTTTTTTAAGTCTATTGGCTTAAACTTGTTATTTGATGAATGATGGATACTTTTCATTACTGCAGTTGTATGTTCCTACTTATCATGTTGAGGCCTAACCAGTACTTGCAGGGTTGATCAACATACTGCACATATGCAGTACATGGTATGCATGAACTAAGGGGGAGCTATAACTCTCCTGAAGTGGTGCATAGTCTTAGGGGGAGCTATAGTTATTGTGTTGTCATCATCAAAAAGGGGGAGAATGTTAACTTATGTCACACTCCATGTTTTGATGATGACTCGATTATTTCTCTAATCAATGCTATATTATTTCAGGGAAAGATATGGAACTTCAGAAAATGTCAAGGAAGAAATTACAAAGCCAAGACATCCTTGGAGAAAGAAAAGCATATTTGTAAAATTTGAGTCCTAGGAATATATGTAAGATCTTAGCATTTATTGCTTTCCAAAATAAGGCTCTAGGGCATGTGCATTACATAATTGCATTCTTATACTTGATACCACCTGATAAATTGCCTAACACTAAACATACATGATCATTATATGCTCCCACTTGCTAAAGATTCAAACAATGGTCGGTAAAGCAAGAAGGGTGATTAATTACCTTAGTCATACATCATTCATGCCCCATAATTCTAGTGATTCACTTGGGCGAAATTAATATATGGTTAGATGTGGACACCGGCCAGTAGGTATAAAAGGTAAACATAAATCAATGACATTATAGACACTACTCTTAATTCGCTGCACAGATCATGCTCATAAATCAAGCATCTTAATTCCAGGAAATTAATTAAGGTAACTAGTCAAGGACGCGAATCACCAGACGCTGCAGAGATCATGGGTCATGATCTAGGGAATCTAATTGGTTGATCTTAACGGTCCAATACATATTAAGAAATATAGTACTTGCTATATATATATGACAACTTAAAGTGATTGACTTCCGGATTGGTTGGGCGAGCCTTGACAGCATGATATCACAATTTATGGAAAACATAAATTACTCAATGTATATCACAATCAACTCAGACTGCAAGATTGTTGCTAAGAAATTGTCTAACTGATACATCGCAGTGCAACAGATATATTCTCAGGATGCCTATATAACCATAAATTGTTAAGTGTTAAGATACGAAAAAACATACACAAAAAATTAGAGCATACAAGCCATGAAATTGTTTTTCATTAAATTACATTGAGTATAAGGGTGCTGCTTCAAAAACACTTGGGTAATATTCATTGTACATTTTATTTCATACTAGAGCCTTGAGTTGGTAAGTAATATATTGTTTGATCATTAGACCTCTAGTATTGTATTTTAATTATCATATCTAAATCTGTTTTGTATCGGGTAATTCTGTTTGGGTTGATAAAGTATTACAGTCAAGTTGAAGAAAAGCATAGGTGTTTAAGAGTGCATAGGTGCACAAGGAACAAAGTTGTTCAATTTTGATATAACTTGTATTGTAATTGGAAAAGTTGAATAAAAGTGAGTCTCCAATACTAGTTGGTATTGGACGTGGATTAGGCTACTATTCTAGAGGGTAGTAGTTGAACCACGTAAAAAATTCGGGTGTTTGTGTGATTGCATTTTATACTTGAGTACTTTGTTAGTTATCCAGCAACCTGTATTCTATCAATATCAGTAATCCAGCTTCCTGCATTAACCACTTAAGGATTTTTTTTGATAAGAAATAAAAATTGGACATAGTTTGTGCCTACACTTATTCAACCCCCCTTCTAAGTATACCTATTTAAATTTCAAATGCAAGTTCCTAAATTCTATTGAGCAATATTATTGTTTCTATTCTTATATACGATTGATTAAGCTCTTGTAATCTAATTCGTTACGTCGAGCAAATTTCACTTTTCTAATTATTATACAAAGCATACATTGTTTTAATACGTCGATTCAAATGAGATTGTTCTAACTCTTTTGAACATAGTACTTCGCATGTGTATCATGTTTATTCAGTTAAATATTGTTAATATCCGATCTTTGACTTTGATAGCCTTGTTTAGTTATACATTCTTGTATTAAACCTTTATCGATGGAAATTGAATAAGTGTTCTAAAATTCTAGAATAACTGATAAGCTAGTTCCAAACTAAACTTTCTTTAGTGCGGAAATTTTAAATTCAAACTGAGACGAACAACCCTAACATAGGGGATCTTGTACGTGTAACGTTTTGATGTTTGTGCACAATACATGGTACAAAGGACTGATCCCCCTAAGTGCGTTAAGAAGAGTCTGTACAGTCTAATTACTGTTAAGGTTAAGGTATTAATACCTAAATATCGGAGACATAGTTCGTGGTCTTATTTTCTATTTTCGATTCATAGAACAAGTTCATTATTGTTGTTCAGCATTCGTTGTTCATTCTCATGTTAATATTACTATCTTCTATATCAGTGAGCAATTGTTTGTTCACTCTTGTAATTAACAATACAGCTAAAGTCGAAAGAGTTGATGAGCTATCTACTAGCAAAGGAAAGGGCAAGATGTCCAAGTGATGAAGAATTATTTAGAATTTATTTAAAGTGCATGATGTTATAAGACTTGTTTTCTTTTATAATGTATTCCGCGATTGATGTAATAATTTTAAGGTTAGATTACCTGGGATTGTTTATGAGATGTTGTAACCTTTTAACGGGAGAGATTATTGTTGAAGTTATTTAAATTATGTCTTTATCCTTTGATCATGGGTAGTTAGATGTAATGTTTTGGTTAGTGAACACCAAATCCTGTGAGAACGAAGTACTTGGATTTGGGGGTGTCACAATAACCCTTTTAAAAAGGGGAAATTTTATATTGTCGGGGAACCGACGTGCGCACATAAGTATGATTAAATGTTATGCATAACGTAGGGTACTTTAGGCTGATCACCTATTGTACTCGTTTATATTGGGTTTACAGTATAATACTGTTTATTCTAGTAAGAGTTCTTAGTCCTTAGTGACTGCTCAGTGTTCATTCTTAATAAACCTTGAAACATTATTGTTATCCTTCAGTCTATAGCAACATTTATTAAACACTCTTGACATCTCTTGACATCCTTGAACTATCATTTACTGTTATACCTTGGAAGATTCAAACGTCATAACTGCTTATTTTTATTGCTATATTACTTGCCGGGCAAACTTATTGCTCATTCTTGCTTCCCTAAAAACATTACAGTTAAGGTAGAGCAAGGCGATACATCGGGAAAGGACAAGGGAAAGGGCAATGCGACAGAATAGCTTAGTCCTTTAAGAGTAGAAATATTATTACTATTGTTATGCTTATTATGATGTACTAAGACTGATTAATTATGTTTAAGTTTAATCACTAGTTTGTTGTAGTAATGGTTACGATACCTTGGGACGCGAATATTTATATTATATCAATGTAAATTATTCTATTATTTCTGTTGTTGATGATTTTAGTGTGATATTAGATTTAGCGCGATGAACCAAATTTGAGATATGAGTGTCTGAATTTGGGGGCGACACAAACCCCAGATGGAGTTGAGATGCCTCATGTAATATTATCTAATCTTGTCATCTTGTTCACATTTGTTCGATGTTACAATGTATTTTTTGGCCACTTAACCTCATGCTCTTTGCTTCAAGGCTAAAGTTACTGAGTGTAAAGGTTGTTGGGATATAGAAGAAATGGGACAATATTTGCCAGCGTCTTCATTACCCATCATTATTAGCCAAACCAGATACTTATCATGTATGTTCCCAAGTTCCAACCGTTGTGGGCTTTCAAGTTGTTGAGGACATGAAGGAAAATGTTTCCAACCACAACAAAGCAAATGCATCTTCAAATGTAAGTGGTTGCAAACTTATTCAATCACGCAAATTAGTGGACTTAGAGAAAAATTCTACAGGAAAAACAAGCAATCTGATGCCCGTAATTTCAAAATCCATGAATGTGAAATTCTCATAAACTGAAGATGAGCTCGGTGGCCTCAGATCTCCTCCTCACAATTGGTCTAGTTCAAGTGTTGGTGAAGGTTTGACATCCCTAACCTTGGTAACTTCAGTGACTACAGATTTGGGATTGGGAATTAAGTTTTCTACTATGAGCAAGGTAATGGAGAAACCTTCAAATCAAACTAAGAGAAAGCTTACGCAGAATTTCTCAGGCTGTCTATCTGCAAATGGTGATGCGACTACTGCAAGTATCACAAATCACACATTTAAATCTTCTTCCTGCCCCTGTTCTGATTTTAACGGGCAACTTGATGAAAAAGATTTTAAGAAGCTTTACACTACTCTTGCTGATAAAATTGGCCATCAAGTGGAAGCAGTAATTGTTATTAGTCAAACTATAGCTTGTTGCAGAACAAGAAATGAAAAGAGGAAAGGGACAAGTCGAGGAGACATATGGTTCAATTTCCTTGGACCTGATACGCTTGGTAAGTTGCTCTTGCTGAGATTTTATATAGAGGGACAGAAAGCTTTATCTGTGTAAATCTCTTTTTTGAAGATAGTATGAACTTTATAGACACTATGTTTGGTCGACAAGAAATGAATAATTATGATATAAAGTTCAGAGGGATGACTGTTGTTGATTATATTGCTGATGAATTGAGAAAGAAACCCTTGTCTGTTGTCTATCTTGAAAATATTGATAAAAGTGATCCACAGGTTCAGAATAGCTTGTCATATGCTGTATGGGCTGGTAAATTATCAGATTCACATGGAAGAGAAGTTAGCATTGATAACACAGTTTTTGTCACAATCTCAAGATCTATGGAGGGAAACAAAAATTTCTCTTTACAAAGGAAACTAGCAACTATTCAGAGGAAAATATGCTCGGCGCCAAGGGATGGCCAATCCAATTACTAATGGGATTTGATCTCGGGGACAATGTCATAACCCAAAACTCAAGGGTGCTAAATATCACAAGAAATGGTAGCTCTTCTCCGGTCTTCATGAACAAAAGAAAGCTAATTGCCACTGATGGAACTTTGAGACAACATCAAACCTTGGAAGTGGCGAAGCGAGCCCACACAGCATCAAAAATGTCCTTAGATTTGAACCTTCCAGCTGAAGACAGTGAAACAAGCGAGGTTGAGAATTCAGATAGCGATCCAATCTCTGAAATCTCTAAGGCATGGTTGGAAGATTTCCTCGAACAGTTGGATGAAACAGTGATTTTCAAGCCTTTTGATTTTGATGCAGTTGCAGAGAAAAACTTAAGGAAATCACTCAGTGCTTCCATAAGATTGTTGGCTCAGAGTGTTCATTAGAGATTGATTCAAAAGTGATGGAGCAGATTCTTGAGGTTGCATGTTTATCAGACGACAGCAACAAAGTGGACGATTGGGTTAACCAGGTTCTTGGCAATGCATTTGAAGAAGCGCAGAAGAGGTACAATCTAAGTTCCCGCTCTGTTGTAAAACATGTAACCTGCGAAGATCAAGAACAAACACCAGGACTTTTTCTTCCAGCTAGAATTATATTGAACTAGTGATCTCATATGCCTTTTCTCTTGTACTTCTTGTATTGTAGCGTTGGCATCTAGCAACCATTGTTTAGCTTGTAAATCCCAGCTTTTATTGGGTTGTTTCAGGTGTAGACAGACGTGAAAATCAATTATAATTTCAAATGAATTTTTATTATTTAGCAATTAATTTGAAAATCAATTATAATTTCAAATGAATTTTTATTATTTAGCAATTAATTTTTATTTATAAATTTATAATTTGTGAATGATAATTTTCACTCGTTAAATAAATTTATTCTTCATAATATATTATTTGTGAGGGAATAAAGTTATTCACTAATTTTAAATAGTCCTTCTTAAAATATTATTTGTGAAGGAAACTAATCTTTCACTAAATAACAATATTCCATTACCAAATACAATTTATAAATAAAAAAGTTATTCACAATATATCCTTCACAAAAAATATTTAGTTACTACTTAGCGAAGGATACCCAATTGCGAGGAGGTCTAATGCGAGCAATCGTTTGAAGAAAATATTTCTTCACAATAAATCACTTGTGAGTGATATAGTATGTCTTGTGAAGGATTTGTCTTTCACTAGAGGCCATTTTTGATGTAGTGTAACCAATTAGGAATCAACTGCCTTAGAGAGAGAAAATTCCAAATTACCTGAAGTATTGGTTGGATACCTTAGATTTGAGGAACTTGCAGTGAAATCTTTGGATTGAGCTGTGACGCCCCCAAAATAGGTATACAACACCCATTCTGAGTCGCCAAATACATGATACAGAAAGTAAACTACAACTTCAATAATACAACTGTCGTGCAAAATACGACAACACATATTGTGAGTTTAAATACAAATATTGTCTTCTGGACAATATCCACACTCAAATAAATCCTCATTACAATTATTCAAACACTATTTTACAGAAATAGTGAGGACTGCTAAAACATCTTTCTAGAACCATCACTCCATACCCCAACTAGATCCTGCTATATTCTCACCTTCTGAGAAGAAAAATAGAACAAAAAGGAAAAGGGTGAGCTCAACTAGCCCAGTAAAGAATATTATGACTAAGATAATATACAACAAATTATCATTAGTATTAAACAGGGAAAAATCTGATAGAATATAATCGACAACAAGTTTTAGATCAACAACTGCAGCGGAAACAGCAAACCATTAGAAGAGTCAAGTAGAGAAAGAATTCTACTATCTTCTAAGATTTAAAAGTCCATCATCAATATTTATCCCTGTAACATCAATCAATATACATCTTGAATCAAATATTCATCTTTGCACTACAGGCCAAAGATATTCATTTGTAACACCAGTCGGTCATGTTCATCTCAACACCTGTTCATCTTTGCACTACAGGCCAAAGATATTCATTAGGTAATCATACATCTTTGCACTACAGGCCAAAGATATTCAGTAATATCATCATTTAGAACTGAGGATGATGAAAAATATCTTAAAGAAAACGAATCTAGTGAAACAGAAGGACAAATAGTAGGGATTCGTATAACAGTTTATCCAAGATCAATAATACTTCATAATAAGTAATTGTGAAGCAGAATTTAAAAATAAAGATCAAAACATGGATACAATCAAAGAAAGTAACCATAATTGACATCTCAGACAAAAAGAAAAAAAAATTATTTTTCGGTGAATAGTGCCGTATACGTGAATAGTACCGTATACGTGAATAGTAACCCCGACACAAAAAGTTCCAAATTTGATAAAAAACTCATATCAATATTTCAGCATAATGATATTGAAGAAAATAATATCATTTAAGAAGAAAATAATATCCCTTACCTTAAAATAACCGTGCTTCTGACTGAATATCGGATATGAGGCTGAATGAAACTTGTGCTGAATAGCAACTTTCAAAGTATCTAAATACTCACAAAATACACTCAATAATCTAGAGAGAGAAAGAGAGAAAACTTGTTTCTGGTGTGATTTTCAATTCTAACTTAGCCCTCTATTTATAGAAAAATGTTAGCACGCCGAAACAGACTTAACCTGCAACCTGATGGCTTTACCTGCTACTATTCTCACCCACCACATTTGAATAAAAATCTCAGTATATTTCTTCACCAACCAAGAGTGGGGCCCACCAATTCTAGAATTTTCCTCTAAAATGACAAATTCTGTAACTTTTACAATTTCTGAATCAGTCATCTCGTAAAATTCATAATAAATTATATATTCATTTTTAACAGTTCAAAATTTGTGGACATATACTCAACTTATATATGAATAACATATCCAAAAATTACCACGATCCAACGGTCGGATTAAAAAGTATAACCCCCGCAATATTTCTCAAAAAACTCTGATTTGATTTTTAATACCTCCATTCCGATAAAAATACTAATAAAACACCTCAACATTAACTCCTTCATTTTTAACCACAATAAATATATCCAACATTTATATCCACATAGAATAAATATTTTCTTATCATACGAATCAATAATTAATTATTCACAAATAATATTACAGAATCACATTTATGACAACCAGGCCGTTCCCAGGAAAGAGGGGGCTTTCCAATAAGGATTTCTCCTTACTAGCGCGCAATTAGATGACCAAACCTCTCCTTAGACAGAACTTTCTAGACATTGCCAATAATGCCATCTAATAATATTATTTAAATAATATGAATTATTGATCTGATAATGGAAAATACTGTGTAGCAACAATTATTGAAACAACAATAATATAAAATATGAACACAACAATTATTGAATCAATAAAATAAAATATTGAACAGTAACTACTGTAACAATTATTGAGTAGTGCCTTCCTTCGTAAGAATTAATAATTCTAAAATACTGTGCAATCCGTGTGCTACTGTGCAACCACGCGTATTACTGTATTTTAACCACCGGGTATTCTAACAGTGTTAACGGTAACAACTACGCCGTTATTTATAAAAACTCAATTTTTGTCGTTATCTTCATCCAATCGTTTTCCGTTATGGAGCCCACAAATATCTGCGCCGTCGTACGAATATTCTCCGACAGAAAGAATATTCCACAACCACACGAATATTTACCGACCAAAAATAAATATTTTATAACCACTTGCTTATTTGAAATATTTGAGCATTTTACCTATAACTAACCACATTAATCAAATCAACCCTTTCTATTTCAAAATAATAAATAGAGGAAATTTAATTTTATTTATTAATAAGTTGGGGTCTTACAACCTCCCCTCCTTATGAAATTTCATCCTTGAAATTGACGTACGTACCTGGTGTTTCGAAAAGGTGAGGATACCTCGCTTTCATTTCTGATTCCAACTCCCAAGTCATTTCTTCAATAGCATGGTTTCTCCATAAAACCTTAACTTGTGGTATAACCTTCGTGCATAGGACATGTTCTTTTCTATCCAAAATCTTAACAGGTACCTCCTCGTGCGTTAAATCTTTGGCTATCTCGTCTGGTTCTAACGCAATAATATGATTCGGGTCGTCCACATATTTACGTAACATCGATACGTGAAAAACGTTATGAACACGCGACATACTTAGCGTTAAGGCGAGTCTATAGGCCACAGTTCCTACTCGATCGAGGATTTCAAATAAATCGAAGGCTCTCTTCATCGACTCTTACTTTTAGAATAACATATTCTTGCACCTTCTTCTTTATATTCATCAGCTCCAGGTCTGTAGCTTGAGCGGCTTTAACGTTATCGATTAAAGTTGATTTTACTCGTATATCATCACGTGGGTCCCAAGAGTCATTAACTCTATCTCTATCATTTATAAATTATACAAAATAGGTCTTTGTGTTTAACAATATCGCACTCGTACTCGCGTACAATATTCTACTCAACGCGTCAGCTACCACGTTCGCTTTTTCAGGATGGTATGGTCAGAACAGGTTCCGAATGAGTCGCCTCTTGAGCTATTGGAAAATCTTCTCGCATTCCTCGCTCCATACGAATTTTGTATCTTTCTGAGTCAGCTAAGTTAACAGAGTAGCGATTCTAGAAAATCCTTCCACGAATCTCCGATAGTAACCAGTTAAGCCCAAAAAGCTACGTACTTTGGTCACCAACTTCGGTTGCTCTCAATTGTGATTCATATCCCAATCTTGGATAGCACGTCACAATGGCACCTATTGTTTTACCACCACACAAATATAGAGTCCCTTACGGAGAGTCTGGCTTTGGTGCATTCCACAAAGGAAGTCACCAGATAGAGGCTCGGGTACCAACTTCTATACACTACAAGAAAAAAGTTTATCAGCGACTGCCTATCAACGACCGTGTATAGTCGCAAATAGCCATCAGCGACCGCATGCAGTCGCTAATGGGCGTCGCACAAAATCTGGTCGCTAAGGTGCACATCCGCGACCACTATTAGCGACCGCAATATCTACGACCGATAAGAGCGACCGAAATGACAAATTCGGTCGCTGAGCTGAGTCAGCATAGACTAAGAGTAAATGTGATGTGGTCCACGTGTCAGCGACCGTTATCCGCGATCGAATGCGGTCGCGGATAGTCTCAAATATAAATTCGGTCGCTAATAAGTATCAGCGACCGCATGCGGTCGCTGATATGAAAAAAATATAAACAGATTTTCACTGTTTTGCAGAATTCCTAAAAACCTGTACCTGTTTTGTACCTGCTTTATCCCAACACACATACACAACAAGATAAACAGCATACACAATGATATAAACATCCATTGTATACCCACCAACACATACACCAAACTAGTTTCAAAACTAGTTTAAATAACATAACTGAATATACAAGTTATGAACATACACATGCAATAATAACATTTCAAAACTTGTTTAAGTAACATACATACATCTAAAGAAAAACTTGTAAAAGTACAAGCTTATACTATAACTACAAAAGTGATATATATATATATATAAAGCAGGTACGTCAAGCATCATCGCCTCCTTGATCACCCTGTAATTAACAAAATAATAAAATTAGTTACAAATATATACTAACTATGTTAATATTGGTATATTACGACAATATATACAACAAATTGATTTTATACCTCGTCGCTATCCCCATGCTGTGATGCTGCTACTGCCGCCACTGCTTTAGCTAACTCCTCAGGATCCAGAGCCCCCAGATGCCCGCCCAGTATCGTCAGAAGATTTCGATCTTGACATATAGCTCTAACATAGTAAGCCGGAGTATGAACAGCTGGATGGCTCGATGACTGTGTAGACTGGGTAGAAGAGCAGCCTGAGCCACTGAAGGATGGGCGTCGTCGTTGTCCTTGACCTTTAATGTAGTTCTTCTTCGCAACAGACGCCCTCTCCCACAACTCTTGATCAATAGACGGATGTGGAGTGCCTTCAGGATAGCGTTCATTCAATAAACGCTTATAAGTGTCCTGTCATCATGTTAACAATTAAATAGTAAAAAATAAATTAATTCTGTAAGCATTGATAAACAAGATCAAGTTGTTAAAATTTATTACCGCTATCTGGATAGCCTCAGGCAGACCATCACGGGTGGTCACGTACACATCCAGCCAATGGATAGGTGTACCTTGAGACTGAGACTCCTATACAAAAAAAAGTATAATATTACTAAGTAAAAATGTGATATATTTTCTACAATTCATGATTTTAAACATATTAAAACTTGTAATTAAATACGTATACTGGCAGTGATATGCTGCAACTGTGAAATACTACCGCCCTTGTATGTCCCTTTAGCCTTTTCGCCTTCGGGTACACCCGAGGATCTGTTGCTGGCGGCAGTCTTTCGTCTTTTCACCCAGCTCTCAGCCCTCCATTGGGCACACATTTTAGCCCATATGGCCTGGGTCACCACCAGGGACTATGCTCGTGCATGTAATCTTCTCCCTGGCCTGGATGCTCGATCTCTGCATTGTGAAGGGCTTTTTGTCTTTCTTTATTCAAATTGTCTTTGGTGCGGACCGCGCACTTCTGCCAGAATAATGTCTGTATCACTGAAGCCTGCGCGTCCTCCCATCTATACCGTTTCTGCAAATAAAACAACAATAAAAACATTACTAAATAATTATCCTTCGAATACTAAATAATTATCCTTTGTCATAATTAAAAAAACATACCTGAAATTCTGCCCAAACAGCATCCTTGTGGGCGATAGGTGTGCTCGCCCACGTAATCATAGGTGTAGGCCAATTCTGTAAACACAGCTGTGATATACACTTGACGATCTTATTATCTGAAAAATCACTATAATATACAACATCAATTAACATATATTAAAGCAAATTATATCTAAGTTATAATACTTATGAACATTTTTCAAACTTATACTTATAATACTTAAAAAAAATTCGCCAGAGTCTCCCCTACAAGATAGACTAGCCACATGCACGACGACATGCATATATGGACATTTCTAGGCACCCAATACACAAACCAAGAGAAATATACAAATTTTTAATACAATATATAAGACATGAACAATAACGATTGAATGGAATCTTAAATGCTTATATATAAATGATATATGCGGGACGTACATGCTATTCGGAGGAGGGCGAATCTGAATAAGAATCCGATCATCTGGATTACTAGGGGCCTTGGGCACATGATTAGGCCCCCTACCCAAGCCGCGCTTTTTCTGTGCTGCTTCAGAAGCCATCTATATATTATAAATTTCAAGATGTTATTATGAGTCATGTTTGATTACATGTATATATGACAATAAACATGACAATGATATAAACATGTATATATATGAATATAAAATGACAATAAACAAAAGTTGCATTTAAATAGTTTAGTACATAAACATGCATGCCAGTGATATAAACATGTATATATATGAATATAAAAAACATGTAATACTAAACATACATTTCATTTGTTCAGAATCATGTAATGCTAAACATACATTTCAAGTGTCAGTGTCTGATTCAGAATTATCTTGTATGCGTGTTGCAAATTCATAACCATCATCTGCTTCAGATTCAGTGTCAGATTCAGTCAATAACTCTTCCTCCTCAGTATCAATGTCATCTGACACAAGTATTGACTCAGGATCTATTTCATGTGGTTCATCTCCACCATCTAACTGGATTACTTCATTGTCGTCCTCCTCATTTATTATAGTTTGACTATGAAGCATCTGCTCTTGATAAATCTCCCCATCAACTAATTCTACACGACTACGCGCGGGAGTATGAATTATAACTTGCCAATCTGTAGGCGGTCTATCCCTTTTCTTAACAGGACTAGGAGTGTAGTATACTTGTACTGTTTGAGTTGGTAAAACAAACGGTTCGTTGGAGTACGCAGACCTATGGAGGTCAATATCGACGATTCCATGTCTGTCAACACGTATCTCTTTTTCTGAATCTAACCAACGACACTTGAACAAGTGAATATTACCCCCGTACGTGCCCTTGTACGACAACTCTACGATTTCCTCCAACTCCCTATAAAAGGCACGACCAAGCTCATTGTAACAATCTCCTTGGACACACACTACAGAGTTCGTTGCTCTTTTACCGCGCCCATATGTCTTTGTGTGAAATTCACAACCATTTATTTTGTAACCATTGCGGCTGACTTGGTCCCTGTCTGGTCCTATAGCTAGGACTTGTACATTAGCCAGAATCGTTGATTCCTCAGTCAAAGCCTACAAAAACTCCATCTTATTAAATGAAGTCATAGTTAAAAATTGAACTACGTGCTTAAAAATTGAACTTACTTTGTCCTTTAGCCAAAGTGCAAAGTTTTTATCCCGATTGATTTGAATATCTTTATCAGTTATGCCGGGATGCTTCACTTTTAACTCGTCATCTTACAATCTATACCATGTTATAAAAATTAACATATTGGAATAAATATTATACAGTCTCCTCTACTAAACTCAAATTTTAACATACTATATAAGATGAACCTGTCCAATTTTTTTCACTTGGACAAAAACGAGGTTGTCATTATTTTTCTAGTTCCTCTGTCAATGACATTAATCAATAATACAAAGAATATTTGGTAAAATAGTGAAAAGTCCATTGAACCCCAATACAGAGAATATGCCAAGAGTCCCACAGGCTTGAGTGATCAAACTTTCACAAATTAGATAACTAATACTGAACAATTTAATCACTCAGTTTTATGACAAATAAGAATTCATGTCCATTTTAATGAAATAGCAAAACTAATACTGAACAAATTTAGTCTAGGTACCCAAAATAGTTAAGCTATCAAATAGTTTGTTACATATCAAATACTTCACAGTCGTAAATCAGGGGGTGCACATATGATTTTGTTACTTGTGCAGGTAGCGGTGGTGTCGGCTGCGGTTGTGGTGGTGGTGATGGTGGGTGGCGACAGCGACTGTGGTGGTGGTGGTGGTGATGGTGATGGTGGCGGCGACGGCTGTGGTGGTGGTGATGGTGGCGGCGACCGTTTTCCCCTCTTTTCCCTCTTCTCTTCTCCCCATTCTCCCTATTCTTTTCTCCCTCTTTTTTTTCTTCTGTCGATCGAGAGTGATGAACTGGAACTGGAACAGATTAATTGGAAGATATCAGCGACCGCATGCGGTCGCTAATTTTAAATGATGTGGAAATATCCGCGACCGCATGCGGTCGCTGATGGTGAGTGGTCGCAAATTACTAAGGCGCCAACATTTCGTGCCAATTTTTTGGAGGTAAAATTGAACCTGCGACCGAATAGCGACCGGGTTCGGTCGCTACCATACAATAGCGACCAAATTAAGGGAGGTCGCGAATAGCGGTCGCTAGTAATACTTTCTGCGACCAAAAGGTGCGGTCGCTGATTGTTTTGGTCGCTGTTAGATCATTTTCTTGTAGTGATAGTTGGATTTTTAACTCCTGAAGTTCAATAGGAGCTATTCAATATGAGATTTTAGAAATGGGTTTTGTATCGGGTTGAAAATCAATACAAAAATTTAATATCACGCTCTGGGTTAGGCCAGGAAATTCTTCAGGAAATACGTCAGGAAATTTACTAACAACAGAAATATCATTCAAATCTGACGTATTTTTGTTCAAGTCCATGACATGAGCTAAGAAAGCTTGACATCCGTTTTTCAATAAACGAATGGCTTTATGGCTTGGTATGACAGCGATTGATTTTAGTGGTTTAGTTGCTTAAATTCACATAACAAGTTGGTTAGGAATATAAAAACTAACAACATTACAAAAACAATCAATTTTGGCATGATGAGTAGTTAACCAATCAATTCCTAAAATCACATTAAAAGCAAGTATCTTTAATGAGATAAGGTCAACAGGTAATGTGATTGTGCCAACTTGGATTAAGCAAGATTTATAAACTGTAGATGTAATGAAAGTTTCTCCTAGAGGAGTCTCCACAGATAGATCAAAGTCTAATTTCTTCGGAGTCAAGTTTAAACGTTGAGCACAAGCAGGAGAGATAAAAGAATGGGTAGAACCAGTATCTAGTAAGGTATAAACTTCACAAGAATTTATAACTAACTAACCCGTTATACCTTCGTTCGGGTTCCTCGCGTTTTGGGCAGTCATGACAAACGCTCTTCCAGAAACCGCCGACTTTATTTTGTCCGTATTCGCCTTTGGTGTCACCGTCCCAGCTGGACTTGGTTTCGCTATAGTATAATCTCGAGCGATATGTCCTTCCTTTCCACAATTATAACATACCTTGAACTGTTGTGGGCAGTTTGGACTTATATGTCCCTCCTCTCCGCATCTGTAACATCTAACTGGCGGTCGTTCTCCTCCCCTAGAATTTGTTCCTGGTGCTGGTGCTGCTGTCGACGTCTTCCTTTTATTCGTTAAATCTTCTCTTCTTGAAATTTCCACTTGACTCACCTCTCCTATTATCATGGCCACGATGACCACCCGAGTGGTTACCACTTTTGTCTGTATTTTTCCCTCCTCGCTGGTTCTCATCGCTCCGATGACTACTGTCACCAGTATGACCCTGATTGTGGTCCCTCGATTGAACATACTCATTATCTCGCTCTAATAATTGAGCCTTGTTTACAACATTTGAATATAAAGAAAATTTATGAGAGATAAGATATTGTCGAATCTCGGGTTTTAAACCTCTCAAAAACATCCTTGTCATTCGTTCCTCATTCTCGACCAAATGAGGTGCAAACCTGGATAACTCTGCAAAATTCGCCTCGTACTAGGACACCGTCATGTTGTTTTGTTCTAGTCTGATAAACTCCACCTCCTTCATATGACGAATACTTTCAGGAAAGTACTTGTCATTGAACAGTTTCTGAAATGTTTCCCAAGACATATTGAGTGCGTCAGGCTGGGTACGCTTCACAGACTCCCACTAGTAGTCTGCCTCATCGCGGAACATAAAAGTGGCGAATGGAACCTTTTGTTCCTCCGTGCATCCCCAGACATCGAATATCTTGGCAATTTGTTTTACCCACGTTTCCGCCATGATCGGATCCGACTTTCCCTTAAATTCTGGTGGTCCCAATTCTTTGAACTGCTTGGCTGTGACAAACCGTGCGTTGTTATCATTTCCACCCGTATTCTGCACACGAGTCTCCCTCGTCTGATTTTGCATGAATTACAAAAAGTTTCTAAACATTCCATCATTCATCGTTTGCTCGGTAGTGTTGTTTACAGGAGAAATATTATCTTCCTGTTGCACGTTCCCCTGGATGGTGATTAAATGTATCTCCACAGTCTCATTCACTCCATTGTTAACGTTCTCTGCTGCCATTCTCAAATACTGCCACAAATCAAGGGTTAATTGACATGTCACATATTATCCCTAAATCTGACCGACCAAATAATTACCAAATAAACTTATTCAGGTCATTCTAGCGAAGGAATGTCCCATCTCTCCCCTCCTAGTTCTTATCTCACATCTCAGCCAGGGATCATATTCCTAAGCTCTGATACCAACTGTGACGCCCCCAAAATAGGTATACAACACCCATTCTGAGTCGCCAAATACATGGTACAGAAAGCAAACTACAACTGTCGTGCAAAATACGACAACATATACTGTGAGTTTAAATATAAATATTATCTTCTGGATAATATCCACACTCAAATAAATCCTCATTACAATTATTCAAACACTATTTTACAGAAATAGTGAGGACTGCTAAAATATCTTTCTAGAACCATCACTCCATACCCCAACTAGATCCTGCTATATTCTCACCTCCTGAGAAGAAAAATAGAACAAAAAAGAAAAGGGTGAGCTCAACTAGCCCAGTAAAGAATATTATAACTAAGATAATATACAACAAATTATCATTAGTATTCAACAGGGAAAAATCTGATAGAATATAATCGACAACAAGTTTTAGATCAACAACTGCAGCGGAAACAACAAACCATTAGAAGAGTCAAGTAGAGAAAGAATTCTACTATCTTCTAAGATTTAAAAGTCCATTATCAATATTTTATCCCTGTAACATCAATCAATATACATCTTGAATCAAATATTCATCTTTGCACTACAAGCCAAAGATATTCATTTGTAACACCAGTCGGTCAGGTTCATCTCAACACCTGTTCATCTTTGCACTACAGGCCAAAGATATTCATCAGGTAATCATACATCTTTGCACTACAGGCCAAAGATATTCAGTAATATCATCATTTAGGACTGAGGATGATGAAAAATATCTTAAAGAAAACGAATCCAGTGAGACAGAAGGATAAATAGTAGGGATTCGTATAACAGTTTATCCAAGATCAATAATGCTTCATAATAAGCAATTGTGAAGCAGAATTTAAAAATAAAGATCAAAACATGGATACAATCAAAGATAGTAACCATAATAGACATCTCGGACAAAAAGAAAAAATTTTATTTTTTGGTGAATAGTGCCGTATACGTGAATAGTACCGTATACGTGAATAGTAATCCCGACACAAAAAGTTTTAAATTTGATAAAAAACTTATTTCAATATTTCAGCATAATGATATTGAAGAAAATAATATCATTTAAGAAAAAATAATATCCCTTACCTCAAAATAACCGTACTTCTGACTGAATATCGGATATGAGGCTGAATGAAACTTGTGCTGAATAGCAACTTTTAAAGTATCTAAATACTCACAAAATAAACTCAATAATCTAGAGAGAGAAAGAGAGAAAACTTATTTCTGGTGTGATTTTCAATTCTAACTTAGCCCTATATTTATAGGAAAATGTTAGCACGCCGAAGCAGACTTAACCTGCAACCTGATGGCTTTACCTGCTACTATTCCCACCCACCACATTTGAATAAAAATCTCAGCATATTTCTTCACCAACCAAGAGTGGGGCCCACCAATTCTAGAATTTTCTACCAAAATGACAAATTCTTCAACTTCTACAATTTCTGAATCAGTCATCTCGTAAAATTCATAACAAATCGTATGTTCATTTTTAACGATTCAAAATTTGTGGACATATATTCAACTTATATATGAATAACATATCCAAAAATTACCACGATCCAACGGTCGGATTAAAAATTATAACCCCCGCAATATTTCTCAAAGAATTCTGATTTGATTTTTAATACCTCCATTCCAATAAAAATACTAATAAAACACCTCAACATTAACTCCTTCATTTTTAACCACAATAAATATATCCAACATTTATATCCACATAGAATAAATATTTTCTTATCATATGAATCAATAATTAATTATTCACAAATAATATTACAGAATCACATTTATGACAACCAGACCGTTCCCAGAAAACAGGAGGCTTTCCAATAAGGATTTCTCCTTACTAGCGCGCAATTAGATGACCAAACCTCTCCTTAGACAGAACTTTCTAGACATTACCAATAATGCTATCTAATAATATTATTTAAATAATATGAATTATTGATCTGATAATGAAAAATACTGTGCAGCAACAATTATTGAAACAACAATAATATAAAATATCAACGCAACAATTATTGAATCAATAAAATAAAATATTGAACAGTAACTACTGTAACAATTATTGAGTAGTGCATTCTTTCGTAAGAATCAATAATTCTAAAATATTGTGCGATCCGTGTGCTACTGTGCAACCACGCGTATTACTGTATTTTAACCACCGGGTATTCCAACAGTGTTAACGGTAACAACTACGCCGTTATTTATAAAAACTCAATTTTTGTCGTTATCTTCATCCAATCGTTTTCCGTTATGGGGCCCACAAATAGCTGCGCCGTCATACGAATATTCCCCGACAGAAAGAATATTCCACAACCACACGAATATTCACCGACCAAAAATGAATATTTTATAACCACTTGCTTATTTAAAATATTTGCGCATTTTACCCATAAGTAACCACATTAATCAAATCAACCCTTTCTATTTCAAAATAATAAATAGAGAAAATTTAATTTTATTTATTAATAAGTTGGGGTCTTACATGAGCACTTGAAAAGAGTCCTTGATTTTATTAAATTTGTGTTTCGGCCGAAGCTATGGGTTTTGGGGGACTTTTGGGTCAAGAGGGTTGCTGCTACTGTCGAGATAGAAGGTGAAATGGCCAAAACTACCGAGGTTTGGTTGTTTTAAAAAAAACAAAATTTCGCTAGTGGCACCTTGGCGTGGCTATTCCTTCTTTGTTAGACATTGCGACGCCTGCCATTTAAACTAGAATTTGGCTGAGGCGTTGCGGCCCGAGACCAAGAACAAAATTGAGGCGCCGCGGAGGATATTAGCAGTAGGTTGGGGAGCGTTAGGCGCTGCGGCGTGAGATGATAAGCCTTTTAAGGCACTGTAGCGCGGGACCTTAAACTTGGGCTTTGATGCAGGCGCTGCAGCACGCCTTTAAGTATAAAATGGTGGCGCCGTGGTGCCGGCCCTGCACCAGGCAATTTTTTTTAAATCTTTCAGCATACCAGATAAAATCACTTAGCCAAAACTTAGCCTAACAAAATTGTCTCCAAAATGTATATACATGCACTAAGCAAACTTTATGAGGCTATAATCTAATTTCAAAACTAAGAAACTACCATAAAACATATTTACCAAAACATTATACTAGACTAAACATACTAAACATATATACTAAAACATTATGAGCTATACTATAAGCAAAACATTTATCAAAACTAACACTAAATCATTTATAATATACCAAAGCATTTAACAAAAGTTATACCATAATTGCTAGCATTGCACTATATCAAAACTAACACTTTTGTCAAAAACGTACGTTATATCCAAAATGAACTATATAAGCAACAAAACACAAGCTAATGTTAAGAATGCCAACAAAACTAACAAAAGGGTAGAAAAATGATATTGAGATGGGGTTGCCTCCCCACCGAGCTCTTGTTTTAAAGTCATCGCCTTGACTATTCCCCCGGCTCATACCGGGTCACCAAGTGTAATGGAAGTCATTTGACGGTCGACGTCGCTGCCCCAGTAATGCTTAAGGCATTGACCATTTACTTTGAAAGTTCTGTTAGAGTTTGGGTCTTCAACCTCAATCGCACCATGTGTATATACCTTCGCTATTTTGAAAGGCCCCGACCATCGGGACTTCAATTTCTTGGGAAAAAGTTTCAGTCGGGAGTTGAAGAGAAACACTTTCTGCCCCGGTTCAAACTCTCTTTCAACTATCTTCTTATCATGCCACCGCTTCATTTTCTCCTTGTACAACTTTGTGTTTTCATACGCTTGGAGCCGAAACTCGTCTGATTCATTAAGTTGTAACAACCTTTTCTCACCCAATGCATCCAAATCGAAGTTGAGCTTTTGAATCGTCCAATATGCACTGTGCTCTAACTCGACGGGGAGATGGCACACCTTACCATAAACAAGCCTATATGGAGACATTCTGATAGGCGTTTTGTAGGTAGTACGATACGCCCATAATGCGCCATCCAGCTTCTTAGACCAGTCCTTCCGGTTAGGGTTCACAATCTTTTCTAAAATCTACTTGACTTCCCTATTCAATACCTCTGCTTGTCCACTAGTTTGCGGGTGATATGCGGTGACAATTTTATGGGAAACCCCATATTTAGCAAGAAGGGCTTTAAAGTACTTGTTATAGAAATGTGAGCCCACATCACTAATAATTGCCCGAGGTGTGCCAAATCAGGTAAAAATATTCTTTCTCAAGAAATTAAGCGCGACCTTGGCATCGTTAGTAGGCAAAGCTATGGCTTCCACCCATTTGGATACATAGTCCACAATGACTAGTATATACAGATTATTCTAAGAGGACGAAAACGGGCCTATGAAGTCTATGCCCTAGACATCAAACAACTTTACCTCAAGAATATTCTTCAGAGGCATTTCATACCTTTTTAAAATGGTTCCTACTCTTTGGCAATTATCGCATCACGATACATATAGATAATGTTGGGAGAGTGCATATTTTGATTTGATGTTTAAAGTAAAAGCTCATGATTATATGTAAAGTCCTTCAAGGAATATATGTACAAGGACTTAGTGATAGATCAAATTTGTTAGGTTGATCTAACCTCGTAATGTGTATCATTCTGTAAATGAATGTATAGATAAAGAGATCAAAGCTGTTAGGTTAATCTTGAGATGTAATAGAGAGGCTTCGAAGAGATCGTAGTGTATCGAGCTGATCAAAATTGCCGAAGCCAAGGCAGAATCGTAGAGCATGAAGGATCGTAGTGTACCTGACTTGAAGGGCCTCTTCGAAAATCATAGAATGGTCTCAACGTTTATCGAGCCAACTCAGAGATCGTTGTGTGCTCTCGAAAATGTAGAGCTTGCAAGACATGCAAGTGAAGATCGTAGTGTGCAAGTCTTTAAGAGAACTCGTAGTGCTCTCTATTGATAGCATCAGACCAAGCACCAAGGTGACAAGGCACCACGATCTGGATCGTAGAGTATCATCTGCCTTGTGTCAGAAGAATCGAGCCCCACCTTTTTGTTTGAAGATAAATCTTGACAATTGTGGAATGGGTCCTAAACGTTGAAGTACTCACCAGTCTCAAAGGCATAAAAGATATTCTTAGTATGCAACAAAGAAGCGTATTGGAGAAGCTAAGGAAAGTACCTTTGGTAAGAGGAAAACATCTTTTCAGGTGTTAGGTGAGAAAGCAGTCTGCTGTGTTAGTGGGTCAGAATGCAATTCAGAAGATATGCAGAAAAGTTTCCATCAAAGTACAGAAATGTCAAACGCATTTAATGCTTCAACGGATGGATCCAACGGATAGATTTCAAGATCACATATATCCAAAACATATGCAGATGAAAAGAATAGCAAGTATTGGAAAAAAATGTACAAGAACCCTCATCGCTCAACTCTACAATCTGAGAAAAAGGAAGAGCTTGCTCAGCTACTAAGTTCTTTTGAACAAGAGCTTAACAGCAACTGAGTAGCACCAATCAATAACTCAACAACTACCAATCAACTGAAGTAAGAGTTCCAAGTCAGAAGGACTTGAAGAGTTCTAAGTGAACTGTGAAGAGCCAAGTCTGCTGGACTTGAAGAGTTCAAGAGTGAACTAAGAAGTTCCTAGACTGCTGGTCTAGAAGGAATCTGTGTGATTCAGAAAGTGTAAAAGGCATCCTTAGTGGATTTCCTACTCGAGGAGTAGAAGAGTGGACTAGGAGCTTTAAGTGCTCTGAACCACTTAAAACGACTGTGTCTATTACATTCTTGCTATAACTGCTATATTTGCCATAACTGCTATAACTGCCTCACTCTCATTAACTCACTATCTTAAGGGAGATTAAAACAAAGATTAATTCCGCTAAGTTTTAATCATTATCAGTCTAACAAAGTAAAACGAAAAGTTTTTTAATATCTATTCAACCCCCCCTACAAGATAACTATTGTGCCTTCGGGAACTAACAATTGGTATCAGTGCAGGTTCTATTATATAGCCTACAAAGCTTAAGTAGATCCAATGGCACACTTACCAAGCGAATCAAGGACTGGAGGAGGCAGCAAGCCACCTATGTGCAACAAAGATAAATTCGCCAACTGGAAAGTTAGGATGCAAGCATACATGGATTCAATAGATGAAGATCTATTTGAAACTGTTCAAAATGGGCCCTACGTTCCTACAAAGCTTGCACCAACTACAGACGATCCAAACAGAATACAGATCAAGGTCAAAGAAGAATGGACTGACAACGAGAAGAGAGCTATTCAACTCGACAAGAAGGCCAAGAACATTTTGTTTCAATCCTTAGAAGACGATCTATTCTAAAATGTGGTCAATAGAAAAATAGCAAAGGAGGTTTGGGAAGCACTACTCATCATGCATGAAGGAACTGAAGAAGTCAGAGAAAATAAACAATCTCTCCTGACACAGCGATATGAAATGTTTGCACACGTTCAAGGAGAGAACGTCACTGCCACCTACGAGAGATTCAACGTTCTGCTCAACTCTCTACGAGCCTATGGAAAGATCTATCCAAATAACGATCTAATCATAAAGTTCACGAGAGCCTTTCCAAGCAGGTGGGATGCCAAAACCACTGCTATTAGAGAGTCAAAGAATCTCCATGAAATGACTATTCAACAGTTATATGACAACCTTCTTACATACGAACTGGAGCTGACTCAACGAGCAGAAACTCTGTCATAAGGAAGAAAGAAGGATAAGGGTGTTTCTCTCAAAGCAACTGAAAGTACCTCCAAGGTCAACACTTTAATTGACTATGACTATGATGAAGATAATGATAAGGACTTTGCTATGCTGGTGAAAAGACTCAGAAGGTTCATGCGTCAAGTCAAAACCAGCAAGCCAAAGAAAGTTAGCAACTACAGCAGCTAGGAGCAAATGAATGACCTATGCTACAACTGCAAGAAGCCTGGCCATTTCATCACCAACTACAACAAACCTCTTAGAGAAGAACTACAGAAGAAATCACATCCAAAGAAGGAATACAAAGGCAACAAAAGGCCTCAGAAGAGAGACAAAGGCCTTGTAGCTGAAGGATCGTGGAGTGACTCAGACAATGACTCAACTCCCGATTCTGGAGATTATGAAGATTCTTAAATAGCAAATCTGTGCCTAATGGCCAAACATGCAAAGGACAAACAGAATTCCAACATACATGAAGTAAGTATCGATGAGGTATTTGACTTTAACTCTCCTGATGTAAACATTGATGATTTAAGGACTGCACTGTATGTCATAACATCTGATCTGCATCAATACATGAAAAGGTTCAGAGTTCTGTCGAAGGATTATTCACTTCTTCAAGAGGAGAAAAAGAAAGTTCAAGAAGAACTAGAAACAACCCTTCTAAGTACTAACTCTCTCTCCAAGCTTGAGGCTGAGAATAAGTTCTTACAACAGACCAATGAGCTCAATACACAAAGAGAGTCAAGTCTAACCTCTAAAATTGAGGAACTAGAAAAGACTATCTCTACATGGAATAAATCCTCATCATCCATGGACTCCCTGCTCTCTAGTCAGAGAAGTGCATCTGACAGAACAGGCTTAGGCTTTGGGAGATCCACCTCAGAGCCATGTGTAGAAAAGATAAAGGAAACTAGCTGTGATGCCCCCAAAATAGGTATACATCACCTATTCTCAGTCGCCAAAAATATGGTACAGAATACAAATACAATCTTAAATATACAACATGAGCTGTGAGTTTTAATACAAATATTGTCTTCTAGATAACATTCAAACTCAAAATAAGTCCTCAATACATTTATTATCACACTATTTCATAGAATAGTGAGGACTACTAATGCTATCATCTGGACCGTCACTCTGTTCTCCGACTAGTCCCTGCAACGTTCTCATTTCCTAAAGAGAACAATAAAAGTAAAAGGGTGAGCTCAACTAGCCCAGTAAGAAATATTATGACTAAGATAATACAGAATAAATTATCCTTAGCCTTCAATAGTGTTAAACTGATACAATATAACAAACATCAAGTTTAACTGCAGCGGAACAAGCAATCCATTAAAAGAGTCAAGTAGAGAATAAAATTTACTATCTTTTATGATTTAAAAGGTTTTTCATCACTTTTATCGCTGGGACTCAGCTTAATAAATAATTCACATCATCCCTGCACTACGGCCAAGGATATTCATTAGTATCACAACCACAAATTATCCATGCATTACAGGCCAAGGATATTCGTGTATTCATCAATGGTCATGATCATGCCAACAACTGTCCATCAATGCACTACGGGCGAATGAGGACTTTTACCATATCATTTGTAACATTACGATCATGATTATACCGATTAATCCCTGGTCATAATCATACCAAGTCCATCTATGCACTATAGGCCACAGATGACTTTCAACATAATATAAACATGAGGATGATGACAATGATATAAGAATTCAATAAAACAAGTTCATGAATTAATTTATCCAGGAACTAATAACGTCCAAATTGTCAACATGATACTTCTTTGTAGAGTAAAATTCAAGAATGATCAGAAGAATATTTCCATGAAAAGATACTGGATGAAGCGCAAATATCAAAGATATTTCACTAATTTCATGGAGTTTAAAAGCCAAAACTTTAACCAGCTAAGTATAATAAAGAATGGAATAACAAAAAAATTCACCAAGCATGCGATAGACCGCACAGACAGGTTATTCCAATAGAATAATAAATAATGGAACCAGGTCATGCGTAAACGCACAGACAGGATATTTCCAACAGAATAATAAATAATGGAACCAGGTCATGCGTAAACGCACAGACAGGATATTCCAATAGAATAATAAATAACGGAATAATAGAAGAATTTTACCATGTATGCAGTACTTCGCATAGACAGGTTATTCCTACATAATAATAAAGAATGGAATAACAGAAGAATTTCACCATGTATGCAGTACTTAGCATATACAGGTTATTCTAACATAATGATAAAGAATGGAATAACATAAGACTTTCACCAAGTATAGGGTAGCCCGCGTATACAGGTTATTCCAACAGAATAATAAAGAATAGAATAACAGAAGTTCTCTTCATGAATACGAAAGAAATAATACCCCTTACCTTAGAAGAAACAGAATATAGGAGTAGTGAAGTAGCATCATACTTTTCTTCTTCTTTTTCTCTATAATTTCTCTCTTTAGAGTTTTAGTGAATTCGTAAGAAATAATGAAGGAATGAGCTTCTATTTATAGGAGAATGGACTGAATAGCAACTAATCCATGAACGGTCCAAATTGATTTACTTCTAAACAGACGGTCCATATTGATTTACTATGTAGTATTAATAAAATATTCTAATAAAACAAAATCTTTTAAATAAAATATAATATATTCTATTTATAATCTAATAAAGCGAATAACTTTATAAAAGTATTCTGTTTTATATAAAAAATTTTTACTATGCAAGCACTATACAACACTATGCATAATAAAATATAATATATTTTATTTATAGTTTAATAAAACAAATAACTTTATAAAAATATTCTGTTTTATATAAAAAGATTTTACTATGTAAAATACTATGCATAATAGAATATAATATATTCTATTTATAGTCTAATAAAACAAATAACTTTATAAAAATATTCTGTTTTATATTAAAAGCTTTTCTGTTTTATTACATTAATAATCTTAATAAAACAAAATATATATATATATATATATATATATATATATATATATATATATATATATATAAACTTCTGTGACTTCATAAAAAGACACCTCAATATATTTAAAAATATTTATCATCATTATTATAATTCACAATATTAATCGATCAGGTCGTTCTCAGGAAAGAGGGGGCTTTCTAATAAGGATTTATCCTTATTGGCACGCAATTAGGTGACCAAACCTCTCCTTGGCAGAACTTCTAGACATCGTTAATATTATAAATAATAATATTAATAACTCTGTTATCTCAATTATTGATTTAATAATATATAAAATATCGACATAATTGAATCAAATAAAGTGAGATACTATGCAACAATTACTGTAGAAATAATTAAAAAAAACTGAGTGAATTCTTACGTAAGCATCAATAACCAATATCGTGTGCTACTATGCAACCACGCGTATTACTGTACTTTTACTACCGAGTAGTTCAACAGTTTTAACGATAAAACTTCCGCCGTTATTTTCATAAAAATATTTTTGTCGTTTTCTCAATTCGACAATAATTCTGTTGTGGGGTCCACCAATAATTGTACCGTTGTACGGATATTCCTCGACAAAAAGAATATTCCCCGACCAATCAAATATTATACAACAACTTGCATACTTTTCAAAATTTATAAATATTACCCACAACTATAACATTATATCAAATTAATACCATAATATTTAAAAAAATATTTCGAGAAATTTAAATCTTTATTCATAAAATTTGGGGTCTCACAATCTCCCATCCTTATGAAATTTTATTCTCAAAATTTACGTACATACCTAGTATGCCGAAGAGATGAGGATACCTTGACTTCATTTCAGATTCTAACTCTTGAGGTATAACCTTTGAGTGTTGAATACGATCCTTCTTATCCAAGATTTTAACACGTATCTCCTCATACGTTAAATCTTCTGCTATCTCGTCTAGTTCTAATTTAATAACGTGGTTCGGGTTATCCACATATTTACGTAACATCGATACATGAAAAACGTTATAAACATGTGACATACTTGGCTGTAAAACGAGTCTATAGGCCACAGTTCCTACTCGATCAAGGATTTCAAATGGGCCAATAAAATCGAGGGTTGAGATATCCTCTATTCGTCAATTCTTGCTTCTAGAATAACGCCTTCTTGAACTTTTTTCTTTATATTCATCAGCTCTAGGTGTGTAGTTTGAGCGGCTTTAACTTTATCGGTTAAAGTCGATTTTAATCGTATATTCGTTATCTTCACGTGGGTCCCTAGAGTCTTTAACTCTATCTTCATCATTTGTAAGTTATACGAAATGGTTTTTTATGTTAACAACATCGCACTCGTAAACGCATACGATATTCTACTCAACGCGTCAGCTACCATGTTCGCTTTTCCACAATGATATTGAATGGTATGATCGTAATCTTCAATAGCTCGAGCCAACGTCTTTGGCGCATTATACGATCATTTTGGTTGAAGAAATATTTAAGGGTTGAAGAAATGGATTTTGTACTGGGGTCAATACAAAATTCAATTTCACGCTCTGGGGTAGGCCAAGAAGTCTTCAAGAATACGTCAGGAAATTTATTAACAATAGAAATATCATTCAAAACTATGACTCTCATCCAAGACTTGGATAGTACGTCACATTGATACCTATCAACTTGCCATCGTCATTCACGATGTCGCCTACAGAAAGTCTGGCTTTGGCGCATTCCACACAAGGAAGTCAACAATGTAAGGATCGGGGCCCTTTACGTATGGATTCATATAACAATGATTAACTTTAGTGGTTTGGTTGCTTGAATTCGCATAACAGGTTGGTTAGGAATATGAAAGCTAACAACCTTACGAAAAGCATGCTGAGTAGTTAACCAGTCGATTTCTAAAAATCACATCAAAGACAAGTATTTTCAAAGAGATAAGATCGACAGGTAACGTGAAAGTGTCGATTTGAATTAAACAAGATTTATAAACAGTGGAGGTAACGAATGTTTCTACTAACGAAGTTTCAATAAGTCAAAGTCTAACTTCTCTGGGGTCAAATTTAAACGTTGAAAGCAAGCAAGAGAGATAAAAGAATGGGTAGAACTGGTATCGAATAAGGTATAGACTTCGCAAGAGTTTATAATTAACTTACCCGTAATAACTTCGTTCGGGTTTCTCGACAAACGCTCTCACTTAAACTACCGACTTTGACTTGTCTGAGACATCCTTTAGTATCACTATCCCAGCTGGACTTGACTTCACTACATGACAAAATCGAGCTAGGTGACCTTCTCTTCCGCAATTGAAACACGCTTTGGACTGCATCACGCAGTTTGGACTGATATGTCCCTCCCCTCCACATTTGAAGCATACAATTGGTGGTCGTTCTCCTTCCTTGAAAACGGGTGTTGGTGCTGCTATCTTTCCATCGTTGTTGAACTTTCTCTTCTTGAAATTTCCACTCCTATTATCTTGGCCATGATTATGATTACCACCGAAGTGGTTACCATTCTTGGCATGATAATTTTCCCCACGAAGGTTATCATTATTCCGATGGCCGTTGCCACCGGTACGATTATTATCGTGTTGTTGGTCGTTGCCTTTTGGTTGTGCTGACTCATTATCGCGCTCCAATAACTGAGCCCTATTCACAATATCTGAATATAAATAAAGTTTGTGAGAAATGAGGTATTGACGTATTTCAGGTTTCAAACCTCGCAGAAACATTCGCATCATTCTCTCCTCGTTATCGACCAAATGGGATGCAAACCGGGATAACTCCGCAAACTTAGCCTCGTACTGCGACACAGTCATATTGTTTTGCTCCAGCTTGATGAATTCTACCTCCTTCATGTGACGAATACTTTCAGGAAAGTACTTGTCATTGAACAATTCTTGAAACTTCTCCCAAGATATCTTGAGTGCGTCAGGCTGGGTACGTTTTACAGATTCCCACCAATGATCTGCTTCTTCACGCAACATAAAGGTGGCGAATGTAACCTTTTGCTCCTTTGAGCATTCCAAGACATCAAATATCTTGGTGATCTACTTTATCCACGTCTCTGCCTTAAGTGGTTATGGCTTTCCCAAAAACTCTGGTGGTCCCAGCTCCTTGAACTGCTTAGCAGTGACCGACCGTGGGTTGCCATTATTTTCACCTACATTTTGAACAGGAGTCTCCCTCACCGGATGTTGCATGAATTGCATAAAACCTCTGAACATCCCATCGTTCATCATCTGATCGGTGTTCTTGTTTACCTGAGGATTATTGTTTTCCTGTTGCACATTATCATGGGTATTGATCGTTGGTGACTCAACGGTCTCATGTGCTTCATTGCTTATCTCAACATTTTTGGATGCCATTTTCAAATACTGCCACAAAACAAGGGTTAATTGACATATCACATATTATCAATATACTCTGACCGACCAATTAAATACTAAATAAACTTAGGTAGGTCTCCCCTCCTAGTTCTTATCTCACATCTCAGCCAGGGATCATATCCCTAAGCTTTGATACCAACTGTGATGTCCCAAAATAGCTATACATCACCTATTCTGAGTCGCCAAAAACATGATACAGAATACAAATATAATCTTAAATATACAACATGAGCTGTGAGTTTTAATACAAATATTATCTTCTAGACAGTATTCAAACTCAAAATAAGTCCTCAATACATTTATTATCACACTATTTCATAGAATAATGAGGACTACTAATGCTATCATCTGGACCGTCACTCCGTTCCCCGACTAATCTTTACTACGTTCTCATTTCCTGAAGAGAACAATGAAAGTAAAAGGGTGAGCTCAACTAGCCCAGTAAGAAATATTATGACTAAGATAATGCAGAATAAATTATCCTTAGCGTTCAATAGTGTTAAACTGATACAATATAACAAACATCAAGTTTAACTGTAGCAGAACAAGCAATCCATTAAAAGAGTCAAGTAGAGAATAAAATTTACTATCTTTTATGATTTAAAAAGTTTTTTTTATCACTTTTATCGCTGGGACTCAGCTTAATAAATAATCTACATCATCCCTACACTACGGCCAATGATATTCATTAGTATCACAACCACAAATTATCCATACACTACGGGCCAAGGATATTCATGTATTCATCAATGGTCATGATCATGCCAACAACTGTCCATCAATGCACTACGGGCCAATGAGGACTTTTACCACATCATTTGTAACATTACGGTCATGATTATATCGATTAATCCCTGGTCATAATCATACCAAGTCTATCTATGCACTACAGGCCACGGATGACTTTCAACATAATATAAACATGAGGATGATGACAATGATATAAGAATTCAATAAAACAAGTTCAAGAATTAATTTATCTAGGAACCAGTAACGTCCAAATTGTCAACATGATACTTTTTTGTGGAGTAAAATTCAAGAGTGCTCAGAAGAATATTTGCATGAAAAGATACTGGATGAAGCGCAAATATCAAAGATATTCTACTAATTTCATGGAGTATAAAAGCCAAAACTTTAACCAACTGAGTATAATAAAGAATGGAATAACAAAATAATTCATCAAGCATGCGATAGACTGCACAGACAGGTTATTTCAACAGAATAATAAATAATGGAACCAGGTCATGCGTAAACGCACAGAAAGGATATTCTAACAGAATAATAAACAATGGAACCAGGTCATGCGTAAACGCACAGACATGATATTCCAACAGAATAATAAATAATGGAGTAATAGAAGAATTTCACCATGTATGCAGTACTTCGCATAGACAGGTTATTCCAATATAATAATAAAGAATGAAATAACAGAAGAATTTTACCATGTATGCGGTACTTCGCATATACAAGTTATTCCAACATAATGATAAAGAATGGAATAACATAAGAATTTCACCAAGTATAGGGTAGCCCACGTATACAGGTTATTCCAACAGAATAATAAAGAATAGAATAACAGAAGTTTTCTTCATGAATACGAAAGAAATAATACCCCTTACTTTAGAAGAAACTGAATATAGGAGTAGTGAAGTAGCAGAATACTTTTCTTCTTCTTTTTCTCTATAATTGCTCTCTCTAGAGTTTCAGTGAATTCGTAAGAAATAATGAAGGAATGAGCTTCTATTTATAGGAGAATGGACTGAAAAGCAACTAATTCATGAACGGTCCATATTGATTTACTTTTAAACGGACGGTCCATATTGATTTACTATGCAGTATTAATAAAATATTCTAATAAAACAAAATCTTTTAAATAAAATATAATATATTCTATCTATAATATAATAAAACGAATAACTTTGTAAAAGTATTCTGTTTTATATAAAAAGATTTTACTATGCAAAATACTATGCATGCACAATGCATAATAAAATATAATATATTCTATTTACAGTCTAATAAAATAAATAACTTTATAAAAGTATTCTGTTTTATATAAAAAAATTTTACTATACAAAATACTATGCATAATAGATTATAATATATTCTATTTATAGTCTAATAAAAAACTTTATAAAAGTATTCTGTTTTATATAAAAAGCTTTTCTGTTTTATTACATTAATAATACTAATAAAACAAAATTTATATAATATATATATATATATATATATATATATATATATATATATATATATATATATATATATATATATATATAAACTTCTGTGACTTCATAAAAAGACACCTCAATATATTTAACAACATTTATCATCATTATTATAATTCACAATATTAATCGACCAGGTCGTTTCCAGGAAAGAGGGGGCTTTTCAATAAGGATTTCTCCCTATTGGTGCGCAATTAGGTGACCAAACCTCTCCTTGACAGAACTTCTAGACATCGTTAATATTGTAAATAATAATATTAATAACTCTGTCTTCTCAATTATTGATTTAATAATATATAAAATATCGACATAATTGAATTAAATAACGTGAGATAATATGCAACAATTACTGTAGCAATAATTGAACAAAACTGAGTGAATTCTCACGTAAGCATCAATAACCAATACCGTGTGCTATTATGCAACCACGCGTATTACTGTACTTTTACTACCGAGTAGTTCAACAGTTTTAACGGTAAAACTTCCGCCGTTATTTTCATAAAAATATTTTTGTCGTTTTCTCAATTCGACAATAATTCCGTTGTGGGATTCACCAATAATTGTACCGTCGTATGGATATTCTCCGACAAAAAGAATATTCCCCGACCAATCGAATATTGTACAACAACTTGCATACTTTTCAAAATTTATAAATATTACACACAACTATAACATTATATCAAATCTACACCATAATATTTAAAAAAATATTTCGAGAAATTTAAATCTTTATTCATAAAATTTGGGGTCTCACACTAGCACTAGTAAATCTTCAAGTTTTAGTAGAGGCATTACTTTTGTGAAATCCTCATAGAAGGAAGAATCTGCCCATCCCTGTTCTCCTGATTCAATCCATACTCAAAGGAGTAAAGGATCTCATGCTGGCCTGGGTTTCAGAAAAGAGAAGAGTAACCCATCCTCTACTCACCAACCTCGAAGGATCGTAGAGGCGAGTAAGACCAACTCTACGAACCAACTGGGAAGGTACACTCCTCACATTTCATGAAACCCAAGGACATGTGGAAGAAGGAAAATAAGTTTAACAGAAGGATGACTAAAGAACCACAAAAGTCCAAATGGAGGTTGAAGTCTCTCACACACACATGCATGCATCATACTAGGTGTTTTGTGTGCAATAGAGTTGGTCACAAGGCTGCAAAGTGCTATTACAATTCCATGCATGTGAGACCCAAAATGAAGCAGATTTGGGTCCCCAAGGTCACTAACAAAGTAGGACCCATGCAAATATGGGTACCAAAATGAAGGTTTAATGTTGTCACAGGAAAAGAGCTCCACGATCACAACCTGGTATCTGGACAGTGGATGCTGAAGGCACATGACTGGGAATAAAGCCCTTTTGTCTAACTACATAGAGAAGGAGGGTGCCTCAGTCATCTTTGGAGAGAAGAGGATATAAGACAACTGGAAATGGTGTAGTATCCTTCAATAAAGTGGCTTATGTGGAAGGACTACACCACAATCTTCTGAGCATTAGCCAACTCTGCGACAAGGGCCATCAAGTAACATTCCTCATCAATCAGTGTCAAGTCAGAGATTTAAAGACATCTGCTGTAAAGCTAACCGGAACAAGAGAAGGAAATGTCTACACAGTGGATCTTGGACAGCTAAGCTTAGAAGATATAATATGCTTTCTGGCTAAAGCATATGAAGAAATGAGCTGGCTATGGCATAGACGATTGTCTCATTTAAACTTCAAAAGCATGTCCAAACTTGACTCAAAAGATCTTGTTGCAGGCCAACCCAAGTTTGGCTTCGACAAAGAAAGGCCATGCAATGCCTGTCAGCTTGGAAAGCAAACCAGAAGCTCATTCAAAAGCAAAACTGCCAACTCAATCGACAAGCTCCTGTAGTTTCTCCACATGGATCTATTTGGGCCAATTCCAACTACAAGTCTAGGAGGGAAAAGATACTCACTGGTTATAGTCGACGATTACACCAGGTTCACATGGGTGTTCTTTTTAACCTCAAAGGATGAAACAAGCTCCCAACTGATCAAGATGTTCATGCTGGTGATGAACGAGAAAGGAGAGAAAATCAAGGCTATAAGGAGTGATCACGACAGAGAATTTGACTTCTCAAAAATGGACCAGTTCTGCACAGACAATGGCATCAGTCATAACTTCTCAGCTCCACGAACTCCTCAACAAAATGGAGTAGCTGGGAGAAAGAACAGAACTTTGATAGAGGCTGGAAGAACGTTACTAGCAGCAGCCCATCTACCTGAATACTTCTGGACAGAAGCTGTTGACACTGCATGCTACACGCAGAACAGATCACTGATACACTCTATGATCAATAAGACACCCTACGAACTGTGGAAAGGAAGAAAGCCAAGTGTCAGCTACTTTCATGTATTCGGCTGTGCATGCTACATTCTCAACAATGGAAAGCAGTACTTGACAAAGTTTCAACCCAAGTTAGACGAATGAATCTTTTTTGGATATGCCTTAGACAGTAAGGCCTACAGAGTGTTCAATAAGAAGACACTTAGTGTTGAAGTCTCGATTCACATCATCTTTGATGAGATAGACTTAGAAAAAATAGTGCTTCAAGACACTATGACCAACAGTTCAGACACTATGAACGAGGTCGTCGAGCTCAACACTACGATCGTAGTGCCAGATAGTGAAATCATTGAGCAAGGAAATGAAATCGTAGATAAGCCTATGCAAGATAACGAACCTCCACACCATGAAGAAGAAATAGATCTTGAAGTCCCAAGATAAGAAGGCATTAGGACATACGTTCCAACAGGAAACAAATGGGCAAGAGACCACACTCAAGATTTAATCATTAGAGATTCGAGTGCAAGAGTCAAAACAAGAGCTGCCACTGAAAATGAATGTTTCTATCTAAGCTTCCTGTCACAAATGGAACCTAAGAAGATAGAGAATGCTATGGAAGACTCCAACTGGATAGAAGCAATGCAGGAAGAACTTAATCAGTTTGAAAGAAGTAAAGTATGGAGATTGGTTCCAAGACCAAAAAGTCATCCTGTCATTGAAACCAAGTGGGTCTTCAGAAACAAGATGGATGAAGATGGAGTAATAACCAGGAATAAGGCAAGACTAGTGGCCAAGGGTTACTTTCAGGAAGAAGGCATTGACTATGATGAGACATTTGTACCTGTTGCCAGACTAGAAGCCATCAGAATATTCCTGGCCTTTGCTGCTCACATGAAATTCAAGGTCTTCCAGATGGATGTCAAAAGTGCATTCCTGAATGGAGAACTTCAAGAAGATGTCTATGTAGAGCAACCTCCAGGTTTTATCAATCCATCTCTTTCCAATTATGTTTATAGATTAGACAAAGCCTTATATGGTCTTAAACAAGCATCTAGAGCATGGTATGAAACACTAACTAACTTTCTTATTGAAAATGGGTTCATTAGAGGTAGAGTAGATACTACATTATTTCTTAAAAAGCATAAAGACAAAGTCCTATTGGTTCAAATATATGTTGATGATATTATTTTTGGTTCTACTGATGAAAAGTTATGTAAGAGATTCTTCAAGCTTATGCAGAGCAAGTTTGAGATGAGCATGATGGGTGAGCTGAATTTCTTCCTTGGACTGCAAGTAAAGCAGACTGATGAAGGAATCTTCATAAACCAAGCCAAATACATCAAAGATTTACTTAAGAAGTATGGCATGGAATCAGCCTCTCCCATGAAAACCCCAATTGCTCCTGCAACCAAGCTTGACAAAGATGAAAAAGGTAAAAGTATTGATATAACTCAATACAGAGGTATGATAGGCTCTCTTCTATATCTAACTGCCAGTAGACTAGATATAATGTTTGCAATATGCATATGTGCTAGATTCCAGGCTAATCCTAAAGAATCACATTTAACTGCTGTAAAGAGGATTTTCAGGTATCTCAAGGGTACACCTCACTTGGGACTTTGGTATCCCAAGGAGTCCTCATTTGAACTAACAGGATACACATATGCTAAGTTTGTAAGCTGCAAAATAGATAGAAAGAGTACTAGTGGTACCTGTCAATTGCTAGAAAACAGACTTGTGTCCTGGTTTAGGAAGAAGCAAAATTCAGTATCTACTTCAACTGCAGAAGCTGAATACATTGCTGTTGGTAGCTGCTGTGCTCAGATCTAATGGATAAAAAATCAGCTAGCAGATTATGGGTTTGAATTCAAATCATTACCTATTCACTGTGATAACAAAAGTGCCATAGCAATAACTCATAATCCTGTCATGCATTCTAGGACTAAGCATATAGAAATAAGGTATCACTTCATTAGGGATCATGTGCAAAATGGAACTATATCTTTATAATATATCCCTACTGAAAATTAACTTGCTGATGTCTTTACAACGCCTCTAGATGAATCCAGATTTAACATGTTAATAAGTGGGCTAGGAATGCTTAATTTACAACCATGAAATATATGCTCTAGTGTGTGCTAACCATACAAATATAAAGGCTATGGTTGAAATTGTGAGAGCCCCGAATTCGGGTCCCGAATCACCGCGGATCCGGTTCAATCATTCTAACAGTATTACTATTTACGGAAGATATAAACATAAATTGTTTATACAATAAACTTTACACACTATTCCCCAAGGTCGAGTAACCTTTACTTAATACACAATTCATAACTTACTTAACTTACAATAACATTAATATACAATACTTATACAAATTTAGCTGCACACATATACTAAAGCTGAAACTGTCTTTGACCTTTCCTTGTATCCGACGTATTCGTCTTAGTCTGCAATGTTTTATCATGATATAACAAGGGTGAGCATAAGATTGCCCAGCAAGTTTAAGTTCAATAATTTAACAATATATCATGATTGAAAGAGTCTGAATAATAACCTAGCTATAATTCAACAATATAATTGTGAACTAGCAGGAACAAACTTTTGACTGAACAAGTATTGAACATATACAAATATATCTGAACGGAATGATAATGAAGGTGATCAACCTTTCATACCTGACTTATACATGCAATATGTACAGAGTACAATTCTACATGACAATCATCAATGATTAACCATAAGCATATCCGAATGAAACAACTCTTAGTAGAGTTAAGTAAAACTTGCCTGAACCGTTGCCGCTATGCAATTTAATAAGCTTGTCTGAAGACCTATTATTAATAATATGTATTTCTAAGTTAGAATAATATCATCACAGTATAATACTATTATATATATAGATATACATAGAATAACCTAAACACATAACACATAACACATAACCCTATCAGTCTACAACACACATAGGACTCGGTATCAAGTCAAACTATTACAGTCTGAGTTGAACCCGACACAAATTTGACATCCCGAAGGTCTAAGTTCAATTAAACTCTGTCTAGACACTTAATCAATTATCTCAGATAATTTTAATATTTGTCAAAATAATTTTCATAAGCTCATAATAATTTTCAAGTAATTATTACCATTTAAAATGATTTTCCAATTATTAATATCGTATTTATCTAATTTAAATATCACAATATTCTAATATCATTAATATTTATTTAATATTAAATATTAATGAAATACATGCTAAAATATTATAATATATTTATAATATCTCATAGTATTTTTAATACCTTAAAAATCATATTTATATGATTTATAAACTGTGACACCCCCAAAATTAGGTATACATCACCCATCTTAGGTCGTCAGATACATAGTACAGAATACAAATACAACTTACTAATACAATTGTCGTGTACAATACGACAAAACATAAACTGTGAGTTTGAATACAAATATTATCTTCTAGAGAGTATTCATACTCAAAAGGAGTCCTCGTTATATTTATTAACACACCATTACATAGAATAGTGAGGACTACTAACTAATACTATCATTCGGACCATCACTCCGTTCCCAGACTTGCCCCAGCTACGTTCTCATTTCCTGAAGAGAACAGTGAAAGAAAGGGTGAGCTCAACTAGCCCAGTAAGAAATATTATGACTAAGATAATGCAGAATAAATTATCATTAGCCTTCAACAATGTTAAACTGATAAAATATAATAGACATCAAGTTTAACTGTAGCGGAACAAGCAATCCATTAAAAGAGTCAAGTAGAAAATAAACTCTACTATCTTTTATGATTTAAAAGGTTTTTCAATACTGTGATCATTGGGACTCAGCTTAATAAAATAATCCACATCATCGAATCACCCCTGCACTACGGCCAAGGATATTCGTGTATTCATTAATGGTCATGATCAGGCCAACAACTGTCCATCAACGCACTACGGGCCAATGAGGACTTTTACCACATCATTTGTAACATTACGGTCATGATTATACCGAATAATCCCTGGTCATAATCATACCAAGTCCATCTATGCACTACAGACCACAGATGACTTTTAACATTTTATAAACATAAGGATGATGACAATGATATAAGAATTCAATAAAACAAGTTCAAGAATTAATTTATCCAAGAATTAACAACGTCCAAATTGTCAACATGATACTGCTTTGTGGAGTAAAATTCAAGAATGCTTAGAAGAATATTTTCATGAAAAGATACTGGATGAAACACAATTATTAAGGATATTCCATAAATTTCATGGAGTATAGAAGTCAAAACTTAACCAACTGAGTATAATAAAGAATGGAATAACAAAAGAAATCACCATGCATGCGATAGACCGCACAGACAGGTTATTCCAACAGAATAATAAATAATGGAACCAGGTCCGGCGTAAACGCACAGACAGGATATTCTGACAGAATAATAAATAATAGAACCAGGTCCGGCATAAACGCACAGACAGGATATTCTGACAGAATAATAAATAATGGAACCAGGTCCGGTGTAAAACACACAGACAGGATGTTCCAACAGAATAATAATAAAAACGGAACCAGGTCCGGTGTAAAACACACAGACAGGATGTTCCAACAGAATAACAGAAGAATGTCACCAAGTATAGGGTAGACCGCGTATACAGGTTATTCCAATAGAATAATAAGAAATGGAATAACAACAGTTCTCTTCATGAATAAGAAAGAATAACACCCCTTACCGTTTTAAAGAAGAGCTGAAATAAGGAAGTAGTTAAGTAGCAGAATACTCTTCTTCTTCTCTCTCTCTCTATAGTTTATCTCTATAGTTTCTCTCTCTAGAGTTCAGTGAATTCGTAAGAAATAATGAAGGAATGAGCTGCTATTTATAGAAAAGTAGAATGCATAGTAACTAATCCATGAATGGTCCAGATCGATTACTTTAATCTGACGGTCCATATTTAAAGAAAAATCTTTTAAATAAAATATAATATATTCTATTTATAGAATAACTTTAATAAAGTATTCTGTTTTATATAAAAAGATGTTTCTGTTTTATTACGTTAATAATACAAATAAAACAAAACGTCATTATCGCTAAATAATTCATATTATTAACTGACAATAATTGAATCAATCTGAGTGACTTCTCACATAAGCATTAATAATCAATACCGTGTGCTACTATGTAACCACACGTATTACTGTACTTTTACTACCGAGTAGTTCAACAGTATCAATGGTAAAACTTCCGCTGTTATTTTTAATAAAATATTTTTGTCGTTTTCTCAATCCGACAATAATTCCGTTGTGGGGTCCACCAATGATTGTGCCGTTGTACGAATATTCCCTGTTAAAACGAATATTCCCCGACCAATCGAATATTATATAACAACTTGCATACTTTGCAAAATTTATAAATATTACCCACAACTATAACATTATATCAAATTAACTCCATAATATTTAAAAATGATATTTATAGAAAATTCATCTTTATTTATAAAAGTTGGGGTCTTACAACCTCCCCTTCGTATGAAATTTCGCCCTCGAAATTAGGGTACGTACCTGGTATGTCGAAGAGGTAAGGATACCTTGATTTCATTTCAGATTCTAACTCCCAAGTCATTTCCTCAACATCGTGGTTTCTCCACAAAACTTTGACTTGAGGTATAACTTTGGAGCGTAGAATATGTTCCTTCTTATCCAAGATTTGAACAGGAACTTCTTCATACGTCAAATCCTCTGCTATTTCGTCCGGTTCTAACTCAATAATGTGGTTCGGGTCTTCCACATATTTGCGTAACATGTATATGTGAAAAATATTATGAACACGAGACATACTTGGCGGTAAAGCGAGTCTATAAGCCACAGTTCCTACTCGATCGAGGATTAAAAATGGACCGATAAATCGAGGATTGAGCTTTCCTCTTTTTCCAAATCTCGTAACTCCTTTCCATGGAGCAACACGTAAGAACACATGATCTCCTATATCAAATTTCACGTCCTTTCGATGAAGATCAACATAACTCTTTTGTCGATCTTGTGAGGTTTTTATACATTGTCGGATCGTTTGAATCTTTTCTGTAGTCATACGTACCAACTCCGGTCCCAACAACGTTGCTTCACCCACCTCATCCCAGCATACTGGAGAACGACATTTTCTTCCATACAATGCTTCGAATGGAGCCATTCGATATGGGGCTTTGGAAATGGGTTTTGTACCGGGTTCAAGGTCGATACAAAATTCAATTTCACGCTCTGGGGGTAGGCCATGAAGTTCTTCAGGGAATACGTCAGGGAATTTATTAACAATAGAAATATCATTCAAAACTGACGTATTTTTGTTTAGATCCGTGACATGAGCTAAGAAAGCTTGACATCCGTTTTTCAATAAATGAATAGCTTTATGGCTTGAGATGACAGCGATTGATTTTAATGGTTTGGTTGCTTGAATTCGCATAATAGGTCGATTAGGAATATGAAAGCTAATAACCTTACGAAAATAATCAATTTTTGCATGATGAGTAGTTAACCAATCAATCCCTAGAATCACGTCAAATGCAAGTATTTTTAATGAAATCAGATCGACAGGTAATATATGGGTACCAACTTGAACCAAACAAGACTTATAAACCGTGGATGTAATGAAGGTTTCTCCCAATGGAGTTTCAACAGATAAATCAAAGTCTAATTTCTCCGGAGTCAAATTTAATCGATGAGCGCAAGTAGGAGAAATAAAAGAATGGGTACAACCGGTATCAAATAAAGTATAGACTTCGTTAGAGTTTATGATAAGCTTACCCGTGATGACCTCATTCGGGTTCCTTGCTTTCTGGGAGGTCACAACAAACGCTCTCCCTTGCACTACCGGTTTTAACTTTTCTGGGATGGCCTTTGGTGTCTCCATCTTGGCTGAACTTGTTTTTGGTAAACGACAAGATCGAGCTAAATGACCTTCTCTTCCACAATTATAACATATGATAGGTGGTCGTTCTCCTTCCTTAACAACGGGTGCTGGTGCTGACGTCTTTCCATCATTGTTGAATCTCCTCTTCTTGAAATGACCATTCTTATTATTTTGGCCCTGATTACCACCGAAGTGGTTACCATTTCTGGCCTGTTGAGTCCCTCCACGCTTGTTGTCACCGCTTCGATGTGCTCTCACTGGTATTATCATTTTGTCGACTGCTCTCTTTTGGTTGCGTTGACTAGTTATCGCGCTCCACTAACTGAGCCCTATTCACAACATCTGAATACAAACACAATTTATGAGAAATAAGATGTTGACATATCTCAGGTTTCAAACCTCATAAAAACATTCGCGTCATTCGCTCTTCATTATCCACTAAGTGGGACGCAAACCGGGACAACTCAGCAAATTTAGCCTCATACTGCGACACAGTCATATTATTCTGCTCCAATTTGATAAACTCCACCTCCTTCATGTGACGAACACTTTCGGGAAAGTATTTGTCATTGAACAGCTCTTGGAACTTCTCCCAAGACATCTTCAGTGCGGCAGGTTGAGTACGCTTAATCGATTCCCACCAGTAATCTGCCTCTCCTCGCAACATAAAGGTGGCAAAGGGAACCTTTTGCTCCTCGGAGCATCCCAAGACATCAAATATCTTGGTAATCTGCTTTATCCATGTTTCCGCTATAAGTGGTTTTGGCTCTCCCTTAAACTCTGGTGGTCCCAGCTCCTTGAACTGTTTAGCGGTGACCGTCCGAGAGTTTTCAGTGTTTCCACCTATATTTTGGACAGGAGCCGCTCTCGCCTGCTGTTGCATGAACTGCATAAAGTTTCTGAACATTCCATCATTCATCATCTGGTCAGTGTTGTTATTTGCATGAGGATTGTCACCTTCCTGATGCACATTATCCTGATTATTGATATGTGGTGAATCAACAGTCGCCTGTGCTCCATTGCTATTCTCAACATTCTCAGATGCCATTTTCAGATACTGCCACAAAATAAAAGTTAATTGATATGTCATATATTATCTTTATATTATGACCGACCAATTAAATACCATGCAAATAAACTTAGGTAGGTCATACTAGCGAAGGAATTCCCCGTCTCTCCCCTCCTAGTTCTATTCTCACATCTTAGCCAGGGATCATATCCCTAAGCTCTGATACCAACTGTGACGCCCCCAAAATTAGGTATACATCACCCATCTTGGGTCGTCAGATACATAGTACAGAATACAAATACAACTTACTAATATAACTGTCGTGTACAATACGACAAAACATAAACTGTGAGTTTGAATACAAATATTATCTTCTAGAGAGTATTCATACTCAAAAGGAGTCCTCGTTATATTTATTAACACACCATTACATAGAATAGTGAGGACTACTAACTAATACTATCATTCGGACCATCACTCCGTTCCCCGACTTGCCCCAGCTACGTTCTCATTTCTTGAAGAGAACAGTGAAAGAAAGGGTGAGCTCAACTAGCCCAGTAAGAAATATATGACTAAGATAATGCAGAATAAATTATCATTAGCCTTCAACAATGTTAAACTGATAAAATATAATAGACATCAAGTTTAACTGTAGCGGAACAAGCAATCCATTAAAAGAGTCAAGTAGAAAATAAACTCTACTATCTTCTATGATTTAAAAGGTTTTTCAACACTGTGATCGCTGGGACTCAGCTTAATAAAATAATCCACATCATCGAATCACCCCTGCACTACGGCCAAGGATATTCGTGTATTCATTAATGGTCATGATCAGGCCAACAACTGTCCATCAACGCACTACGGGCCAATGAGGACTTTTACCACATCATTTGTAACATTACGGTCATGATTATACCGAATAATCCCTGGTCATAATCATACCAAGTCCATCTATGCACTACAGGCCACAGATGACTTTTAACATTTTATAAATATGAGGATGATGACAATGATATAAGAATTCAATAAAACAAGTTCAAGAATTAATTTATCCAAGAATTAACAACGTCCAAATTGTCAACATGATACTGCTTTGTGAAGTAAAATTCAAGAATGCTTAGAAGAATATTTTCATGAAAAGATACTGGATGAAACGCAATTATCAAGGATATTCCACAAATTTCATGGAGTATAGAAGTCAAAACTTAACCAACTGAGTATAATAAAGAATGGAATAACAAAAGAAATCACCATGCATGCGATAGATCGCACAGACATGTTATTCCAACAGAATAATAAATAATGGAACCAGGTCTGGCGTAAACGCACAGACATGATATTCCGACAGAATAATAAATAATGGAACCAGGTCCGGCGTAAACACACAGACAGGATATTCCCACAGAATAATAAATAATGGAACCAGGTCCGGCGTAAACGCACAGACAGGATATTCCGACAGAATAATAAATAATGGAACCAGGTCCGGTGTAAAACACACAGACAGGATGTTCCAACAGAATAATAATAAAAACAGAACTAGGTCCGGTGTAAAACACACAGACAGGATGTTCCAACAGAATAATAGAAGAATGTCACCAAGTATAGGGTAGACCGCGTATACAGGTTATTCTAACAGAATAATAAGAAATGGAATAACAACAGTTCTCTTCATGAATAAGAAAGAATAACACCCCTTACCGTTTTAAAGAAGAGCTGAAATAAGGAAGTAGTTAAGTAGCAGAATACTCTTCTTCTCTCTCTCTATAGTTTCTCTCTTTAGAGTTCAGTGAATTCGTAAGAAATAATAAAGAAATGAGCTGCTATTTATAGAAAAATAGAATGCATAGTAACTAATCCATGAACGGTCCAGATCGATTACTTTAATCTGACGGTCCATATTTAAAGAAAAATCTTTTAAATAAAATATAATATATTCTATTTATAGAATAACTTTAATAAATTATTCTGTTTTATATAAAAAGATGTTTCTGTTTTATTACGTTAATAATACGAATAAAACAAAACGTCATTATCGCTAAATAATTCATATTATTAACTGACAATAATTGAATCAAACTGAGTGACTTCTCACATAAGCATTAATAATCAATACCGTGTGCTACTATGTAACCACACGTATTACTGTATTTTTACTACCGAGTAGTTCAACAGTATCAATGGTAAAACTTCCGCCGTTATTTTTAATAAAATATTTTTGTCGTTTTCTCAATCTGACAATAATTCCGTTGTGGGGTCCACCAATGATTGTGCCGTTGTACGAATATTCCCTGTTAAAACGAATATTCCCCGACCAATCGAATATTATATAACAACTTGCGTACTTTGCAAAATTTATAAATATTACCCACAACTATAACATTATATCAAATTAACTCCATAATATTCAAAAATGATATTTATAGAAAATTCATCTTTATTTATAAAAGTTGGGGTCTTACATAAACAGTTAAATTCTTTAGTCGATAATTATTATTAATATTAAAATATTAATATTTTCATGACAAAATATCAAAAGTTATATTTTATAACTTAAAATATTTTTATAACTCTTAAATCATTTTTATATAATTTTTAAAACATTAATTCTATTTTTCCATAATTTATTTAATGTATTAATTAATTAAACTAATTACCATTAATATTAATTAATTAATGAAATTCATCACAAAATATCAAAAGTTATTTAAAAATAACTTAAAATATTTTCTAACACCATAAAATAATTTCATAAGCAACTATATTTTTATTTCTCTTAAATATGTAACTTATATTTATTACATATTTTTATTACTTTATTTATACTCGAAAGAAAGTTTCTCGGCATAAAATATTACTTATAGTCAAATCTCGCCCCGTAGGACTTTATTATATTTATTATGACTTATTTTTTTGCCGGAACGTGATTCGGAACGTCGAACGTCAAAATCGCTCGACGCGCCGACGCTCGCCGTTCGCTCAAATTTTAGTTCTGACATGATCCTCTGCAGATTTTTAATTCTTAAATCGTGAATCATATAAGAGTGAAATTTTGGGCATATTATAGACCTCATGGCATTGTATTTTAGAAAAATTTCACACAGCGAAAATGGATCATGGAAGCTCATAAAAACAGTGTGCGAAACGGACGTCAAACCAAAGCACAGCACGGCGCCGTGCGGCTGGGCAGGCGTGCGCTGTCTGGCTGCTGCTGCTGCCGCTGCCCTACCGTGCGCTTATTTTCTCACGCCTTTCTCGTTTATCATAAAATTCCCAACTTTGGATATGTTATACATGGTATACCAAAGTATTTTTAAAAAATATAATCCAGTAATTTCGGACCTCTTAGGCAGCCTAAAACAGACCCCAAAAATGTCCACTCACAACAACATTAATCTTTTTCCCAGATTTACCCTCTTTCGTTAAAACAGTCACAACTTTTTCGTTTTAAAACATTTTTAGGCGATTCTTGAGTCCACGCGAAGCTAACTTCCGGGACTACAACTCTTCCTTACTGATATGTTTCTAGATTCCGAACATATCAGTCCAGAAATTCTGATCAAGTGGACTGCACCGCACTTATTGGACAGTTTTGACACTACTACTTGAAATATCATAACTCTCTCCTCCAATGTCAGATTTAGTCCATTTCAGAGTCTATGGAAAGCTTATTGAGTGTACTATAACATACCAAAAGCCCAGAATTTTCTGGAACATCTAACTAATCCCGAAATTTTCTTTTTGTGGAAGTAGTCCACTAATTTTCTAAGTTTTTTAAAAACTGTTTTGCTTTTCTTTCTCTTGATCAAGCTTGTTAGCATCCAAAATGATTAGATCCATACATAATACACTATAAAACATGTAGATCTAAGATGTTTAGAGTTCAAGATCATAACTCATTATTTTGACAAAAATCAAACACAAACTAATACTTCATATACCAATGATTCTACCATAATACATGATCTATTTCATCAAACACAAGATTAACACAATCGGGGCTAAGAAAAATTAGGATTTTCTACATTTGAAAAACCTAGTTTCTATTTCATACTTTAGATCTAACTTTTAACACACAAGATAGATAGATCCACACATAACACACTCTAGATTATGTAGATCTAGAGTTTTGAAGTTTGAAATCATAGATCCAAGTTATAATTTTGAAAAGTCAACAATAAATTACATAATCTAGTTTAAGTATACCTTTGCTTGATTTTCTTTTTCCTTCTTGCTAAGCTTTGATTATGGAGCTATGAAACTTAGAAGAAAAACTCTCTCCTTTCCTCTATGGGTGCCGAAAAGGCCTCTCTTCTTTCTCTCTCTATTTGATTTCTTTGAGTTAGCTCATAAGAGATGAGAGAGAAATGGAATGGGGTTTGGGTGTTTGTAATTTGTGTATAGATATATTATGTATATCTATTAATTCCTTCCATCATAATCTACTTTCCCTCTCTCTCTCTATTTTTCTTTCCTTATTTATTAAGAATGAGATGGAAAAATTTATTTGCAAAATAGATGAGGGATATTTATAGTAGGAGAAATGCATATATATAACATATGTATGTATATATAAAATCTCCCAAAATCCCTTCCATATCTCTTTCATATCTTTCCATATCTCTACTAAATCTATCCAATATCTTTTCTCTTCCTCTCTCCTATCTCTACAAAATCTTAAAATCTCTCCAAATATCTTAGCAAATCTATAAAAAAATAACATGTGCTTATTTTATCACCCCTTGGGCTAAATGTTGGGCCAATCCTTTACTTGTTTGGGCTCTCTAATAATTGTTTTGGGTCATGTATAATATATCATAGTCCAATATATTTAATTTACATAACCTTATATATTTAATTAGGATTTCTAGTCCATTTGTTTTGGACTTTAAATAATTAATTCTACTATTCTTTTAATGTTTTGGGCTTACAAATTTAAAATCTTTGGGCTATTACAAATAACATATTCCAACACTCTTAATATTACCATTCCCTAATTATTTAATTAGGGTTTTCATGTACACATTTGTAATTTAAATCCTTGCTTACATACACTTAATTTCTTAACCCAATTAGACTTGCTATAAATAGGTTATAAAATTAATTAATTGAGATGTATAAAATAAATCCCTTAGAATTTGTATATATTCTATATACCATAATCCTCTCATCCCATAACCCTTAAGTTATTCAATTCTTCATTCCTAATATATAATTAGGATCACACTAGTTTCTTTTATTTGTTTATATAATAAACAAATATAAACTATCACATAATATTCATATTCACAGAACATATACACTTAATCCTGAATAATTTACCACAAAATTTTTTAAATTCACTAAATTCCTTCCCAGAAATCTCAAATCCATTCACTTATTTTATGTCTAGGTTTATTATTCAACCTTTAATCCATCATTTAAGATTTAAATAATTTCCTAAATTCTCGGGTTGTCACAGAAATCGTAGGCATGATCAAGGGAAGTCCACGATCGTAGAGCTGCAGTGACACAAAAGACAATGATCGTAGCACAGACTCAACGATAGCAGAGTCCCATCAACAAAATAAAGGAGCATCCTGTGATGACAAAGTTCAACACAAAACAATCTCTCTGATAAGCACCTCAGGAACAAACCTAACCCTCGACTCACTCCATGTGGTTGGCCCTTCCTGAGCTACCTTAAAACCGAGAAGAATGCTAAGTCAAAATTTCATCACAAGGACTCGATCAGACTCGACGATCGTAGTTCAGACATGAAGATTGCTGAGCAGACACGACGAATACTGAGCAGACTCAACGATCGTAGTTTAGACACGACGATTACAGTTCAGACTCGACGAATGCAAAGCAGACTCAACGATCACAAAGGCCACCTCAACAATCGTAGTCCTCCCTAAGGACACATTAGCTCAGAAGAAGCTAAGGGCAAATTAGTACAATCTTCCTCAATCAAATTCGTAAAGCCAAGCAGAATTTGACACCTGCCCTACTAAACAAAAAATGGAGAGAGGGAAGTTACAAGTACAGTTTGAAAACGCCTTTTTGAAATCAGAAGTTCAAAAAGCTTATCTCTCTCTACAAGCAGAAACCCTAACCCTTAAGAGAGTTCAGACAACCATACTCCTTACAAAGAAATCAATGGTAGCCTCCAGCGTCGTCTCTGGCTACAGACTATGCTTCGATGAGTTCAAAGCCGCTGAACCCAAATTTCACAAGATTTTAACATTGATAAAGAAGACTGGTCTCGAAGAAGCCCTGGGTACGAGCACATGGATCTACCCGAAGTTAATAAAGTAGTTTTACAGAAATGGGGCATTCAAAAATGAAGTCCTCACGACGAAAGTCAAGGACGTGGAAATCAAGCTAAAGGCTGAGAACATCAACCTAGCCCTAGGCTTCAAAAATGAGGGGTTCCCGTTCATAAATGGCATTGACTTTCATAAAGGCCTAAAGAAGATGCATCACAAGAAATTCCCCACTGTTAAGGGATACAAGAAGAAGGAGTTTCCTCAGAGGTATGAATTTTTGGCCGATATTGTTGGGAAGTGTATTTGCTGCAAAAGCTCCGGCCACGATTCTGTAAATGTGGTGCAGCTAAAACTCATGACTGCTATAAGTTGTGGAATACAACTTAACTATGGAGCTCAACTGCTTGAATGGATAGGAAAATGGATCCTTAGCTCGAAGAAGATAAAGGGCTCTCAAAAGATGCTCTACGGGCAATTTATAAGCATCATTCTATAGTCTGCTCTGGGTGATAAGATTGGGGACGATGAAGGAGAGTCCATCAATCCAAACAGACGGATGACCCAGCAACTGTTTGAAAACTGGAAAAGGAATCCAACAGAAAATGTTCGTATGATGTCTGAGTCCAGTGGTAGAACTGGTGATCTAAAGGAATCAGGGTTTCCAGGAAACATGTCAGTCGTCAAAGAGACTGAAGAAGAAGAGGAAGAGATCAATAAGGGAGAACTCACTGCCCTTATCAGAAAAAGTAAGGGCAAGAGAAAGCTAAAGACTAGGATGGCAGAAGAATCTCAAGGATCTACCACTGATATACCTGTAGAGTCCTCCGATATTGAGACTCTAAGGATCCTAAGAAGAAAAGAACAGCAGGCTGAGGCTGATGAAGATAGAGCTACCATATCACAGCTGATGAAGAAGAATAAAAATAGTCACAAGTCCAAGAGGCCATCTGTCTCTTCGATCGTAGAGTCTCTACCGATCGTAGAGACCAGGATAAACACCTCAAGCAAGGAAGTTGCTGCACCAGATGGTCTAACTGATCAATAGGAAATAGCTGAAGCTGAAGAAAGTCATGAGGCTGTGGCTCAGCCTAGAAAACCAAGATAAAAATTAGTTAAAAAGTACATTCTTGTAAATGAAGGAGTGCTCAAAGAGAAAGACAAAAAGATGGCTGCTGAAAAGGAACTATTCAAAGAAAGCCAAAAAGACATAGCTCAAGCTGAGGGGGAAATACCTGAAGTTCTCACCATAGAAAATGCTTCAGCTGAGGGGGAGCTACCATTCCTACAGATGGATGATCATGTTGAGGGGGAGCCTTATGATATCCCCATAACAGAAAAAGTTGCTCCTACAGAAAATGAGGAAGAGCCTGAGCAAGAAAGTCAAAAGGAAGCCATTGATATAGTGGAATCCTCAAAAGGAGATAGAGAAGAAGAAGAAGACAAAGATGATGATGAACTTGAGATCACAGGTGTGGGTCGTGATGGGTATAGGAGTTATCTCTACAATTAGCTGTTCTCCTATCTCCCCATGATGCCTTATCATCAAGCTCAAATTCTAAACTCCTAGAGTTACATGTTTTGGAGCTTCAAAGAATATCTTGCCATCTCTATGCTAACTCATGGATTTCTAGGCAACTCAAACTTTGCCAAAAAGCTGATCACAAATGGTCCCTCGTCAAGAATAGTGCATGAGGTATTAACTATCCCAATCCTTTTTAGAGTGAATCACTATCCACTATCTTTTTCCAGCCAATTTTATGAATTTCCAATCTAGTTGGAAGTGGTTCTAAATCCATCAAGTCAATCCCCAGTTACAGATTACAGAATCCCAAAATTCTGTAACTGATGAACCAAATGTGCCCAACTTCATACTGATCTCAACTCCCATCATCTCTACGATTGAGGTCTATAGCCCCATCGTAGAGTCCCATGCTCAAATCGAAGAGCTACCTACTCTAGAAGCCCAAACATAAGCCCCTCCATTAGATATTCCCTCCTCGTCCTCAAATGAATACTTCAACCTTGATCTTTCTCTCTACACCTTGCAAGATCAATACACAAGATATCCACCTCCTCCTCCTCCTCTTCCTCTAAACAATCTACGACTCAGTGAACTCCTTTCAGATATGCCCACCAAATCTGAGTTGCCAGAAGTGTTGAAGAAAGTGATCAAGGACATAGATGATAGTCTTGAAGCTCACACTGAACTCATTTAACTGAGACTGACTAAAGTGATCAATGCTGCAAATGATCTCCCAAGCACCCTAAGCTCTAAGCTAACAAAGAAGCTTAGAGAAATCATAAAAGATATGGTGAAGAGCATAAATGACAGGGATCAAATCCACTTTTAAGCAGCTAAACGTCACAGGGATGCTGTTCTTGTCTTACAGACGACTCAAGAAGTCCAAAATAAACTTATGCTGGACATCATCATTAATCTGCAAACTGCCGTAAAAGAATTCCAAGCTTTTTCATCGTCCAAGGACAGCAGACTGACAATGTCCTAGACATCCTCCAACGAATGGAAGCTCGATCTGATGCTCTAATCAAAGAAAATCGAGAGGACATTGCTCAAACCCAAATTTAACTCAACGAGCTTGTCCAAGGAGTGCCTCACCTCTCAGAAGATATTCGATCCCTTGATGCTGACATAAAGGGGGAGAATAAAGGGAAATGAGATCAAGGTAAAGGCAAAGGCAAAGGCAGAGGCACATTCTTAGCTCAATCATCAACGAGTCCTCCTCCAAGGTTGTAAGACCTCAACTTATTAATGAATAAAATCAAATTTTCTCTAAATATTATTGTGAATAATAAGAGGTTAATTTGATATAATACTTTGGTTATGGGTGAAATGTGAAAATTTTGCAAAATAAGTAAGTGGTTATAAAATATTCATTTTGTCGGGGAATATTTATTTGGTCTTGGAATATTCTTACTGTCGGGGAATATTCGTACGACGGCGCAGCCTTGTGTGGGCCCCATAACGGAAAGCGATTGGATGAAGAAAACGACAAGTATAAGTTGTTTATAAATAACGGCGTAGTTGTTACCGTTAATACTGTTAGAATACCCGGTGGTTAAAATACAGTAGCACACGGTATTGCACCAATTATTGATTCTTACGTAAGAAGGCACTACTCAATAATTGTTACAGTAGTTATTGTTCAATATTTTATTTTATTCAATAATTGCTGCGTTGATATTTTATATTATTGTTGTTTCAATAATTGTCACTGCACAGTATTTCCTATTATCAGATCAATAATTCATATTATTTGAATAATATTATTAGATAACATTATTGGCAATGTCTAAAAAGTTCTGTCTAAGGAGAGGTTTGGTCATCTAATTGCGTGCCAGTAAGGAGAAATCCTTATTGGAAAGCCCCCTCTTTCCTGGGAACGGCCTGGTTGTCATAAATATGATTCTGTAATATTAATTGTGAATAATTAATTATTGATTCATATGATAAAGAAATATTTATTTTATATGAATATAAATGAGGGATATATTTTTGTGGTTAAAAATAAAGGAGTTAATGTTGAGGTTTTTTTCAGTATTTTTGTCGGAATGGAGGTATTAAAAATTAGGGTTTTTGAGATATTTTGTGGATGTTATAATTTTTAATTCGACCGTTGGATCGTGGTAATATTTGGATATGTTTTACATATATAAGTTGAGAATATGTCCACAAATTTTAAACCGTTAAAAATGAACGTATGATTTGTTATGAATTTTACGAGATGACTGGTTCAGAAATTGTTGAATTTTCGGAGTTAATCATTTTGGTGGAAAATTCTAGAATTAGTGGGCCCCACTCTTGGTTGGTGAAGAAATGTGCTGAGATTTTTATTCAAATGTGGTGGGTGGGAATAGTAGCAGGTAAAGCCATCAGGTTGCAGGTTAAGTCTGCTTCGGCGTGCTAACATTTTCCTATAAATAGAGGGCTAAGTTAGAATTGAAAATCACACCAGAATTCATAAGTTTTCTCTCTTTCTCTCTCTATATTATTGAGTGTATTTTGTGAGTATTTAGATACTTTGAGAGTTTTTATTCATCAGAGCAAGTTTCTTTCAGCCTTATACCGGTATTCTGATCAGAAGTACTGATATTTTGAGGTAAGGGATATTATTTTCTTCTTAAATGATATTATTTCTTCAATATCATTATGCTGAAATATTGATATGAAATTTTTATCAAATTTGGAACTTTTTGTGTCGGAGTTACTATTCACGTATACGATACTATTCACGTATACGGCACTATTCACGAATACGGCACTATTCACCGAAAAATAAAATTTTTTCTTTTTGTCCAAGATGTCAATTATGATTACTATCTTTGATTGTATCCATGTTTTGATCTTTATTTTTGAATTCTGCTTCACAATTGATTATTATGAAGTATTATTGATCTTGGATAAACTGTTATACGAATCCCTATTATTTGTCCTTCTGTCTCACTGGATTCGTTTTCTTTAAGATATTTTTCATCATCCTAAGTCCTAAATGATGATATTACTGAATATCTTTGGCCTGTAGTGCAAAGATGTATGATTACTTGATGAATATCTTTGGCCTGTAGTGCAAAGATGAACAGGTGTTGAGATGAACATGACTGACAGGTGATACAAATGAATATATTTGGCCTGTAGTGCAAAGATGAATATTTGGATAAAGATGATTATTAATTGATGTTACAGGGATAAAATATTGATGATGGACTTTTAAATCTTAGAAGATAGTAGAATTCATTTTCTACTTGACTCTTCTAATGGTTTGCTGTTTCCGCTGCAGTTGTTGATCTAAAACTTGTTGTCGATTATATTCTATCAGATTTTTCCCTGTTGAATACTAATGATAATTTGTTGTATATTATCTTAGTCATAATATTCTTTACTGGGCTAGTTGAGCTCACCCTTTTCCTTTTTGTTCCATTTTTCTTCTCAGGAGGTGAGAACATAGCAGGATCTAGTCGGGGTATGGAGTGATGGTTCTAGAAAGATATTTTAGCAGTCCTCACTATTTCTATAAAATAGTGTTTGAATAATTATATTGAGGACTTATTTGAGTGTGGATATTGTCTAGAAGACAATATTTGTATTTAAACTCACAGTATGTGTTGTCGTATTTTGCACGACAATTATATTATTGAAGTTGTAGTTTGCTTTCTGTACCATGTATTTGGCGACTCAGAATGTATACCTATTTTGGGGGCGTCACAGTTGGTATCAGAGCTTAGGGATATGATCCCTGGCTGAGATGTGAGACAAAAACTAGGAGGGGAGAGACGGGGAATTCCTTTGCTAGTATGACCTGACTAAGTTTATTTGGTGTTTATTTGGTCGGTCAGAGTAAAGGGATAATGTATGACATGACTATTAACCCTTGTTTTATGGCAGTATTTAAGAATGGCAGCTGAGAACGTTAATAATGGTGTAAATCAGACCGTGGAGACTTCTTTGATCACCACCCAGGGGAACGTGCAACAGGAAGGCAATATTCCTCCTGTAAACAACGTTACCGAGCAAACGATGAATGATGGAATGTTTAGGAGCTTTTTGCAGTTCATGCAAAATCAGACGAGGGAGACTCGTGTGCAGAATACATGTGCAAATGATAACAACGCGCAGTTTGTCACAGCCAAACAGTTCAAAGAATTGGGACCACCAAAATTTAAGGGAAAGCCGGATCCGATCATGGCGAAAACGTGGGTCAAGCAAATTACCAAGATATTCGATGTCTTGGAATGCACAAAGGAACAGAAGGTTCCATTCGCCACTTTTATGTTTCGCGGTGAGGCAGACTACTGGTGGGAGTCTGTGAAGCGTACCCAGCCTGACGCACTCAACATGTCCTATGAAACATTTCAAAAACTATTCAATGATAAGTACTTTCTTGAAAGTATTCGTCATATGAAGGAGGTGGAGTTTATCAGACTGGAACAAAACAACATGACGGTGTTCCAGTACGAGGCGAAGTTTGCAGAGTTATCCATGTTTGCACCTCATTTGGTCAAAAATGAGGAACGAATGACAAGGATGTTTCTGAGAGGTCTAAAACCCGAGATTCGACAATATCTTATCTCTCATAAATTTTCTTTATATTTAAATGTTGTAAACAGGGCTCAATTATTAGAGCGAGATAATGAGTATGTGCAACCGAGGGACCACAACCAGGGTCACACCGGTGGCGGCAGTCATCGAAGTAATGAAAACCAGCAGGGAGGAAAACATTCGGACAAAAGCGGTAACCACTCTGGTGGTAATCGTGGTCGTGATAATAAAAGAAGCGAGTCGGGAGGAGATTTCAAGAAAAGAAGGTACAACAATGATAATGTGAAGACGTCAGCACAAACATCAACTGTTTCTAGGGGAGGAGAACATCCACCGGTCGTATGTTATAAATGTGGAAAAGAGGGACATATCAGCCCAAACTGCCCACAACAATCTAAGGTATGTTATAACTATGGAAAGGAGGGTCATATAGCTCGAGAGTGTTCTGTAGTAAAACCAAGTTCAGCGGGGATGGTGACTCCAAAAGCTGTCCCGGATAAGTCAAAATCAGCGGTTCCTGAAAGAGCGTTTGTCGTGACTGGCCAAAACGTGAGAAACCCGAACGAGGTGATCACGGGTAAGCTAATCTTGAATTCTTGCGAAGTTTATACTTTACTAGATACCGGTTCTACCCATTCTTTTATCTCTCCTGCTTGTGCTCAACGTTTAAACTTGACTCCGAAGAAATTGGACTTTGACTTATCTGTTGAAACTCCGTTGGGTGAAACCTTCGTTACATCTATAGTTTATAAATCTTGCATGATCCAAGTTGGCACTATCACATTACCTGTTGATCTTATCTCTTTAAAGATACTTGCTTTTGATGTGATTTTAAGAATTGATTGGTTAACCACTCATCATGATAAAATTGATTGTGTTCGTAAGGTTGTTAGTTTTCATATTCCTAACCAACCTGTCATACGAATTCAAACTACTAAACCACTAAAATCAGTCACTGTCATATCAAGCCACAAAGCTATTCGTTTATTGAAAAACGGATGTCAATCTTTCTTAGCCCATGTTATGGATTTGAACAAAGACAAGTCAGATTTGAATAATATTTCTATTGTTAGAGAATTTCCCGATGTATTTCCTGAAGAACTTTCTGGTCTACCCCCAGAACGTGAAGTTGAATTCTTTATTGACCTTGAACCCGGTACAAAGCCCATTTCTAAAACCCCATATCGAATGGCTCCTATTGAACTTCAGGAGTTAAAAGTCCAACTACAGGAGTTGTTGGACATCGGTTTTATTCGTCCTAGTACATCTCCTTGGGGTGCTCCTGTGTTATTCGTAAAGAAGAAAGACGGGAGTATGCGACTTTGTATCGATTATCGAGAATTGAATCATGTCACTATCAAGAATAGGTATCCGCTACCTCGCATTGATGACCTGTTTGACCAGTTGCAAGGAGCACAATTCTTTTCAAAGATCGATCTTCGTTCTGGATATCATCAGCTGAAGATTAAAACTGAGGATATTCCAAAGACTGCCTTCAGAACTCGGTACGGGCATTATGAATTCTTAGTAATGTCTTTTGGATTGACTAATGCTCCAGCTATTTTCATGGATATGATGAACTGTGTATTCAAAGAATATTTGGATCAGTTCGTTGTTGTCTTTATTGATGACATCCTCATCTATTCCAAAAGCCGTGAAGATCATGAGCGCCATTTGAAGCTGATAATGCAAAGGCTTCGTGAAAATAAGCTATCTGCCAAACTGAAGAAATGTGAGTTCTGGCTTGAGGAAGTAGCATTCCTTGGGCACGTGGTGTCAAAACATGGAGTATCTGTCGACCCGGCGAAGATTGAAGCCATACAAAGTTGGGAGCAACCGAAGTCGATAACCGAAGTACGTAGCTTTCTGGGCTTAGCTGGTTACTATCGGAGATTCGTGGAAGGATTTTCTCGAATCGCTACTCCGTTAACTCAGCTGACTCGGAAAGATACAAAATTCGTATGGAGTGAGGAATGCGAGAAGAGTTTCCAAAAACTCAAGAGGAGACTCATTTTGGCACCTGTTTTGACAATACCATCTGGTTTGGATGGATTTGTTATCTACAGCGATGCTTCAGGCAAAGGGTCAGGATGTGTTCTCATGCAACATGGGAAAGTCATAGCCTATGCCTCGCGACAACTCAAAGAATATGAGAGGAATTATCCTACTCATGATTTGGAGTTGGCAGCAGTCGTTTTCGCGTTGAAGATCTGGAGACACTACCTGTATGGGGAGAAAGTGGAGATCTATACAGATCATAAAAGCCTCAAATATTTCTTCACTCAAAAGGAACTCAACATGTGGCAGCGACGTTGGCTCGAGCTGTTGAAAGATTACGATCATACCATCCAATATCATCGTGGAAAAGCAAACGTAGTAGCTGACGCATTGAGTAGAAGATTATATGCGGGTACGAGTGCAATGTTGTTAACACAAAGGCCCATTTTGTATGACTTGCAAAGGATGAAGATAGATATGAAGGCTCCAAGTACCCACATGATGATATCAAATATACGAGTAGAACCGACTTTAATTGATAAAGTTAAAGCTACTCAAGCTACGGACATAGAGCTGATGCGTATGAAGAAGAAAGTGTAAGAAGGTGCTATTCCAGAAGCAAGAATCGATGAAGAAGGAAAACTTTGAGTCAACTCCAAACTTTGTGTTCCTAACGATTTTGACTTGAAGCATAGAATAATGATGGAGGCACACAACACACCGTTTGCAATCCATCCTGGGAGTACCAAAATGTATCACGATCTTCGACATACATTTTGGTGGAGCAATATGAAAAGAGAGATCGCAGAGTTTATCTCGAGGTGTTTAACTTGTCAACGTGTAAAGGCGGAGCATCAAGTGCCAAAGGGTCCATTGCAACCACTTGAGATCCCGAAATGGAAGTGGGAACACATTACCATAGATTTCGTTACAGGTCTTCCCAAGGTTTCTCAAGGCATAGATGCGATTTGGGTTATTGTTGATAGATTAACCAAGTCTGCTCATTTCTTACCGATACGTGAGACTTATTCCCTTGAACGTCTTGCTAGTATGTATGTGAACAAGATTATGAGATTGCATGGCATGCCAGTATCCATAGTTTCAGATCGTGACCCAAGATTCACTTCACGATTTTGGGTTAGCTTGCAGAAAGCTATGGGCACGGATTTACGATTCAGTTCGGCATACCATCCTCAAACGGACGGACAATCAGAGAGGACTATTCAAACTCTTGAAGATCTATTAAGACTCTGTATCCTAGATCTCAAAGGGAGTTGGGATAAGTACCTACCATTGGTGGAATTCTCCTACAACAACAGTTATCAGGCGAGCATAGGTGTGGCTCCATTCGAGGCGTTGTATGGAAGAAAATATCGTTCTCCAGTATGCTGGGATGAGGTGGGTGAAGCAACATTGTTGGGACCAGAGTTGGTACGCATGACTACAGAGAAGATCCAAACGATTCGATAACGTATACAAACGGCACAGGATCGACAAAAGAGTTATGCGGATCTTCATCGGAAGGACGTGGAATTTAATATTGGGGATCATGTATTGTTACGTGTTGCACCATGGAAGGGAGTTACAAGATTTGGGAAGAGAGAAAAGCTCAATCCAAGATTTGTTGGTCCATTTGAGATTCTTGAGCGAATAGGAAATGTGGCATATAGACTCGCATTACCTCCAAGCATGTCTCGTGTTCATAATGTTTTTCACATATCTATGCTTCGTAAATATGTTAAAGACCCGAACCACATTATTGAGTTAGAACCAGAAGAGATAGCTGAAGATTTAACGTACGAGGAGGTACCTGTTAAGATCTTGGATAGGAAAGAGCATGTCCTACGCACAAAGGTTATACCACAAGTTAAGGTTTTGTGGAGAAACCATGCTATTGAAGAAATGACCTGGGAGTTGGAATCAGAAATGAAAGCGAGGTATCCTCACCTTTTCGAAACACCAGGTACGTACGTTAATTTCGAGGACGAAATTTCATAAGGAGGGGAGGTTGTAAGACCCCAGCTTATTAATGAATAAAATCAAATTTTCTCTAAATATTATTGTGAATAATAAGGGGTTAATTTGATATAATACTTTGGTTATGGGTGAAATGTAAAAATTTTGTAAAATAAGCAAGTGGTTATAAAATATTCATTTTGTCGGGGAATATTTGTTTGGTCCTGGAATATTCTTGCTGTCGGGGAATATTCGTACGACGGCGCAGCCTTGTGTGGGCCCCATAACGGAAAGCGATTGGATGAAGAAAATGACAAGTATAAGTTGTTTATAAATAACGGCGTAGTTGTTACTGTTAATACTGTTGGAATACCCGGTGGTTAAAATACAGTAGCACACGGTATTGCACCAATTATTGATTCTTACGTAAGAAGGCACTACTCAATAATTGTTACAGTAGTTATTGTTCAATATTTTATTTTATTCAATAATTGCTGCGTTGATATTTTATATTATTGTTGTTTCAATAATTGTCACTGCACAGTATTTCCTATTATCAGATCAATAATTTATATTATTTGAATAATATTATTAGATAACATTATTGGCAATGTCTAGAAAGTTCTGTCTAAGGAGAAGTTTGGTCATCTAATTGCGCGCCAGTAAGGAGAAATCCTTATTGGAAAGCCCCCTCTTTCCTGGGAACGGCCTGGTTGTCATAAATGTGATTCTGTAATATTAATTGTGAAAAATTAATTATTGATTCATATGATAAGGAAATATTTATTTTATGTGAATATAAATGAGGGATATATTTTTGTGGTTAAAAATGAAGGAGTTAATGTTGAGATTTTTATCAGTATTTTTGTCGGAATGGAGGAATTAAAAATCAGGATTTTTGAGATATTTTGCGGATGTTATAATTTTTAATCCGACCGTTGGATCGTGGTAATATTTAGATATGTTTTAAATATATAAGTTGAGTATATGTCCACAAATTTTGAACCGTTAAAAATGAACGTATGATTTGTTATGAATTTTACGAGATAACTGGTTCAAAAATTGTTGAATTTTCGGAGTTAATCATTTTGGTAAAAAATTCTAGAATTGGTGGGCCCCACTCTTGGTTGGTGAAGAAATATGCTGAGATTTTTATTCAAATGTGGTGGGTGGGAATAGTAGCAGGTAAAGCCATCAGGTTGCAGGTTAAGTCTGCTTCGGCGTGCTAACATTTTCCTATAAATAGAGGGCTAAGTTAGAATTGAAAATCACACCAGAATTCATAAGTTTTCTCTCTTTCTCTCTCTATATTATTGAGTGTATTTTGTGAGTATTTAGATATTTGAGAGTTTTTATTCATCAGAGCAAGTTTCTTTCAGCCTTATACCGGTATTCTGATCAGAAGTATTGATATTTTGAGGTAAGGGATATTATTTTCTTCTTAAATGATATTATTTCTTCAATATCATTATGCTGAAATATTGATATGAACTTTTTATCAAATTTAGAACTTTTTGTGTCGGGGTTACTATTCACGTATACCGCACTATTCACGTATACGACACTATTCACGAATACGGCCCTATTCACCGAAAAATAAAAATTTTCCTTTTTGTCCAAGATGTCTATTATGGTTACTATCTTTGATTGTATCCATGTTTTGATCTTTATTTTTAAATTCTGCTTCACAATTGATTATTATGAAGTATTATTGATCTTGGATAAACTGTTATACGAATCCCTACTATTTGTCTTTCTGTCTCGCTGGATTCGTTTTCTTTAAGATATTTTTCATCATCCTAAGTCCTAAATGATGATATTACTGAATATCTTTGGCCTGTAGTGCAAAGATGAACAGGTGTTGAGATGAACATGACTGACAGGTGATACAAATGAATATCTTTGGCCTGTAGTGCAAAGATGAATATTTGGATAAAGATGATTATTAATTGATGTTACAGGGATAAAATATTGATGATGGACTTTTAAATCTTTGAAGATGGTAGAATTCATTTTCTACTTGACTCTTCTAATGGTTTGCTGTTTCCGCTGCAGTTGTTGATCTAAAACTTGTTGTCGATTATATTCTATCAGATTTTTCCCTGTTGAATACTAATGATAATTTGTTGTATATTATCTTAGTCATAATATTCTTTACTGGGCTAGTTGAGCTCACCCTTTTCCTTTTTGTTCCATTTTTCTTCTCAGGAGGTGAGAACATAGCAGGATCTAGTCGGGGTATGGAGTGATGGTTCTAGAAACATGTTTTAGCAGTCCTCACTATTTCTGTAAAATAGTGTTTGAATAATTGTATTGAGGACTTATTTGAGTGTGGATATTGTCTAGAAGACAATATTTGTATTTAAACTCACAGTATGTGTTGTCGTATTTTGCACGACAATTGTATTATTGAAGTTGTAGTTTGCTTTCTGTACCATGTATTTGGCGACTCAGAATGGGTGTTGTATACTTATTTTGGGGGCGTCACAAAGGTAGTATCACCAACAGACTCCACGATCTGGCCATCAGACTCAATGATCTGATCAGCAGGAAGTTTTAATGGCTCAACCAATAAGGAGTCTAGGGCTAACTAACAGCTCACAAAATGTGACCACCACTGGCCTAAGAATGCCAATTGGAGATCCTGCATTGATGAATAGGCATGATCACAATCCTAGGCTAAGCCCAAATGAGCTGGAAGATCTAGCCAGGAGAGATGAAACAAGCAGGAAAAGGAGAGATGAGGAGTATGCCAATCCTCCACGCAAAAGATCAAAGAAATAGAGATAAGTGAAAATTTAAATTCTTATTGATGTAAATCAAATATGTAATATCTATTTCTCAAACATCAATAAATTCATGCTTATTCTCTAGAAATTTCAGCTGCCCACTGAAATATTAAGTCATATTTACTTTCCTGCAAATGCATCTAGAAACTAATAATCATGACAACAAATCTTCTTGGTTATGTCAACATCAAATAGGGGGAGATTGTTGGGAGAGTGCATATTTTGATTTGATGTTTAAAGTAAAAGCTCATGATTATATGTAAAGTCCTTCAAGGAATATATGTACAAGGACTTAGTGATAGATCAAATTTGTTAGGTTGATCTAACCTCTTAACATGTATCATTCTGTAAATGAATGTATAGATAAAGAGATCAAAGTTGTTAGGTTGATCTTGAGATGTAATAGAAAGGCTTCGAAGAGATCGTAGTGTATCGAGCTGATCAAAATTGCAGAAGCCAAGGCAGAATCGTAGAGCATGAAGGATCGTAGTGTACCTGACTTGAAGGGCCTCTTCAGAAATCGTAGAGTGGTCTCAACGTTTACCGAGCTAACTCAGAGATTGTAATGTGCTCTCGAAAACGTAGAGCTTGCAAGACATGCAAGTGAAGATCGTAGTGTGCAAGTCTTTAAGAGAAATCGTAGTGCTCTCTATTGATAGCATCAGACCAAGCACTAAGGTGACAAGGCACCACGATCTGGATAGCAGAGTATCATCTGCCTTGTGTCAGAAGAATCGAGCCCCACCTTTTTGTTTGAAGATAAATCTCGACAAATGTGGAATGGGTCCTAAACGTTGAAGTACTCACCAGTATCAAAGGCATAAAAGATATCCTTAGTATGCAACAAAGAAGCGTATTGGAGAAGCTAAGAAAAGTACCTTTAGTAAGAGGAAAACATCTTTTCAGGTGTTAGGCGAGAAAGCAGTCTGTTGTGTCAGTGGGTCAGAATGCAATTCAGAAGATGTGTAGAAAAGTCTCCATCGAAGTACATAAATGTCAAACGCATTTAATGCTTCAACGGATGGATCCAACGGATAGATTTCAAGATCACATATATGCAAAACATATGCAGATGAAAAGAATAGAAAGCATTGAACAAAAATGTACAAAAACCCTCATCGCTCAACTCTACGATCTAAGAAAAAGGAAGAGCTTGCTCAGCTACTAAGTTCTTTCGAACAAGTGCTTAACAACAACTGAGTAGCACCAATCAATAAATCAACAACTACTAATCAACTGAAGTAAGAGTTCCAAGTCAGAAGGACTTGAAGAGTTCTAAGTGAACTGTAAAGAGCCGAGTTTGCTGGACTTGAAGAGTTCAAGAGTGAACTAAGAAGTTCCTAGACTGCTGGTCTAGAAGGAATCTATATGATTCAGAAAGTGTAAAAGGAATCCTTAGTGGATTTCCTACTCGAGGAGTGGAAGAGTGGACTAGGAGCTTTAAGTGCTCTAAACCACTTAAAACGACTGTATCTATTACATTCTTGCTATAACTGCTATATCTGCCATAACTGCTATAACTGCCTCACTCTCATTAACTCACTATCTTAAGGGAGATTAAAACAAAGATTAATTTCGCTAAGTTTTAATCATTATCACTCTAACAAAGTAAAACAAAAAGTTTTTTAATATCTTATCAACCTCCCCTTCTAGATAACTATTGTGCCTCCGGGAACTAACAGATAAGCCTCCTTAAACAAAGTTGGCCTGTAGAAACCTAATTGGAGCACTTTTGCTGCTGTTCTTTGCCCACCAAAATGCCCTCTACAGTTAGACGAATGGCAATGATGGAGCACACTCTCGATTTCTCCGTCAGTCAGACATCGTTGCAAGATTTGGTCTGCACATTGTTTGAATAGGAATGGCTCGTCCCAGAGATAATGCTTGCATTTTTCAAAAATTTCTTCCTCTGCTGATAGTCCATGTTAGGAGGTAGCACATAATTAGCAAAGTCTGCATTCCACGGTGCTACACTGTGAACCACATACAATTGCTCATCCGAAAAGAAGTTATTGATATCTGTCTCATTTTCCCTCGAGTGAGTTGGGTTCTCCAATCTCGATAGGTGATCCGCAACTTAGTTTGCAGTTCCATTTCTATTGCGAATCTCCAAATTAAATTCTTAGAGAAGAAGGACCCATCTAATCAACCTCGGTTTTACATCTTTCTTAGAGATTAGATATTTGATCGTCGAATGGTCAGTATACTCAATAATTTTTTGTTCCGATGAGATATGAGCGGAACTTATCAAAGGCATATACTATTGCCAGAAGCTCTTTCTCAATAGTGGTGTAATTAGGCTGAGCATCTGTCAAGGCTTTACTGGCGTAGTATATAGTGTGAAACACCTTATCCCTCCGTTGTCCCAACACTGCCCCAATAGCGTAATTGTTGGCGTCGCACATAAATTCAAATGCAATGTCCATTTAGGGGCCACTATAATAGGAGCTGAGATGAGTCATTCCTTTAATAGTTTAAATGCTTCTAGGTAGGTCTCGTCAATCTTGAAAGGCACATCTTTTTCTAATAGGCTATAGAGTGGCTTGGTAATTTTAGAGAAGGCTTTAATGAACCGCCCGTAAAATTCTGTATGCCCCAGAAAACTCCTTACTCTTTTCACTGATGATAGCAGTGGAAGATTATTAATAACATCTTTTTTGCTCTGTATACTTCAATCCCATTAGCAGACACTCTATGCCCCAGAATAATCCCCTCTCTCACCATGAAGTGGCATTTCTCCCAATTTAAATCCAGGTTAGTCTCTACATATCTTTTCAGAACTACAGTCAAATTTTGTAGACAGGCCTTAAAAGAACTCCCGAAAACAGAGAGGTCATCATAAACACCTCGAGCGTCTGCTCCACCATATAAAAAATGATGGACATCATACAACACTGAAATATTGCAAGAGCATTACATAGCCCGAAAGACATTTTCTGGAAGGCAAAGGTCCCATATGGACATGTAAATGTTGTTTTCTCCTGGTCTTCAGGTGCTATTGCAATTTGATTGTAACCCGAGTATCCATCCAAAAGATAATAGCATTTAGTTAATGAATGGCAGAGGGAAGTGATCCTTTCAAGTGGACTTGTTCAGTTTCCTATAGTCCATACATACCCTCCATCCAGTCACCATCCGTGTGGGAATAAGCTCATTGTTCTTGTTAGGCAACAATGTCATGCTGCCCTTTTTTGGCACACATTGTATTGGACTAACCTATGGACTGTCAGAGATTGGATAGATAATGCCCGCATCAAGCAACGTGATTATTTCCTTTCTGACCACCTCCTTCATAATGGGGTTCAACCGCCTCTGATGCTCAATAGAAGGCTTAGACCCCTCATCGAGGAGGATTTTGTGCATATAAAAAGAGGGGCTGATGCCCTTTATATCTGAGATAGACCAACCTAAAGCTATTTTGTACGTCTTGAGAACTTGAAGGAGCTTATCTTCATGTGCCTCATCTAATGATGCAGAAACTATAATTGGCAAGGTAGATGATTCACCTAGATAGGCATACTACAAATGGCTTGTCAATGGCTTAAGATCAAGCACATGTGGTTTTATAATTGAGGGCTGTGACTGGGAGGTAGATGCTTCTTGTACATTCAAAGATTCGAATTGTTGCTTAAACTGATTTGATCTCGGGGGTGCATCCAACCACTGAACATACTCGAGATGAGTAGGCTCTTCCACATTACTTTCACCAGTCAAAGTTGCCTCAAGCGAGTCAGAAAGGTAGTTTTCATAGAATACTTCTTGCACAGCTTCGTCAATCACATTGACTTGGAAGCAGTCTTCAGAGGCACTGGAGTACTTCATAGACCTGAAGACATTGAAAGTTACTTCCTGGTCTTGTACTCTCATCGTGAGTTCCCACTTCTACACATCTATCAATGTCTTGCCTGTTACTAGAAATGGTCTGCCCAAGATAATAGGGACCTCCCTATCCTCTTCGAAGTCCAGAACAATAAAATTAGCTGGGAAGATGAACTTGTCCATCTTGACAAGCACGTCTTCTGTAATCCCCTTCGGATATATGAGGGATCTATCGACCAGCATCAAAGTCACACTGGTAGGCTTGGCCTCATTCAACCCCAACTTCTTGTTAATAGATAGGGGTATTAAATTGATGTTAGCTCCTATGTCGTATAGGGCTTTTCCGATGAACTGATCCCCAATAGTGCATGGTATAGCAAGGCTCCCATAGTCTTTCAACTTAGGTGGAAGCTTGTTCTGTAGAATTGCACTACATTCCTCAGTAAATGCCACTGTCTCATAGTCCCCCATTTCTTCTTTTTGGACAAGATGTGTAAGACCCCAAATTTTATGAAATAAAAGTATTCAATTTTTTTATTTAGTAAATGGTTAAATTGACAAAAAGTTAAAGTTAAGGGTGATATATGAATGTTTTTCAAAATAAGCAAGTGGTTATAAAATATTCATTTCGTCAGGGAATATTCATTTGGCCGTGGAATATTTTTGTTGTCAGGGAATATTCGTACGACGACGCAGCCATTTGTGGGCCCCATAACAGAATAACTATCGGATGAAGAAAATGATAAGTTTAAGTTTTTATAAATAACGGCGTAATTGTTACCGTTAACACTGTTGGAATACTCGGTGGTTAAAATACAGTAATACGCGTGGTTGCACAGTAGCACACGGTATTGCATATTATTTTTGAATTATTGATTCGTAAGTAAGAAGACACTACTCAATAATTGTTACAGTAATTACTGTTCAATATTTTATTTTATTGTTTCAATAATTGTTGTGTTGTTAGTTTATATTATTGTTGTTTCAATAATTGTCACTGCACAGTATTTTCTATTATCAGGTCAATAATTCATATTATTTGAATAATATTATTAGATAACATTATTGGCAATGTCTAGAAAGTTATGTCTAGGAGAGGTTAGATAATCTAATTGCACGCTAGTAAGGAGAAATCCTTATTAGAAAGCCCCTCTTTCCTGGGAACGACCTGGTTGCCATAATTGTGATTCTGTAATATTATTTGTGAATAATTAGTTATTGATTTATATGGTATGTAAATATTTATTTTATGTGGATATAAATGATGGATAGAGAAATATTTATTTTGTGTGGATACAAATGAAGGAATTAATGCTGAGGTGTTTTATCAGTATTTTGTCGAAATGAAGAACGAAATATGAGATTTTAAGAAAAATTAGTTTATTACTTGATTTTGTAAAATCCATAACTCTTTGTCTATAATGAGTTAGGAGATGAGCCATATATCAAAAGAAAGCCCTGGAAGTAAACTAATCATAGAAATTTAAATCACCCAAATATTCTTTGTAGATTTTTTGTGGTGACTGTTTGAGTGAAACTGGTACGAGGGATTTATAGTCCGAAAATCAAATCAATATTCTTAAAGCTCTATTGCGTGAGTTATTATTTTAATCCGACCGTTGGATCGCTGTAATTTTTAGATATGTTATACATATATTTGTTGAGTATATGTCCACAAATTTTGAACCGTTAAAAATTAACGTATGATTTGTTATGAATTTTAAGAGGTGTTGAAAAACGTCCGTATGTGGAGTTCGGATATTTTCTGTTTGGAATTTGAAAAAACTTAAACTTACAAAGTTGTAGAGAATTAAATTTCCTATGGAAAGGACATAAAATTCGTATTTTTCTGATAAAAGGGCTATTTATTATGAATTATTGAAGTTTCAGAAATTAAAATATTTTTATTAAAAATATGGGTGGGCCCCACTTTTGGTTGTTGGGGAAGATGACTAATTTTTAGTAGGTAGGAATAGTAGCAGGTAAAGCCATCAGGTTGCAAGTAAAGTCTGCTTTGGCGTTCTAATATTTTCCTATAAATACGGTGCTTAGTTAGAATTGAAAATCACACCAGAAACAAATTTTCTCTCTTTCTCTATCTATATTATCGAGCGTATTTTGTGAGTATTTAGATACATTGAAAGTTGCTAATCAGTGCAAGTTGTCTTCAGCGTCATATCCGATATTCTAGTCAGAAGTACAACTCATTTGAGGTAAGGGATAGTAAGGGATGGTAAGGATAATAAGATATGTTATTTTCTTCCTAATGATGTTATTCTTTCAATATCATTATATCGAAATATTGGTATAGATTTTACTGTGGAATTTTTATCTTTTTCATGTCGGGGTTACTATTCACGTATACATCACTATTCACATATACGACACTATTCACGTATACGACACTATTCATGTATATGACACTATTTACGTATATGACATTATTTACGTATACGGTACTATGTACGAATACGAGTTACTATTCATGAATTACTATTCATGAGTTACTATTTATGAGTTACTATTCACGAGTTACTATTCACGGGTACTATTTACGACAAAATTGGTTTCTTTTTCTAACAAAATTATCGTTGATTTATGAATCTTACTCTTGAAATTAAATGCAGTTGTTGATCATATTGTTTTTATTAACATATATAACATATTTATAACCCTTGTGATGGAATTTCTCTTTGACTTGAGTGTAAAGATGAGTATATTATTGGTATGATCGTGACTATGAGTTCTCTTTGGCCAGTAGTGCAAAGTTGAATTGTTGGCTGGTATGATCATGACTATTGAATTTATAATTGAATATCTTTAGCTTAAGTGCAAAGGTGAATTGATCAACATTGTTGTAATTATTGTTAATAAAAATTCTGAAATGATTATATATTTATTTGAGATATTAATATCTTTGGCCTGTAGTGCAAATATGATCTGTTGTTGAATATCTTTGGCTTGTAGTGCAAAGATGATCTATTATTGAATATCTTTGGCCTGTAGTGCAAAGATGACTTGTTGTTGAATATCTTTGGCCAGTAGTGCAAAGATGAACTATTGACGAATATCTTTGGCCCGTAGTGCAAAGATGAATTTATTAGTATGATTATGAACAGGAACTGTGATTTGGTATAACCATGATCTTTGATGTTTCAGGTAAAGACAAGTGATGGAAATTATCTTTGTCCTAGATGAGAAGAGGAATTTAGAACCACAAATATGATTATGAGTTATTCACATAAATGTGGACAGGAACTGTTGATTTATGTTACAGGGATAAAATATTATTGGTGGACTTTTAACATGGAGAAGATAATAGACTTTATGGTCTATTTGACTCTTCTAATGGATTGTTCGTTCTGCTGTAACTATGGTTGAAAAGTTTTATCATCTACCATATGTTCTAAATATCTGATTTATTACTAATGAAGGCTATTAATAATTTAATTATCTTTAGTCATGATATTCTTTACTGGGCTTGTTGTGCTCACCCTTTTGCTTCACAATTCCTTTCAGGTAATAAGAGTGTAGCTGGGTCGAGCGGGGGTAACAGGGGAATAGAACGGTGGTCTCTAGCTGTGAAGGTTCTCTCTAAACAGTATGGAAATAATTTTATTGAGAACTTTGGAATAGTGTGTTATATTTTATACATCATTTAGTAGTTATATTTGGTGAATCATATAGGGTGAGGCGAACCCAACTTTGGAAGGGTGATTTACCACTATCATACAAGATGTCTAATGACATACAATCTCGTGTCATCATAAGACATGATTGTGCACATCCACTTGCTGAGTATATCTACGAGCACTACCTATATAATCTTGGTATTTGGTTGAAGTATAATTTTCAATTAGAGACAGTGGAGATAACGATATGTCAAGAGAAGACTCATCATTGGAAAGAATATGATAGTAATCTTCTCATTTTTCTTTAGGGTCTATTGGGTCAAATCAAGGATAATTCTGTGGACATATGATATTTATCATAACCTAGACGCATGGCCTCCCATGTACGAAGGTTTCCTTGAGCACTTTTCGAAGATTTTAATTTCTAAAATAGTTATTGACTGTACTTTTATGTAAGGTTCCATTGTGACGTGCTATCTAAGGTTGGGATGAGAGTCATAGTTGGTATATATTTGTGTCAAAACTCTTAATATATGAGTCGTTGTATTTTGCACGACAATTGTAGTAATAAAGTTGTAGTTATTTTCTGTACCATATATTTGGTGACTCAGAATAGGTTGGATGGATTGGACCTATTTTGGGGGCATCACAGTTGGTATCAGAGCCATAAGTAAAGAGCCCCGAGCCTCTATCTGGTGACTTCCTGTTGATGGGGGATGCACCGAAGCCAGACTCTCCGTAGGGGACGCCGTTCTGCGGTGGCAAACTGATAGGTATCATTGTGAGGTGCTGACACAAGTTGGTGTCCAAAGTCACAGTTGGTATCAGAGCTTAGGGATATGATCTATGGCGGAGATTAGGGAATAGAACTAGGAGGGGAGAGACGAGTAATACCTTTCGCTAGTGTGTGTCCTACCTAAGCTGAATTTTCTTACTAAAGTTGACAAATTATGATATGTCAATTAACCTTTGTTTTGAAGCTGTATTCTAGAATGATATCTGAAATACAGGAGATGAGCAATGAAGAAATTATGATAACAGGGAAGATGGAATCTAAACTGAAAGCAAGGTATTCTCAACTCTTTGAAATACCAGGTACGTAAATTTCGAGGACGAAATTTCATAAGGAGGGGAGATTGTAAGACCCCAAATTTTATGAAATGAAAGTATTCAATTTTTCTATTTAGTAAATGATTAAATTGATAAAAAGTTAAAGTTAAGGCTGATATATGATTTTTTTTCAAAATAAGCAAGTGGTTATTAAATATTCATTTTGTCGGGGAATATTCGTTTGGTCGTGGAATATTCTTGCTGTCGGAGAATATTTGTACGACGGCACAACCATTTGTGGGCCCCATAACAGAATAACTATCGGATGAAGAAAACGACAAGTTTGAGTTTTTATAAATAACGGCGTAATCGTTACCGTTAACATTGTTGGAATACTCGGTGGTTAAAATACAGTAATACGCGTGGTTGCACAGTAGGCGTGGTTGAACAGTAGCACACGGTATTGCATATTATTTTTGAATTATTGATTCGTACGTAAGAATGCACTACTCAATAATTGTTACAGTAATTACTGTTCAATATTTTATTTTATTGTTTCAATAATTGCTGTGTTGTTAGTTTATATTATTGTTGTTTCAATAATTGTCACTGAACAATATTTTTCATTATCAGATCAATAATTCATATTATTTGAATAATATTATTAGATAGTATTATTGGTGATGTCTAGAAAGTTCTGTGAATGAGAGATTAGATAATCTAATTGTGCGCCAGTAAGGAGAAATCCTTATTGGAAAGCCCCCTCTTTCCTGAGAACGACCTAGTTGCCAAAATTGTGATTCTGTAATATTATTTGTGAATAATTAGTTATTGATTTATATGATAAGGAAATATTTATTTTATGTGGATATAAATGATGGATAGAGAAATATTTATTTTGTGTGGATACAAATGAAGGAATTAATGCTGAGGTGTTTTATCAGTATTTTGTCGAAATGAAGAACAAAATATGAGATTTTCAGAAAAATTAGTTTATTACTTGATTTTGTAAAATCCATAACTCTTTGTCTCTAATGAGTTAGGAGATGAGCCATATATCAAAAGAAAGCCCTGGAAGTAAACTAATCGTAAAAATTTGAATCACCCAAATATTCTTTGTAGATTATTCGTGGTGACTGTTTGAATGAAACTGGTACGAGGGATTTATAGTTCGAAAATCAAATCAATGTTCTTAAAGCTCTATTGCGTGAGTTATAATTTTAATCCGACCGTTAGATCGCTGTGATTTTTGGATATGTTATACATATATATGTTGAGTATATGTCCACAAATTTTGAACCGTTAAAAATTAACGTATGATTTGTTATGAATTTTAAGAGGTGTTGAAAAACGTCCGTATGTGGAGTTCGGATATTTTCTGTTTACAATTTGGAAAAACTTAAACTTACAAAGTTGTAGAGAATTAAATTTTCTATGGAAAGGACATAAAATTCGTATTTTTCTGATAAAAGAGCTATTTATTATGAATTATTGAAGTTTCAAAAATTAAAATATTTTTATTAAAACTATGGGTGGGCCCCACTTTTGGTTGTTGGGGAAGATGACTAATTTTTAGAGGGTAGGAATAGTAGCAGGTAAAGCCATCAGGTTACAGGTAAAGTCTGCTTTGGCGTTCTAATATTTTCCTATAAATATGGTGCTTAGTTCGAATTGAAAATCACACCAGAAACAAATTTTCTCTCTTTCTCTCTCTATATTATCGAGTGTATTTTGTGAGTATTTAGATACTTTGAGAGTTGCTAATCACTGCAAGTTTCCTTCAGCGTCATATCCGATATTCCAGTTAAAAGTGTTGCTGTTTTGAGGTAAGGGATAGTAAGGGATGGTAAGTGATAGTAAGAGATGTTATTTTCTTCCTAATGATGTTATTCTTTCAATATCATTATACCGAAATATTGGTAAGGATTTTATTGTGGAATTTTTATCTTTTTCATGTCGGGGTTACTATTCACGTATACATCACGATTCACGTATACGACACTATTCACGTATACGACACTATTCATGTATATGACACTATTTACGTATATGACATTATTTACGTATACGGTACTATGTATGAATATAAGTTACTATTTATGAGTTACTATTCACGAGTTACTATTTACAAGTTACTATTCACGGGTACTATTCACGACAAAATTAGTTTCTTTTTCTGACCAAATTATCGTTGATTTATGAATCTTACTCTTGAAATTAAATGCAGTTGTTGATCATATTGTTTTTATTAACATATATAACTTATTTATAACCCTGGTAATGGAATTTCTCTTTGACTTGAGTGTAAAGATGGGTAGATTATTGGTATGATCGTGACTACGGGTTCTCTTTGACCAGTAGTACAAAGTTGAATTGTTGGCTGGTATGACCATGGCCATTGAATTTATAATTGAATATCTTTAGCTTAAGTGCAAATGTGAATTGATCAATATGGTTGTAATTATTGTTTATATAAATTCTGAAATGATTATATATTTCTTTGAGATATTAGTATCTTTTGCCTGTAGTGCAAATATGATCTATTGTTGAATATCTTTGGCTTGTAGTGCAAAGATGATCTATTATTGAATATCTTTGGCCTGTAGTGCAAAGATGACCTGTTGTTGAATATCTTTGGCCAGTAGTGCAAAGATGAACTGTTGACGAATATCTTTGGCCCGTAGTGTAAAGATGAATTTATTAGTATGATTATGAACAGGAACTGTGATTTGGTATAACCATGATCTTTGATATTTCAAGTAAAGACAAGTGATGGAAATTATCTTTGTTCTGGATGAGAAGAGGAATTTAGAACCACAAATATGATTATGAGTTATTCACATGAATGTGGACAGGAATTGTTGATTTATGTTAAAGGGATAAAACATTGTTGGTGGACTTTTAGCATGGAGAAGATAATAGACTTTATGGTCTATTTGACTCTTCTAATGGATTGTTCGTTCTGCTGTAACTATGGTTGAAAAGTTTTATCATCTACCATATGTTCTAAATCTCTGATTTATTAATGATGAAGGCTATTGATAATTTAATTATCTTTAGTCATGATATTCTTTACTGGGCTAGTTGTACTCACCCTTTTGCTTCACAATTCCTTTCAGGTAATAAAAGTGTAGCTGGGTTGAGCGAGGGTAACAGGGGAATAGAATGGTGGTTTCTAGCTGTGAAGGTTCTCCCTAAACAGTATGGAAATAATTTTATTGAGAACTTTGGAATAGTGTGTTGTATTTTATACATCATTTAGTAGTTATATTTGGTGAATCATATAGTGTGAGGCGAACCCAACTTTGGAAGGATGATTTGCCACTGTCATACAAGATGTCTAATAACATACAACCTCGTGTCATCATAAGACAAGATTGTGCACATCCACTTGCTGAGTATATCTACGAGCACTACCTATATAATCTTGGTGTTTGGTTGAAGTATAATTCTCAATTAGAGACAGTGGAGATAATGATATATCAAGAGAAGACTCATCGTTGGAAAGAATATGATAGCAGTCTTCTCATTTTTCTTTAAGGTTTATTGGGTTAACCAAGAATAATTCTGTGGACATATGATATCTATCATAACCTAGACGTATGGCCTCTCATGTACGAAGGTTTTCTTGAGCATTTTTTGAAGATTTTTATTTCTAAAACAGTTATTGACTGTACTTTTATGTAAGGTGCCATTGTGACATGCTATCCAAGGTTAGGATGAGAGTCACAGTTGGTATATATTTGTGTCAAAACTCTCAATATATGAGTCGTTGTATTTTGCACGATAATTGTAGTAATAAAGTTGTAGTAATTTTTTGTACCATGTATTTGGCGACTCAGAATAGGTTGGATGGATTGGACCTATTTTGGGGGCGTCACAAGATGTCCTTCATGAATTTCACATAGCTGGGCATTTGCTCCAGCGCCTCCACAAATGGGATATTGATGTGAAGTTTGTTGAAAACTTCTAAGAATTTTTCGAATTTTTTATCAAGCTTTTGTTTCTGAAGGCGTTGGGGAAATGGTAACTGTTGGACTACAGGACTAGGCGTGCTAACAGTCGGGGTTGGTATTGTGGTTTCCTGCTGCACATTCTCTTCTCCCCTAGACTTGTCACAAATTGGCTCAACATTGCTTTCCTCAACAACAACTTCCTGTTGCACTGTTGAGGTCTCTCCTCTATTTTCATTCACTGTCTTGCCACTCCGGAGAGTGACTGCCTTGCACTGCTCCTTGCCTTCCCATTTTGAGTTGACATCCGTGTCACTTAGCAAGGTGCCTAGAGGACGGCTATTCAAAGCAGTTGCCATTTGTCCCATTTGGACTTCCAAATTCTGGATGGACGCCTCTTGACTATTGCTCTTTGTTTCATTCTGAGCAATGTCTCTCGAGAGGAGATCTTCCAAACTAGGCTTTCTGTCCTGTGGAGGTGGGGGTTGGTAAGAGCCTTGTGGATGTTGTTGGTGTTGATTCTGAGATTGAAAATTCAGAGGATTTGAATATGTTGGTCTGGCGGTAGAGGTTTGGGCTTGGTTGCTGTTATTATTGCTCTATGAGAAATTTGGGTGATTTCTAAGTCTAGGATGGTAGTGTGTGCGAACATTGAAATTTTACTGCCGCTTGTAATTTGAGACAAATTGAACTGATTCAGGGCTAATGGCGCACTGATTAGTAGGGTGGCTCCCCACACATAAATCACATGGTGACACTACACTTTACACTGTTTGCACCCCCATAGTGTCAAGTCTTTTAGTAAGAGCAACAACCTGAGCAGACAGTGTCGTAACTATATCAACCTTATACACCCCTGCCACTTTCCGTGGTGCTTGCCTATTGTTAGATCACTGATAATTGTTTGTAGCCATGGTCTCCACCAAGTTATACCCTTTAGCATGGTGCTTCGACAGAAAGGCCCCACCAGACGAGGCATCAATACTCGAACGAGTAGAACCAGATAATATGTTATTGAAGGTCTGAATTAGAAGCCATTCGGGTAATCTATTGTGTGGAAATCGTCTCAATAAGTCCTTAAATCGTTCCCACGAGTCGTAAAAAGATTCAAATTCAAACTGTATGAAGGATGTGATATCATGTATGACCCTTGCTATTTTCGTAGGTGGAAAGAACTTTGCCACGAATTTTTGCGCTAAGTCATCCCATGTGGTAATGGAGCCTGGAGGCAGTGAATGCAACCAACACTTGGCTTTGTCCTGAAGAGTAAATGGGAATAGTCTGAGTCTGATAGCATCATCGGATACTCCGTTGCATTTGAAAGTATCACAGATTTCCAAGAAGTTTATCAAATGATCATTCGGGTCATCAATTGACAACCCTCCGAATTGAAAAATGTTTTGTATCATTTGAATTATACCCAGCTTGATTTTGAAATTATTTGCTTGAATCGCGGGTCTTAGAATGCTCGCCGTAGACACTCGAAATTTTACATTCCTGTTACTAACCATGCAGGAGGGCAGGATCATTGTAGACACTCGAAATTTTCTATACACCTGTCACTAACATTGCAGGAGAGCATATTCGTCTTTTAAGAGGGAACCCTGATAGACGATCCATATCCATGCCGGATACTACCGAAAATTCAGCATCAACCCCGAATCGCAATCTGGGAGTAACAATTCCAATCTCGGAGATAACCCCGAGGCATGCAGATTAATACCGAAACACACACCAGAGAAGACCGATTAATCTCAGAGATAACCCCGAGGTATCCAGTCTCAGTCCCAACCATGGGAATAGCAACCAACCTTGGTGATAACCCCAAGGAATGCAATTTCGACAATAACCCCGAAAATGCTTGTTACAAATGCAACCAGCTTCAATCTCGGCGCTCACAACGAGATACACTGTACCAGCCTGGCGATAACATCGGGAAGACATGCACACCTCAAAGATGACAATGAGGACCTTCAACAAATTGCAGCAGTCCAATCTCAGTGAAGTTGAGCAACGTCTGCTTTATCAGCCCAATCCGGCGATAACACCGGTGAGGGACAACATCGTCATCTGACCAACACGATGCCACGCCACGTCGTCTCAACGTCTCTACGCAACAGTGTCCCATAAGACTAACCAATCCCGAGTGACTATTGTGCGGGGTAACGGATGAAGGTTGAAGCTTGAAGATCGGAGGGCACCGTCCCATCTTCAATGACTTCGCACAAACTTTAATCCCATGCCATCGTACAACTCTCAACAACGGTGGTCCGAAATAGGTCCTGTATACCTCAAACGGATGCCCGGATTGCACTTTTGAAAGTCCGAGTGGACATTATAGTGCCTGAGTGCACGTACTTCGAGACGATCAGACCCGAAAAACCCGAGCCAACCCGGGTTGCCTCTGGTCTACCTGCGGCCCAGCCGCAGGCCACCCTCTATAAATAGAGGGCTTGGGGTGGCCATTTTGTAAGAGAAAATGGCGAGGAAGCCCTGCCCAATTTGCTCTGTACTCACCCCAGGCTGAGTGCTTTCTCATTTTAAACACTTGTGAGCTCACATATAGCTTATTTTATACCTACAAAACCCATTGTTTATCCACTTTAAAGATATTGAAGTCTTCTTTGGCAGCCCACTGTAAGCCTTCTTTCACACTTTAAAGTTTTTCTCTTCATCTTTGCACACACCCTTCTACACGTTGAGAGTCGTGTTGCACAATTTGGCCCGGACTTCGGTCCGTGGTTTATTTTTAGTTTGTATATACATACATACATATATATATATATATATATATATATATATATATATACAAAAATAATATACGCTATGACCGAAGTCTAGGCTCAATCGAGGCATAAGTCGATAATGTTAGTCCATATATATATATATATATATATATATATATATATATATATATATATATATATATATATATATATATATATATATATATATATATATATATATATGAACTGCGTGTCGAACTCTGTTCGATGAGCCTAGACTTATGTCTGGTGCGTTTAATGGCTTTCTTTTATATATATGTAATTATATATATGAACTGCTATCGAACTCTGTTCGGTGAGCCTGGATTTCACATCCGGTGCGTTTACTGCTTTAATATATATATACTTATATATATTAACTGTTGTTGGACTTTGTCCGATGAGCTTGGATTTTATATCTGGTGCGTTTACATGCTTATATATATATATATATTTACATTTCGTTCCACCTAGAGTTTACTTCGTGGTGGTTGACCGTTTTTACAGCTTTCTGTACATTTCGTCTCGCATGGAGTTTCCTCCGTGGCGGTTGATAGCTTTTACAGCTTTATTTATATTTCTAATCCCCCATGGGTGTGCTCCGTGGCTGGTGATCATGTATGTATATATATTTTTACGGCTTTTTATATATACTTGCTTAATGCTTTTATATCAATTGCGGCATCATGTGATCACAGATTCAGTTCCCTGAATCTAGATTGGTTCCCGTGATGGACCTTTTCAGCTGTAAGCAGCTTGTAAATATATCTGTGATGTTTGGATTTCCTCAGATGGTTTTCATACCCATGAGGAATTCAATCCCTTTTTGTACATTATTTTCGTACGGATGCTTCGCATCTGTCAAATAAAATCAATCTAGCCGAATACGGAATAAAATGGGAGTGTAAAAGGTCTCAATTACTATTGAGCATCAGGGTTTAAAAAACTTCTTTTATAAAACATCACTGCCATATCTTGCTTAAAATTGAATTTTTACATAAAATTCAAACCCTGTGTATATAGGTGTGAACGAGGCCTCACACTATTTCCAAATAACAGCGCATTGACCCACACACACACAAACACATTCAGATAACAGTTTCTTGAAAAGAGGTGGTCACCGTGGTAACACGGATGTCGGGGGGTGCCTAACACCTTCCCTCTGCATAACCAAGTCCCTGGACCCTAATGAATCTCGGTTTCACCGACCCGTTTAGCAGTATCACATCACTAGGTCAATGTGCAAACATTTTCTAGGTTGTGTTGGTACAACCAGTTAAAAAACCAACTGTCTCTTATAGTCCAATCGTCGACATTATACATGTCAGACCTTTTTCACTTATTTTTTCAAACAAATCTCACCTAAAATGAAAAAACCAAAGAACAAGTAACGGAAAGGGATAATTAAAAATCCCGACGTCGACAGGTGGTGACTCTGCTGGGGACTCCAGTAAGAGGACTTAAGCCGCTATTACAATTTTTTCAAAGTTGTTATCTGCTTGTGTGTGGATGTTGCATTTACATTTTATGATGAATGTGTACGAATGCATTTCCTTACTTAGTGCTTCGCACTATAAACTGCTTGTGATATTTGTGCTTCGCACTATAAACTACTTGTGATATTAGAGCTTCGCACCATATTTGCTTGTGATATTAGTGCTTCGCACATGTCACCATTTTTATGTGGTAAGACGTGATGTATGCGAATGTATGTTGTGTGGTCCCTCCACCAGGAGGCTATCCCGTCGGTGTTTGATTACTAGACTCGTGAGAAGACTAATTCTCTGAGGCTCAGGAAAGGCACAACCCAAATTCGCTCCAGTTGAAAGACCGGATTAACTTCCCGTCAAGTAGATTGCGATGATTTGGGAACCTTCATGCCAAAAAGCCGCGAGAGTAACCTAAGATAGGTCAGCCTCTGATAAACCCAAAACGGAGGAAAGTCTCTTCATGCTCTCATTTCAATTACTTGTAATTATCTTCCATATCTATCTCCATGTAATGAGAAATATGAAAAAATGTGTACACATACATGCTACAAACAGCTGACATCCGTTTTGCAGGATAAAATTCCTAAACTGGACACATCACATAGCATGTTATTATTCACCTTCCCTAAAGACTAAACTATGCAAGTCTTTTGCAGGGAATCAATCGGACCTACCACCCGTTCAAAGTCCAAAAAGGCAATAGGCCTACAGTCAATCATGTTGTCATCCGACCAGACCGAACTTAATCCAGTTTCTCGCAAAGAATTTGATGGATTAAGCAAACAGATTACAGATTTGGCTGTTCTACTAAAAGAATTACACCAGTCTACACAGGGTCAGAAAATACCCGTACATGTTGAATCCTCCACACAAGGAGGAACCCAGGTCATTACAATACCTGAACTGCAGTTGGATCCGACCAACAAAACTCATGATGCTGCCCATCCCACTGAAGATCCAGACACTGGTGACATCAAAAAGAAAGTCCTCCAAATGGAAGAGACTCTTCGCACTATCAAAGGAATTGGAACACACGGGAGTGTTTCATATGCCGATTTGTGTATTTTACCTGGTATTCATTATCCAAAAAAATTTAAGACTCCTGACTTTGAAAAATATGACGGGTTAGGAAATCCTTACACACATCTAAAGGTGTTTATTGGAGAACTGGGATCTTATGCAGAGGATGAAAAACTCAGAATGAAACTGTTCCAAAAAAGTCTAACTAGAGAAGCCCGTTCGTGGTACACAAGATTAGACGATTCAAAGATCCATAGTTGGGAAGAGCTAGCACACGCTTTCGTCACCCAATACAACTTTTAATCTCAAATGGCTCCTGATCGGTATCAAATTACTAAGATCAAGAAACAGTCTAATGAGTGTTTTAGGGAGTATGCTTTAGAGGTGGAGACGTCTGGCTGCCCAAGTTAGTCCTTCCATGACAGAATCAGATATGGTTATGACTTTCATAGACATACAAGAAGCACCTTTCTATGAAAGAGTTTTAGCCGACATCGGCAAACCATTTTCTGAAATGGTCAAACATGGGGAGATGGCTGAAATGGGATTGAAATTCGGAAATATTCAAGACCTAGCTGCACTCAAAGCTGTTGCTGATCACATCCAATCTGGAAATTATGGGAATAACCCCCGGAGGGTCCATAAAAAGAAAGAAGAGGATGTTTCCCTGATACAACAGGGTCAAAAAGGCAGTCAAAACATGCCTATCCAGAGGAGAAATTACACTCCCTTTTAAGCACATTCTTCAAACCCTCCAGTACCAAAAGGTGGAGAAGTCAAACGACCTCGAGTATTCACACCCTTAGGGAACACCTTCGAGAACATTCTCAATCTTCTAACAACACAGAAGAAAATCACGCATCTGCTTCCACCAGCCAGCCCTAATGGACGAGGTTTTAATACTGCTCGAAAATGTGCTTATCATGCCGGGGCACCTGGACATGATACTCAGGATTGTTGGGCCTTAAAACATAAAATCCAAGACCTGATAGACAACGATGAAATCGTGATCGCCAAACCCGATCAGCCTCACGTTCAAGACAACCCTATTCCTCAACACAAGGAAGAAGAGGTCAACATGATCAATTGGAGCAGCGGACAGAGTTCCAATTTCATCTGTGAATCCTCCCAAACCCCCAAAGATGGTGATGACAGATGGGATTATGCTAAGTTCCAATTCACAATGGAACGAAAGATGAAAGCTCTCTGTAAACAAATTGAGCACTTGGCGGAACTGGTGACTTATCAGCATCAAGTGACTCGTCAGCTAATCAGCCAGGAGCATGCTAGTCTCCTACCTATTGTCATGAATATTCCCTCTTCACTTTCAGAAAATGAAATGCTGGAAGACAAAGTGACGAAGAGAGCGAATGCTAAGGCCCGTCGGGATTTTTTCAATAAAAGGGAATTCACATATTTGGGCCAACCTATGGAGGAAATCCTTCATATGTTAATTAATGAAGGAAGGATTAGTTCCCTTCTACCTCCAATCAACCCCCGTTCAGGACGATACAACTCTGAGGGAGTATGTCAATATCATTCTCAATCTCGCGGTCATAGCACAGAAGAATGCTGGGCACTCTGCCACCTTATTCAAAATTTAATCGATAGTGGCGTACTGTGTCTGGCAGATAATGACACTGTGTTACGGGAAAGTGAGGATTCGTGTCGTACTAAGTGGAAGAGTGTAGTAGCAGTCATATCCGCTGAAAATGATGGAGTTAACAAATCACTTGTCATGCCAGTAATTCAACTCAAGGGAATCAACAATCCTTTAAAAGTGGCCACTCCCGAGCCAATCAACTTGCCGTGCAGAGCACAATATCCTATTGTTAGCTTGCGCGCAGTTCCATGGAATTATGGAGAAGGTGAAGGATCCACCTCGCATATAACTGTTGTAGTATCGAAGGAGAATCCACTGTATCTTCCCCAACGGGTAATGAAGCCTGTCATCAAGTCTAAGGGGAAAGTACCCATTAAGAAGATTGAAAATTTCCTCCGCACTATGGGTCATAACGAAGCCAAGGTGGTTTTAAGCTTGAAAGAAGCTCCACAACAGATATCAATCTTGGACTTCGTCCTGACTTTCGAGAATCACCGGAAGGTCTTGTTAAAGGTTTTAGAAGAAGCTTATCTACCGACATCAGTTGATACGAAAAAGTTTCAACATCTCGTTGATCACATTTTCAACAACAATGTGATATCCTTCATTGATGATGACATACCGCCCGAAGGGACCGGTCATTGCAAACCGTTACACATTGCGGTTTTGTCCTCCGGATATATAGTGGCTGGAGTTTTAATAGATGGAGGTTCCTCTCTGAATATCTGCCCATACACTACCTTGGAGAAGATGAATATCAATCCCAATCAAATTCAGAGTATCCATACCATTATCAAAGCTTTTGATGGAGCCTGCCGTAACTCGGTCGGAGTAGTTGAGCTGCCAATTGAGATTGGTCCTCATACATTCTGCGTATCCTTCCATGTGCTCAAGATAGATTCGGGATACAACCTGGTCTTGGGACGACCATGGATTCACATGGCAGGGGCAGTCCCCCTCCACTCTTCACCAACAGTTGAAATACATCATCAACAATAGCCTGGTCACAGTCAACGCTGAACCGGAGATTCCTCAACACGGGGACATGCCACTCATCAATGTCAATAAGGATGTTAAGACAATTAGTTTTCATGCTTTGGAAATAAGCAATACCCAATACCATACTATTGGAACGCCACTGCCCGAACCCCAAGTTTCTGCCGAGGTAATGTCGGCTACGCAAGAAATTATGTCGTTGGGTTATAAATCGGGACAAGGGTTGGGTAAAGATTACCAGGGTATCAAGTACCTTATTCGCTTAACCAAGCAAATTGGGACAGCTGGACTAGGCTATTCTGCCATCTCTATTCACAGGAATCCTCATAAGAATCATCAGATTCCTTCAGCTTCAACCATGTGGCGTTTATCTTTGCCTTCAAGCTTCGAGTCCGCACAACCTCCCGTAAAGGTGCTAGCCAATACAATGGCAATGTTATTTCCCAAGCCGGTACCAGTGAAGGAGAGAGAAATCTTTGTTCCAGATCCCGCAGTGGAGGAAGAGGAACAAAGAATCAAGCAAGACGTCATACGGATGATGTCCGGCATACGCATCATCATTCATGATGAGCATACCAACAAATACACCCCAGACGATGATTACCCAGATGTAATGACTATCATTCGGGACAGGGAAGATGATGATAATCCCTCTATCACTGCGGTTCACCCGAAATTTGCTCTTGCCAATTGGAACAACATTCCTTGCATTGGTCATCAATGGACTCTGAATTTAGATGTGCCGGTACTTGCTGATACGGTGCCTCTTCTCCACAAGGATTGTACCTTTGATGTAGAGATGAATTCAGTTTTGGTAGATATACAGGATGACATTGAGGTGCCTCCAGAAATTCAAGAATGGGTCAAAGACAAACCCAAACCCAACCTTGATCAAACCACTCCTTTCAATCTCGGAACCTTAGAAAACCCTAAGTTAATCCAGATTGGTTCAGACCTTATCCCAAACTGACGGAATGACATGGTTACGCTACTAGCCCAGTTTCCAGGATGTGTTTGCATGGTCTCATGAGGATATAGTGGGTTTGTCCACTGACATTGTCCTTCATCACCTTCCCATTAAAGAGGGATTTAAGCCAGTCAAGCAGAAGCTCAGGCGATTGAAACCTGAATGGAGTTTAAAGGTGAAAGAAGAAATTGTGAAACAATTTCAAGCTGGCATCATAATGGTGTCTACATATGTAACGATCCCAAAATAGGTCCATTCCATCCAACCTATTCTGAGTCGCCAAATACATGGTACAGAAAACAACTGTAACTTTATTACAACAATTGTCATGCAAAATACAACAACACATATGCTGTTAGTTTGGATACAAATATATACCAAATGTGACTCATGTTCCAACCGTGGACATCACCTCACAATGATACCTTACATAAAGGTATAGTCAAAAACTGTTTTAGAAATTAGAATCTTTGGGAAGTGCTCAAGGAAACCTTCGTACATGGGAGGCCATGCGTCTAGGTTATGATAGATATCATATGGCCACAGAATTATTCTTGGTTGACCCAATAGACCCCAAAGAAAAACGAGAAGATTACTATCATATTCTTCCCAATGGTGAGTCTTCTCTTGACATATCATTATCTCCACTGTCTCTAATTGAGAATTATACTTCAAACAAACACCAAGATTATATAGGTAGTGCTCGTATATATACTCAGCAAGTGGATGAGCACATCCCTATCTTATGATGACACGAGGTTGTATGTCGTTAGACATCTTGTATGATAGTGGCAAACCACCCTTCCAACGTTGGGTACACCTTACCCTATTGGATTCACCAAATAAAACTACTAAATAAACTTTTCTATACTGCTTCGGGAGAACATCCACAGCTAGAGACCACCGTTCTATTTCCCCGTTACCCTCGCTCGACCCAGCTACACTCTTATTACCTGAAAGGAATTATGAAGCAAAAGGGTGAGCACAACTAGCTCAGTAAAGAATATCATGACTAAAGATAATTAAATTATCAATAGCCTTCATCAATAATAAATCAGAGATTTAGAACATATGGTAAATGATAAAAATTTCAACCATAGTTGCAGCGGAACGAGCAATCCATTAGAAGAGTCAAATAGACTAAAAGTCTATTATGTTCTCCATGTTAAAAATCCATCAACAATGTTTTATCCCTGTAACATCAATCAACAATTCTGGTCCACAATCATATGAATAACTCATAATCATAACTGTAGTTCTAAATTTCTCTTTTCATCTAGGACGAAGATAATTTTCATCACCTATTTTTACCTGAAACATCAAAAATCATGGTTACACCAAATCACATTTCCTGTTCATAATCATACTAATAACTTCATCTTTGCACTACGGCCAAAGATATTCATTTGTATCACCAGTTGGTCATGTTTATCTCAACATCTGTTCATCTTTGCACTTCTGGCCAAAGATATTCAACAACATGTCATCTTTGCACTACGGGCCAAAGATATTCATCAACAATTCATCTTTGCACTACAGGCCAAAGATATTCATCAATATTTTATCTTTGCACTACAGGCCAAAGATATTAATATCTCAAAGAAATATATAATCATTTCAGAATTTATATAATCAATAATTATAACCATGTTGATCAATTCACCTTTGCACTTAAGCTAAAGATATTCACTTATAAATTTAATAGTCGTGATCATACCAATCAACGATTCAACTTTGCACTACTGGTCAAAGAGAACCCATAGTCATGATCATACCAAAAATCTACCCTTCTTTACACTCAAGTCAAAGAGAAATATCATCATTAGGGTTATAAAAATGTTATATATAATAATAAAATCAATATAATCAACATATATGTAAGACCCCAACTTATTAATGAATAAAATCAAATTTTCTCTAAATATTATTGTGAATAATAAGGGGTTAATTTGATATAATACTTTGGTTATGGGTGAAATGTGCAAATTTTGTAAAATAAGCAAGTGGTTATAAAATATTTATTTTTGGTCGGTGAATATTCGGTTGGTCGTGGAATATTCTTGCTGTCGGGGAATATTCGTACGACGACGCAGCCTTGTGTGGGCCCCATAACGGAAAGCGATTGGATGAAGAAAACGACAAGTATAAGTTGTTTATAAATAACGGCGTAGTTGTTACCGTTAATACTGTTGGAATACCCGGTGGTTAAAATACAGTAGCACACGGTATTGCACCAATTATTGATTCTTACGTAAGAAGGCACTACTCAATAATTGTTACAGTAGTTATTATTCAATATTTGATTTTATTGATTCAATAATTGCTGCGTTGATATTTTATATTATTGTTGTTTCAATAATTGTTGCTGCACAGTATTTTCATTTATCAGATCAATAATTCATATTATTTGAATAATATTATTAGATAACATTATTGGCAATGTCTAGAAAGTTCTGTCTAAGGAGAGGTTTGGTCATCTAATTGCGCGCCAGTAAGGAGAAATCCTTATTGGAAAGCCCCCTCTTTCCTGGGAACGGCCTGGTTGTCATAAATGTGATTCTGTAATATTATTTGTGAATAATTAATTATTGATTCATATGATAAGGAAATATTTATTTTATGTGGATATAAATGAGGGATATATTTTTGTGGTTAAAAATGAAGGAGTTAATGTTGAGGTTTTTGTCAGTATTTTTGTCGGAATGGAGGTATTAAAAATCAGGGTTTTTGAGATAGTTTGCGGGGGTTATAATTTTTAATCCGACCGTTGGATCGTGGTAATTTTTGGATATGTTATACATATATAAGTTGAGTATATGTCCACAAATTTTGAACCGTTAAAAATGAACGTATGATTTATTACGAATTTTACAAGATGACTGGTTCAGAAATTGTTGAATTTTCGGAGTTTATCATTTTGGTGGAAAATTCTAGAATTGGTGGGCCCCACTTGTGGTTGGTGAAGAAATGTGCTGAATTATATTTCAAATGTGGTGGGTGGGAATAGTAGCAGGTAAAGCCATCAGGTTGCAGGTCAAACCTACCAAAATTTTCCTATAAATAGAGGGCTAAGTTAGAATTGAAAATCACACCAGAAACAAGTTTTCTCTCTTTCTCTCTCTAGATTATTGAGTGTATTTTGTGAGTATTTAGATACTTTGAGAGTTTCTATTCATCAGAGCAAGTTTCTTTCAGCCTTATACCGGTATTCCGACCAGAAGTACTGATATTTTGAGGTAAGGGATATTATTTTCTTCTTAATGATATTATTTTCTTCAATATCATTATGCTGAAATATTGATATGAGTTTTTATCAAATTTGGAACTTTTTGTGTCGGGGGTTACTATTCACGTATACGGCACTATTCACGTATACGGCACTATTCACGAATACGGCACTATTCACCGAAAAATAAAATTTTTCCCTTTTTGTCCAAGATGTCTATTATGGTTACTATCTTTGATTGTATCCATGTTTTGATCTTTATTTTTGAATTCTGCTTCACAATTGATTATTATGAAGTATTATTGATCTTGGATAAACTGTTATACGAATCCCTACTATTTGTCCTTCTGTCTCACTGGATTCGTTCTCTTTAAGATATTTTTCATCATCCTCAGTCCTAAATGATGATATTACTGAATATCTTTGGCCTGTAGTGCAAAGATGTATAATTACTTGATGAATATCTTTGGCCTGTAGTGCAAAGATGAACAGGTGTTGAGATGAACATGACCGACTGATGATACAAATGAATATCTTTGGCCTGTAGTGCAAAGATGAATATTTGGTTAAAGATGATTATTAATTGATGTTACAGGGATAAAATATTGATGATGGACTTTTAAATCTTAGAAGATAGTAGAATTCTTTCTCTACTTGACTCTTCTAATGGTTTGCTGTTTCCGCTGCAGTTGTTGATCTAAAACTTGTTGTCGATTATATTTTATCAGATTTTTCCCTGTTGAAGACTAACGATAATTTGTTGTATATTATCTTAGTCATAATATTCTTTACTGGGCTAGTTGAGCTCACCCTTTTCCTTTTTGTTCCATTTTTCTTCTCAGGAGGTGAGAACATAGCAGGATCTAGTCGGGGTATGGAGTGATGGTTCTAGAAAGATGTTTTAGCAGTCCTCACTATTTCTGTAAAATAGTGTTTGAATAATTGTAATGAGGATTTATTTGAGTGTGGATATTGTCTAGAAGACAATATTTGTATTTAAACTCACAGTATGTGTTGTCGTATTTTGCACGACAATTGTATTATTGAAGTTGTAGTTTGCTTTCTGTACCATGTATTTGGCGACTCAGAATGGGTGTTGTATACCTATTTTGGGGGCGTCACAGTTGGTATCAGAGCTTAGGGATATGATCCCTGGCTGAGATGTGAGACAAGAACTAGGAGGGGAGAGACGGGGAATTCCTTCGCTAGTATGACCTGACTAAGTTTATTTGGTGTTTATTTGGTCGGTCAGAGTATAGGGATAATATATGACATGACTATTAACCCTTGTTTTATGGCAGTATTTAAGAATGGCAGCTGAGAACGTTAATAATGGAGTAAATCAGACCGTGGAGACACCTTTGATCACTACCCAGGGGAACGTGCAACAGGAAGGCAATATTCCTCCTGTAAACAACGTTACCGAGCAAACGATGAATGATGGAATGTTTAGGAGCTTTTTGCAGTTCATGCAAAATCAGACGAGGGAGACTCGTGTGCAGAATACGGGTGGAAATGATAACAACGCGCGGTTTGTCACAGCTAAGCAGTTCAAAGAATTGGGACCACCAGAATTTAAGGGAAAGCCGGATCCGATCATGGCGGAAACGTGGGTCAAGCAAATTACCAAGATATTTGATGTCTTGGGATGCACGGAGGAACAGAAGGTTCCATTCGCCACATTTATGTTCCGCGGTGAGGCAGACTACTGGTGGGAGTCTGTGAAGCGTACCCAGCCTGACGCACTCAACATGTCCTGGGAAACATTTCAAAAACTGTTCAATGACAAGTACTTTCCTGAAAGTATTCGTCATATGAAGGAGGTTGAGTTTATTAGACTGGAACAAAACAACATGACGGTGTCCCAGTACGAGGCGAAGTTTGCAGAGTTATCCAGGTTTGCACCTCATTTGGTCGAAAATGAGGAACGAATGACAAGGATGTTTCTGAGAGGTCTAAAACCCGAGATTCGGCAATATCTTATCTCTCATAAATTTTCTTTATATTCAGATGTTGTAAACAGGGCTCAATTATTAGAGCGAGATAATGAGTATGTGCAACCGAGGGACCACAACCAGGGTCATACCGGTGGCGGCAGTCATCGAAGCAATGAAAACCAGCAGGGAGGAAAACATTCGGACAAAAGCGGTAACCACTCTGGTGGTAATCGTGGTCGTGATAATAGAAGGAGCGAGTCGGGAGGAGATTTCAAGAAGAGAAGGTACAACAATGATAACGTGAAGACGTCAGCACAAACATCAACTGTTTCTAGGGGAGGAGAACGACCACCGGTCGTATGTTACAAATGTGGGAAAGAGGGACATATCAGCCCAAACTGCCCACAACAATCCAAGGTATGTTATAACTGTGGAAAGGAAGGTCATATAGCTCGAGAGTGTTCTGTAGCAAAACCAAGTTCAGCGGGGATGGTGACTCCAAAAGTTATCCCGGATAAGTCGAAATCAGCGGTTCCTGGAAGGGCGTTTGTCGTGACTGGCCAAAACGCGAGAAACCCGAACGAGGTGATCACGGGTAAGCTAATCTTGAATTCTTGCGAAGTTTATACTTTACTAGATACCGGTTCTACCCATTCTTTTATCTCTCCTGCTTGTGCTCAACGTTTAAACTTGACTCCGGAGAAATTGGACTTTAACTTATCTGTTGAAACTCCGTTGGGTGAAACCTTCGTTACATCTACAGTTTATAAATCTTGCATGATCCAAGTTGGCACTATCACATTACCTGTTGATCTTATCTCTTTAAAGATACTTGCTTTTGATGTGATTTTAGGAATTGATTGGTTAACCACTCATCATGCTAAAATTGATTGTTTTCGTAAGGTTGTTAGTTTTCATATTCCTAACCAACCTGTCATACGAATTCAAACTACTAAACCACTAAAATCAGTCACTGTCATATCAAGCCACAAAGCTATTCGTTTATTGAAAAACGGATGTCAAGCTTTCTTAGCCCATGTTATGGATTTGAACAAAGACAAGTCAGATTTGAATAATATTTCTATTGTTAGAGAATTTCCCGATGTATTTCCTGAAGAACTTCCCGGTCTACCCCCGGAACGAGAAATTGAATTCTTTATTGACCTTGAACCCGGTACAAAGCCCATTTCTAAAACCCCATATCGAATGGCTCCTATTGAACTTCAGGAGTTAAAAGTCCAACTACAGGAGTTGTTGGACATCGGTTTTATTCGTCCTAGTACGTCTCCTTGGGGTGCTCCTGTTTTATTCGTAAAGAAGAAAGACGGGAGTATGCGACTTTGTATTGACTATCGAGAATTGAACCATGTCACCATCAAGAATAGGTATCCGCTACCTCGCATTGATGACCTGTTTGACCAGTTGCAAGGAGCACAATTCTTTTCAAAGATCGATCTTCGTTCTGGATATCATCAGCTGAAGATTAAAACTGAGGATATTCCAAAGACTGCCTTCAGAACTCGGTACGGGCATTATGAATTCTTAGTAATGTCTTTTGGATTGACTAATGCTCCTGCTGCCTTCATGGATATGATGAACCGTGTATTCAAAGAATATTTGGATCAGTTCGTTGTTGTCTTTATTGATGACATCCTCATCTATTCCAAAAGCCGTGAAGATCATGAGCGCCATTTGAAGCTGGTACTGCAAAGGCTTCGTGAAAACAAGCTATATGCCAAACTGAAGAAATGCGAGTTCTGGCTTGAGGAAGTAGCATTCCTTGGGCACGTGGTGTCAAAACATGGAGTATCTGTCGACCCGGCGAAGATTGAAGCCATACAAAGTTGGGAGCAACCGAAGTCGGTAACCGAAGTACGTAGCTTTCTGGGCTTAGCTGGTTATTATCGGAGATTTGTGGAAGGATTTTCTCGAATCGCTACTCCGTTAACTCAGCTGACTCGGAAAGATACAAAATTCGTATGGAGTGAGGAATGCGAGAAGAGTTTCCAAGAACTCAAGAGGAGACTCATTTCGGCACCTGTTCTGACAATACCATCTGGTTCGGATGGATTTGTTATCTACAGCGATGCTTCAGGCAAAGGGTTAGGATGTGTTCTCATGCAACATGGGAAAGTCATAGCCTATGCCTCACGACAACTCAAAGAATATGAGAGGAATTATCCTACTCATGATTTGGAGTTGGCAGCAGTCGTTTTTGCGTTGAAGATCTGGAGACACTACCTGTATGGGGAGAAAGTGGAGATCTATACAGATCATAAAAGCCTCAAATATTTCTTCACCCAAAAGGAACTCAACATGCGGCAGCGACGTTGGCTCGAGCTGTTGAAAGATTACGATCATACCATCCAATATCATCCTGGAAAAGCAAACGTAGTAGCTGACGCATTGAGTAGAAGATCATATGCGGGTACGAGTGCAATGTTTTTAACACAAAGGCCCATTTTGTATGACTTGCAAAGGATGGAGATAGAGATGAAGGCTCCAAGTACCCACATGATGATATCAAATATACGAGTAGAACCGACTTTAATCGATAAAGTTAAAGCTGCTCAAGCTACGGATATAGAGCTGATGCGTATGAAGAAGAAAGTGCAAGAAGGTGCTATTCCAGAAGCAAGAATCGATGAAGAAGGAATACTTCGAGTCAACTCCAGACTTTGTGTTCCTAACGATTTTGACTTGAAGCATAGAATAATGATGGAGGCACACAACACACCGTTTGCAATCCATCCTGGGAGTACCAAAATGTATCACGATCTTCGACATACATTTTGGTGGAGCAATATGAAAAGAGAGATCGCGGAGTTTATCTCGAGATGTTTAACTTGTCAACGTGTAAAAGCGGAGCATCAAGTACCAAAGGGTCCATTGCAACCACTTGAGATTCCGAAATGGAAGTGGGAACACATTACTATGGATTTTGTTACAGGTCTTCCCAAGGTTTCTCAAGGCATAGATGCGATTTGGGTTATTGTTGATAGATTAACCAAGTCCGCTCATTTCTTGCCGATACGTGAGACTTATTCCCTTGAACGTCTTGCTAGTATGTACGTGAACGAGATTGTGAGATTGCATGGCATGCCAGTATCCATAGTTTCGGATCGTGACCCAAGATTCACTTCACGATTTTGGGTTAGCTTGCAGAAAGCTATGGGCACGGATTTACGATTCAGTTCAGCATACCATCCTCAAACGGACGGACAATCAGAGAGGACTATTCAAACTCTTGAAGATCTATTAAGACTTTGTGTCCTAGATCTCAAAGGGAGTTGGGATAAGTACCTACCATTGGTGGAATTCTCCTACAACAACAGTTATCAGGCGAGCATAGGTGTGGCTCCATTCGAGGCGTTGTATGGAAGAAAATGTCGTTCTCCAGTATGCTGGGACGAGGTGGGTGAAGCAACATTGTTGGGACCAGAATTGGTACGCATTACTACAGAGAAGATCCAAACGATTCGACAACGTATACAAACGGCACAGGATCGACAAAAGAGTTATGCGGATCTTCATCGGAAGGACGTGGAATTTAATATTGGGGATCATGTATTGTTACGTGTTGCACCATGGAAGGGAGTTACAAGATTTGGGAAGAGAGGAAAGCTCAATCCAAGATTTGTTGGTCCATTTGAGATTCTTGAGCGAATAGGAAATGTGGCATATAGACTCGCATTACCTCCAAGCATGTCTCGTGTTCATAATGTTTTTCACATATCTATGCTTCGTAAATATGTTAAAGACCCGAACCACATTATTGAGTTAGAACCAGACGAGATAGCTGAAGATTTAACGTACGAGGAGGTACCTGTTAAGATCTTGGATAGGAAAGAGCATGTCCTACGCACGAAGGTTATACCACAAGTTAAGGTTTTGTGGAGAAACCATGCTATTGAAGAAATGACCTGGGAGTTGGAATCAGAAATGAAAGCGAGGTATCCTCACCTTTTTGAAACATCAGGTACGTACGTCAATTTCGAGGACGAAATTTCATAAGGAGGGGAGGTTGTAAGACCCCAACTTATTAATGAATAAAATCAAATTTTCTCTAAATATTATTGTGAATAATAAGGGGTTAATTTGATATAATACTTTGGTTATGGGTGAAATGTGCAAATTTTGCAAAATAAGCAAGTGGTTATAAAATATTTATTTTTGGTCGGTGAATATTCGGTTGGTCGTGGAATATTCTTGCTGTCGGGGAATATTCGTACGACGACGCAGCCTTGTGTGGGCCCCATAACGGAAAGCGATTGGATGAAGAAAACGACAAGTATAAGTTGTTTATAAATAACGGCGTAGTTGTTACCGTTAATACTGTTGGAATACCCGGTGGTTAAAATACAGTAGCACACGGTATTGCACCAATTATTGATTCTTACGTAAGAAGGCACTACTCAATAATTGTTACAGTAGTTATTATTCAATATTTTATTTTATTGATTCAATAATTGCTGCGTTGATATTTTATATTATTGTTGTTTCAATAATTGTTGCTGCACAGTATTTTCATTTATCAGATCAATAATTCATATTATTTGAATAATATTATTAGATAACATTATTGGCAATGTCTAGAAAGTTCTGTCTAAGGAGAGGTTTGGTCATCTAATTGCGCGCCAGTAAGGAGAAATCCTTATTGGAAAGCCCCCTCTTTCCTGGGAACGGCCTGGTTGTCATAAATGTGATTCTGTAATATTATTTGTGAATAATTAATTATTGATTCATATGATAAGGAAATATTTATTGTGGATATAAATGAGGGATATATTTTTGTGGTTAAAAATGAAGGAGTTAATGTTGAGGTTTTTGTCAGTATTTTTGTCGGAATGGAGGTATTAAAAATCAGGGTTTTTGAGATAGTTTGCGGGGGTTATAATTTTTAATCCGACCGTTGGATCGTGGTAATTTTTGGATATGTTATACATATATAAGTTGAGTATATGTCCACAAATTTTGAACCGTTAAAAATGAACGTATGATTTATTACGAATTTTACAAGATGACTGGTTCAGAAATTGTTGAATTTTCGGAGTTTATCATTTTGATGGAAAATTCTAGAATTGGTGGGCCCCACTTGTGGTTGGTGAAGAAATGTGCTGAATTATATTTCAAATGTGGTGGGTGGGAATAGTAGCAGGTAAAGCCATCAGGTTGCAGGTCAAACCTACTAAAATTTTCCTATAAATAGAGGGCTAAGTTAGAATTGAAAATCACACCAGAAACAAGTTTTCTCTCTTTCTCTCTCTAGATTATTGAGTGTATTTTGTGAGTATTTAGATACTTTGAGAGTTTCTATTCATCAGAGCAAGTTTCTTTCAGCCTTATACCGGTATTCCGACCAGAAGTACTGATATTTTGAGGTAAGGGATATTATTTTCTTCTTAAATGATATTATTTTCTTCAATATCATTATGCTGAAATATTGATATGAGTTTTTATCAAATTTGGAACTTTTTGTGTCGGGGGTTACTATTCACGTATACGGCACTATTCACGTATACGGCACTATTCACGAATACGGCACTATTCACCGAAAAATAAAATTTTTCCCTTTTGTCCAAGATGTCTATTATGGTTACTATCTTTGATTGTATCCATGTTTTGATCTTTATTTTTGAATTCTGCTTCACAATTGATTATTATGAAGTATTATTGATCTTGGATAAACTGTTATACGAATCCCTAATATTTGTCCTTCTGTCTCACTGGATTCGTTCTCTTTAAGATATTTTTCATCATCCTCAGTCCTAAATGATGATATTACTGAATATCTTTGGCCTGTAGTGCAAAGATGTATAATTACTTGATGAATATCTTTGGCCTGTAGTGCAAAGATGAACAGGTGTTGAGATGAACATGACCGACTGATGATACAAATGAATATCTTTGGCCTGTAGTGCAAAGATGAATATTTGGTTAAAGATGATTATTAATTGATGTTACAGGGATAAAATATTGATGATGGACTTTTAAATCTTAGAAGATAGTAGAATTCTTTCTCTACTTGACTCTTCTAATGGTTTGCTGTTTCCGCTGCAGTTGTTGATCTAAAACTTGTTGTCGATTATATTTTATCAGATTTTTCCCTGTTGAAGACTAACGATAATTTGTTGTATATTATCTTAGTCATAATATTCTTTACTGGGCTAGTTGAGCTCACCCTTTTCCTTTTTGTTCCATTTTTCTTCTCAGGAGGTGAGAACATAGCAGGATCTAGTCGGGGTATGGAGTGATGGTTCTAGAAAGATGTTTTAGCAGTCCTCACTATTTCTGTAAAATAGTGTTTGAATAATTGTAATGAGGATTTATTTGAGTGTGGATATTGTCCAGAAGACAATATTTGTATTTAAACTCACAGTATGTGTTGTCGTATTTTGCACGACAATTGTATTATTGAAGTTATAGTTTGCTTTCTGTACCATGTATTTGGCGACTCAGAATGGGTGTTGTATACCTATTTTGGGGGCGTCACAATATAGATTTAATCTCAAGAGTAATATTCATAACTCAACTATAATTTGGTCGGAAAAAGAAACTAATTTTGTCATGAATAGTAACTCGTGAATAGTAACCCATGAATAGTAACTCGTGAATAGTAACTCATGAATAGTAAATCCGACACAAAAAGGTAGAAATTCCATAATAAAATTCATACAAATATTTCGGTATAATGATATTGAAAGAATAACATTTCTTAAATTTATAAACAATTTATTTTAATTGTTTACACTTTACTAAATAATGCATTTAATCATCCTAAAATGCCAAACTCATAAGATTTCATTACCAATAACCAAAACCCTCATCAAAAATCTGCATATACCTCATATAGGATTCTCAAGCTATAAAATCCTATTTTTTAATTTTTTTTACTTCACATAATATATTTAATTCATTTACTCATAACTAGTCAATTTTTATGAAAAATACCAAATCAGTTTTAAAAATATTTCTTTTCTGGAATTTAGCATAATATAGTCTCATAGTGAACATATATTTTTCTCAAAATTTTTTAAAAGTCATTTACTATTTTTCATATGGCCAAAACAGCCGAATATTTAGACATTTATCAAAAATTGTACTTTTCTCTAAAAATTCTGAAATTCACAGAGTATACTCCTATCATATACATGTACTCCCAATAAAAATTTCATCAATTTTGGAGTTAACCCAAAGAGTTATAAGCGGTTACTTTTAAAATAGTCTTTCTCCGTAAAATTCATAACTCTTAATCTATACATCCAAAAATCACCATTTTTGGACACAATCAATAAAACTCATCAAAATATCATTTCAAATTTTTTTCAGAATTTTCTGAAGTTCAAAAAAATTACGAAACTGAAAAACATAATAACCCTAAAAATCCCTTACTATCCCTTACCTCAAAAGAGCAGTACTTCTGATCGGTATGCAAAGCCGAAGGAAACTTGCACTGAATAGCAACTCTCAAAGTATCTAAATACTCACAAAATATGCTTCATAATATAGAGAGAGAAAGAGAGAAAACTTGTTTCTGGTGTGATTTTTAATTCTAACTTAGCCCTCTATTTATAGGAAAATTTTAGAAGGCTTGACCTGCAACCTGATGGCTTTACCTGCTACTACTCCCACCCACCACATTTGAAATATAATTCAGCACATTTCTTCACCAACCACAAGTGGGGCCCACCAATTCTAGAATTTTCCATCAAAATGATAAACTCCGAAAATTCAACAATTTCTGAACTAGTCATCTTGTAAAATTCATAATAAATCATACGTTCATTTTTAACGGTTCAAAATTTGTGGGCATATACTCAACTTATATATGTATAATATATCCAAAAATTACCACGATCCAACGGTCGGATTAAAAATTATAACCCCCGCAAAATATCTCAAAAACCCTGATTTTTTAATACCTCCATTCCGACAAAAATACGGATAAAAACCTCAACATTAACTCCTTCATTTTTAATCACAAAAATATATCCCTCGTTTATATCCACATAAAATAAATATTTCCTTATCATATGAATCAATATTTATTCACAAATAATATTACAGAATCACATTTATGACAACTAGGCCGTTCCCAGGAAAGAGGGGGCTTTCCAATAAGAATTTTTCCTTACTGGCGCGCAATTAGGTGACCAAACCTCTCCTTAGACAGAACTTTCTAGACATTGCCAATAATGTTATCTAATAATATTATTCAAATAATATGAATTATTGATCTGATAATGGGAAATACTGTGCATCGACAATTATTGAACAACAATAATATAAAATTTCAACGTAGCAATTATTGAATCAATAAAATAAAATATTGAACAGTAATTACTGTAACAATTATTGAGTAGTGCCTTCTTACGTAAGAATCAATAATTTCAAAAATACTATGCAATACCGTGTGCTACTGTGCAATAACGCGTATTACTGTATTTTAACCACCGGGTATTCCAACAGTGTTAACGGTAACAACTACGCCGTTATTTGTAAAAACTCAAATTTGTCATTTTCTTCACCCGACAGTTATTCGTTATGGGGCCCACAAATAGCTGCGCCGTCGTACGAATATTCCCCGACAGAAAGAATATTCCACGACCAAACGAATATTTCCCGACAACAATGATTATTTTATAACCACTTGCTTATTTTGAAAAAAAATTCATATTTCACCCATAACTTTAAACTTTTATCAATTTAACCATTTACTGAATAGTAATTATAAGAAAAATTGAATACTTTTATTTCATAAAATTCGGGGTCTTACAATCTCCCCTCCTTATGAAATTTCGTCCCCGAAATTTACGTACCTGGTATTTCGAAGAGTTGAGAATACCTTGCTTCCATTTCAGATTCTATCTCTCAGATCATCATGATTTCTCCATTGCTCATCTCCCATGATAACTTCATTTGGGTTCCTCATTTGTTGGGAAGTCATGACAACCGCCATCCCTCGAACTACTGGGCTTTGACTTGTCTGGAGCAGCATTTGGCGTCATCATTACCTTTGGAATATACCTTTCTATAGGACATATTCCTCCCTCAACTGCCTCTTCGTACTCCTCATTCATGATCTGAATCATCAATCTTCGATCCATATCGGATTCAGGTTGACCGCTATGTACAGGGTAATTCAAAACTCGATGTTGGGTTCTCCCAATTGCTTTCCAAAAAGAGAAATTCATATCATCTATTTTAGCCTTCTTAGATCGAACATCTCTTTCCACAATATCCACGTGCCGTGCGGCTTTTGCCCATGCATCACTTATTCTCACTCGTTCAGTTTTTTCTTCTTTCAGCTCAGATTCTATTTTTATCATCTTATACTCTGCCAAAGAATGCTTCTGTTCAAGCATCACATATCGGGTAACACAAGCTTGAATTGTTGCATCCTTTTGTTCCACGACCGCCTGTCGTTCTTCTGCCTGCTCTTCTAACTCATGAATACGATTTTGAAATTCTACATTTTGATCATATAATACCTCTAATAAACTCTCCTTTGGTACTTCTTCTTCCTCTTCTTCCTCAGTCTCAGCTGTTACCTCTGCGACTATCTCGGGTGTAACTATCAATTCTTCACTCACCACATGGATATCTCTAATTCCTTCTTCGTCTGACATCACATTATCACGGTTAGTGATTAGAGGTATCCCCACAGTCTCATTCACTCCATTGTTAGCATTCTCAACTGCCATTCTCAAATACTGCCATAAAACAAGGGTTAATTAAACAAATTAACATATCACATAATATCCCAATATTATGATTGACCAACAAATAAGCTTAGGTAGGACACACTAGCGAAGGATTTACTCATCTCTCCCCTCCTAGTTGTATTCCCTGATCTACGCCAGAGATCATATCCCTAAGCTCTGATACCAAATGTAACGACCCCAAAATAGGTCCATTCCATCCAACCTATTCTGAGTCGCCAAATACATGGTACAGAAAACAACTGTAACTTTATTACAACAATTGTCGTGCAAAATACAACAACACATATGATGTGAGTTTGGATACAAATATATACCAAATGTGACTCATGTTCCAACCGTGGATATCACCTCACAATGATACCTTACATAAAGGTATAGTCAAAAACTGTTTTAGAAATTAAAATCTTTGGGAAGTGCTCAAGGAAACCTTCGTACATGGGAGGCCATGCGTCTAGGTTATGATAGATATCATATGGCCACAGAATTATTCTTGGTTGACCCAATAGACCCCAAAGAAAAACGAGAAGATTACTATCATATTCTTCCCAATGGTGAGTCTTCTCTTGACATATCATTATCTCCACTGTCTCTAATTGAGAATTATACTTCAAACAAACACCAAGATTATATAGGTAGTGCTCGTATATATACTCAGCAAGTGGATGAGCACATCCCTGTATTATGATGACACGAGGTTGTATGTCGTTAGACATCTTGTATGATAGTGGCAAACCACCCTTCCAACGTTGGGTACACCTTACCCTATTGGATTCACCAAATAAAACTACTAAATGAACTTTTCTATACTGCTTCGGGAGAACATCCACAGCTAGAGACCACCGTTCTATTTCCCCGTTACCCTCGCTCGACCTAGCTACACTCTTATTACCTGAAAGGAATTGTGAAGCAAAAGGGTGAGCACAACTAGCTCAGTAAAGAATATCATGACTAAAGATAATTAAATTATCAATAGCCTTCATCAATAATAAATCAGAGATTTAGAACATATGGTAAATGATAAAAATTTCAACCATAGTTGCAGCGGAATGAGCAATCCATTAGAAGAGTCAAATAGACTATAAAGTCTATTATTTTCTCCATGTTAAAAATCCATCAACAATGTTTTATCCCTGTAACATCAATCAACAATTCTGGTCCACAATCATATGAATAACTCATAATCATAACTGTAGTTCTAAATTTCTCTTCTCATCCAGGACGAAGATAATTTTCATCACCTATTTTTACCTGAAACATCAAAAATCATGGTTACACCAAATCACATTTTCTGTTCATAATCATACAAATAACTTCATCTTTGCACTACGGCCAAAGATATTCATTTGTATCACCAGTTGGTCATGTTTATCTCAACATCTGTTCATCTTTGCACTTCTGGCCAAAGATATTCAACAACATGTCATCTTTGCACTACGGGCCAAAGATATTCATCAACAATTCATCTTTGCACTACAGGCCAAAGATATTCATCAATATTTCATCTTTGCACTACAGGCCAAAGATATTAATATCTCAAAGAAATATATAATCATTTCAGAATTTATATAATCAATAATTATAACCATGTTGATCTATTCACCTTTGCACTTTAGCTAAAGATATTCACTTATAAATTTAATGGTCATGATCATACCAATCAACGATTTAACTTTGCACTACTGGCCAAAGAGAACCCATAGTCATGATCATACCAAAAATCTACCCATCTTTACACTCAAGTCAAAGAGAAATATCATCATTAGGGTTATAAAAATGTTATATATAATAATAAAATCAATATAATCAACATATAGATTTAATCTCAAGAGTAATATTCATAACTCAACTATAATTTGGTCAGAAAAAGAAACTAATTTTGTCATGAATAGTAACTCGTGAATAGTAACCCATGAATAGTAACTCGTGAATAGTAACTCGTGAATAGTAAACCCGACACAAAAAGGTAGAAATTCCACAATAAAATTCATACAAATATTTCGGTATAATGATATTGAAAGAATAACATTTCTTAAATTTATAAACAATTTATTTTAATTGTTTACACTTTACTAAATAATGCATTTAATCATCCTAAAATGCCAAACTCATAAGATTTCATTACCAATAACCAAAACCCTCATCAAAAATCTGCATATACCTCATATAGGATTCTCAAGCCATAAAATCCTATTTTTTAATTTTTTTACTTCACATAATATATTTAATTCATTTACTCATAACTAGTCAATTTTTATAAAAAATACCAAATCAGTTCTAAAAATATTTCTTTTCTGGAATTTAGCATAATATAGTCTCATAGTGAACATATATTTTTCTCAAAATTTTTTAGAAGTCATTTACTATTTTTCATATGGCCAAAACAGCCGAATATTTAGACATTTATCAAAAATTGTACTTTTCTCTAAAAATTCTGAAATTCACAGAGTATACTCCTATCATATACATGTACTCCCAATAAAAATTTCATCAATTTTGGAGTTAACCCCAAAGAGTTATAAGCGGTTACTTTTAAAATAGTCTTTCTCCGTAAAATTCATAACTCTTAATCTATACATCCAAAAATCACCATTTTTGGACACAATCAATAAAACTCATCAAAATATTATTTCAAATTTTTTTCAGAATTTTCTGAAGTTCAGAAAAATTACGAAACTGAAAAACATAATAACCCTTAAAATCCCTTACTATCCCTTAACTCAAAAGAGCAGTACTTCTGATCGGTATGCAAAGCCGAAGGAAACTTGCACTGAATAGCAACTCTCAAAGTATCTAAATACTCACAAAATATGCTTCATAATATAGAGAGAGAAAGAGAGAAAACTTGTTTCTGGTGTGATTTTCAATTCTAACTTAGCCCTCTATTTATAGGAAAATTTTAGTAGGCTTGACCTGCAACCTGATGGCTTTACCTGCTACTATTCCCACCTCCACATTTGAAATATAATTCAGCACATTTCTTCACCAACCACAAGTGGGGCCCACCAATTCTAGAATTTTCCATCAAAATGATAAACTCCAAAAATTCAACAATTTCTGAACCAGTCATCTTGTAAAATTCATAATAAATCATATGTTCATTTTTAACGGTTCAAAATTTGTGGGCATATACTAAACTTATATATGTATAACATATCCAAAAATTACCACGATCCAACGGTCGGATTAAAAATTATAACCCCCGTAAAATATCTCAAAAACCCTGATTTTTTAATACCTCCATTCCGACAAAAATACGGATAAAAACCTCAACATTAACTCCTTCATTTTTAACCACAAAAATATATCCCTTGTTTATATCCACATAAAATAAATATTTCCTTATCATATGAATCAATAATTAATTATTCACAAATAATATTACAGAATCACATTTATGACAACCAGGCCGTTCCCAGGAAAGAGGGGGCTTTCCAATAAGAAATTTTCCTTACTGACGCGCAATTAGGTGACCAAACCTCTCCTTAAATAGAACTTTCTAGACATTGCCAATAATGTTATCTAATAATATTATTCAAATAATATGAATTATTGATCTGATAATGGGAAATACTGTGCAGTGATAATTATTGAACAACAATAATATAAAATTTCAACGTAGCAATTATTGAATCAATAAAATAAAATATTGAACAGTAATTACTGTAACAATTATTGAGTAGTGCCTTCTTACGTAAGAATCAATAATTTCAAAAATACTATGCAATACCGTGTGCTACTATGCAATAACGCGTATTACTGTATTTTAACCACCGTGTATTTCAACAGTGTTAACGGTAACAACTACGCCATTATTTATAAAAACTCAAATTTATCGTTTTCTTCACCCCGACAGTTATTCGTTATGGGGCCCACAAATAGCTGCGCCGTCGTACGAATATTCTCCGACAGAAAGAATATTCCACGACCAAACGAATATTTCCCGACAACAATGATTATTTTATAACCACTTGCTTATTTTGAAAAAAAAATTCATATTTCACCCATAACTTTAAACTTTTATCAATTTAACCATTTACTGAATAGTAATTATAAGAAAAATTGAATACTTTTATTTCATAAAATTCGGGATCTTACAACATATCCTGAGTGGATATCCAACATCGTGCCCGTACCTAAACCTGGAGGGAAGGTGCGAGTTTGCGTGGATTACCAGGACTTGAACAAAGCTTGCTTAAAAGATAGCTTTCCCGTGCCATTTATCAACATTCTCATTGACAATACTGTGCAAAACGACATGTACTCCTTTGCGGGGTATCATCAGATCATGGTTGCCGAGAAAGATCGTGAAAAAACTGCTTTCATCACTCCTTGGGGAACTTTTTGCTATAGACGGTTGTCATTCGGCCTCATCCATGACTTAATGCATAAGGAGATCGAGATCTACGTGGATGACATTATTGTCAAATCTCGGAAGGAGGATGACCATATAGACCATCTTAGGAAGTTGTTCAACAGGTTGCGTAAGTACAGCTTGAAGTTGAATCTAGCTAAGTGCGCCTTTGGCATTAAATCAGGCAAGTTGCTAGGATTTCTAGTCAGCCACAAAGGGATAGAGCTGGATCCTGCAAAAATCCAAGCCATCACGGAAATGCCCATTCCTCAGACAGAAAAGGAAATATAGGGATTTTTGGGAAGAATCAACTTCATTAGCAGATTTATCTCTCAACTCACAGCAACCTGTGAGCCTATCTTCAAGCTGTTAAGGAAGAACTCCTCCATGAAATGGAATGAGGAGTGCCAGAATGCCTTCCTTACAATCAAGAAACAGCTAATCAAAACTCCCATCTTGGTACCACCCAGGGATGATGTTCCCCAATTTATGTATTTGTTCGTAAGTGACAATGCCATGGGCTGCCTGCTGGGACAGAAGGACGATAGAGGCCTAGAACGAGCTATCATTACCTCAGCAAAAGATTCAGCAGCAGTGAACACAAGTACACTCTGATCGAAAAGACGTATTGTGCTTTAGCATGGGATGCCATGAGGTTACAACATTACCTCCATGGGCACACAACCCATCTCATATCTCGCGTGGATCCTCTCAAGTACGTGTTCAGTAAACCCATATTAAATTATCGGCTGTCCAGATGGCAGTTGATCCTACAACAATTTGACATCGTAAATGTGACTCAAAAGTCCATCAAAGGTCAAGGAATTTCTGATCAACTGGTCGCCGCACCATCAGGGGATTTCAAACCCTTGGAGACATATTTCCCCGATAAAGGAGTAATGACAGTTCAGCAACACCATCAGTATGATACACGCCAAACATGGAAGATGTATTTCGATGGAGATGTCAATATGGAAGGTTCTGGAGCTGGATCAGTTCTAGTATCTGATACGGGGGAGCAGTATCCCGTCGCCGTCAGATTACAGTTTGCCAGCACCAACAATACGGCTGAGTATGAAGGCTGTCTTATGGGGCTAAAACTTGCCCATTCAATGGGCATCAGGCGGTTAACTGTCCTTGGAGATTCGGAGTTGGTAATCAGATAATCCACCAGAATCTGTCAAACCAAGGAACTACATTTGTTGCCTTACCATCAACAGGTTTTAAATATGGCTTTGGTGTAAGACCCCAACTTTTATAAATAAAGATGAATTTTCTATAAATATCATTTTTGAATATTATGGAGTTAATTTGATATAATGTTATAGTTGTGGGTAATATTTATAAATTTTGCAAAGTAAGCAAGTTGTTATAAAATATTCGTTTGGTCGGAGAATATTCTTTTTGTCGGGGAATATTCGTACGACGGCACAATCATTGGTGGACCCCACAACGGAATTATTGTCGGATTGAAAAAACGACAGAATTATCTTTCTATAAAAATAACGGCTGAGGTGTTACCGTTAAAACCGTTAAAACTGTTGAACTACTCGGTAGTAAAAGTACAGTAATACGCGTGGTTGCATAATAGCACACGGTATTGATTATTGATGCTTACGTGAGAAGTCACTCAGCTATACTCAATTATTGCTACAGTAATTGCTGCATCATATCTCTTAAATTATTGTCATAGTATCATCTGTATAATATGTTATATTATTGAGACGTTGTGGTAAGTTTGGTTATTTTATGGGGGGCCATATGTCATCATCTAAGAGTCTCTTCGTCAATAGTAATTACCGTCGTCAATAGTAATTACCGTCGTCAATAGTAATTACCTTGGTCAATAGTAATTACCTTCGTCAATAGTATTTACCTTGGTCAATAGTAATTACCTTCGTCAATAGTATTTACCTTGGTCAATAGTAATTACTTTCGTCAATAGTAGTTGTCCCTTCAATATTACCAAGAGTCATTTGACCCTTCGTTAAGACCAAGAGTCATTTGACCCTTCGTTAAGACCAAGAGCCACCCTCAGTTTTTCTATAAATAGAGGCCTAGGGCTTCATTATTTTTCACGAATTCATTCAAGCTATAGAGAGAGAAAGTATAGAGAGAATAAGAGAGAGAGAGACTAAAAGTATTCTGCTACATCACTTTTCCAATATCCAGTTCTTTTAAGGTAGGGAATATTATTTCTTTTATATTCATGAAGAGAACTTCTGTTATTCCATTTGTTATTATTCTGTTGGAATAACCAGTATACGCGGTCTACCCTATACTTGGTGACATTCTTCTATTATTCTGTTGGAACATCCTGTCTATGTGTTTTACACCGGACCTGGTTCCGTTTATTATTCTGTTGGAACATCCTGTCTGTGTGTTTTACACCGGACCTGGTTCCGTTTTATTATTATTCTGTTGGAATATCCTGTCTGTGTGTTTTACACCGGACCTGGTTCCCTTATTTATTATTCTGTCGGAATATCCTGTCTGTGCGTTTACGCCGGACCTGGTTCCATTATTTATTATTCTATTGGAATAACCTGTCTGTGCGGTCTATCGCATGCATGGTGATTTCTTTTGTTATTCCATTCTTTATTGTACTCAGTTGGTTAAGTTTTGACTTCTATACTCCATGAAATTTGTGGAATATCCTTGATAGTTGCGTTTCATCCAGTATCTTTTCAAGAAAATATTCTTCTAAGCGTTCTTGAATTTTACTCCACAATGCAGTATCATGTTGACAATTTGGACGTTGTTAATTCCTGGATAAATTAATTATTGAACTTGTTTTATTGAATTCTTATATCATTGTCATCATCCTCATGTTTATAAAATGTTGAAAGTCATCTGTGGCATGTAGTGCATAGATGGACTTGGTATGATTATGACCAGGGATTATTCGGTATAATCATGACCGTAATGTTACAAATGATGTGGTAAAAGTCCTCATTGGCCCGTAGTGCATTGATGGACAGTTGTTGGCATGATCATGACCATTAATGAATACACGAATATCCTTGGCCGTAGTGCAGGGGTGATTCGATGATGTGGATTATTTTATTAAGCTGAGTCTCAGCGATCGCAGTGTTGAAAAACCTTTTAAATCATAAAAGATAGTAGAGTTTATTTTCTACTTGACTCTTTTAATGGATTGCTTGTTCCGCTGCAGTTAAACTTGATGTCTATTATATTTTATCAGTTTAACATTGTTGAAGGCTAATGATAATTTATTCTGCATTATCTTAGTCATAATATTTCTTACTAGGCTAGTTGAGCTCACCCTTTCTTTCACTGTTCTCTTCAGGAAATGAGAACGTAGCTGGGACAAGTCGGGGTACGGAGTGATGGTCCGAATGATAGTATTAGTTAGTAGTCCTCACTATTCTATGTAATGGTGTGTTAATAAATGTAATGAGGACTCCTTTTGAGTATGAATACTCTCTAGAAGATAATATTTGTATTCAAACTCACAGTTTATGTTTTGTCGTATTGTACACGACAGTTGTATTATTAAGTTGTATTTGTATTCTGTACTATGTATCTGACGACCCAAGATGGGTGATGTATACCTAATTTTGGGGGCGTCACATTTGGGATTCGAAGAAATATCATTTCTACACATTCCTCGTAATAGGAATGATTTCGCAGACGCGTTAGCAACTTTGGCCTCCTTGATTCGCATATCAGACAAGGAACACTTGCCAAGCGTCATAATTTCCCTGCACAAGGCCCCAGCCTATGGGAATTACGTTGGAGAAGTATTGGATGAGCTACCTCCCATCCAACATCCTTGGTATCAGCATCTCAAGGAATATCTGCGAGATGGATCTACACCCGCTGAGGCGAGCCCGACTGAGAAAAGGCGGATCCATCGATTTGCTATGAAATTCTACCTGAGTGGAGATGCGCTTTATAAAAGAGATGCAGGATTAGGTCTCCTCAGATGTTTAGACAAAGATCAAGCCCAAAGGCTTATGGATGAAATCCATGGCGGAGTCTGTGGTCCCCACATGAGTGGCCCCCCCTCCTTGTCAAGAAAGTCCTTAGGATAGGACATTATTGGCTATCTCTCAAAGCTGATTGCAATGACCATGTCAGGAGATGCTATCAGTGCCAGATTCATGGGAATGCTATACACGCCCCTCCACGGGAACTTTACAATATGAGTTCACCTTGGCCCTTCTCAATGTGGGGAATGGACGTTATCGGGCCCATTGAGCCTAAAGCCAGTAATGGTCATTGATTTATCTTCACCATGATCGACTACTTCACCAAGTGGGTAGAAGCAGCCTCCTTCCCCAGGGTTACTAAAGAAGTCATCATTGCTTTCATCAGAAACAATGTCATTTGTCGATATGGACAACCAGAGGTGATTGTGTTCGACAATGCCAAGAACCTCAACAACAAAATGATGGAGGAATTATGTAGTAAATTCCGCATCAAACATCTCAACTCAGTCATCTATCGTCTGAAGATGAATGGTGCTGTTGAAGCGGCCAACAAGAACATCAAGAAGATTATGCAAAAGATGTCCACCAATCACAAAAATTGGCCTGACCTATTGCCTCTGACTCTGTTAGGCTACAGAACCTCAATGCGCACCTCCACTGGGGTAACCCCCTACGCATTAACCTATAGGATGGAAGCAGTGCTCCCCATAGAAGTTGAGATGGAATCCCTCAGAGTATTGATAGACGCTCAGTTGGATGAAGACCAATGGGTACAAGATAGGTATCACCAATTGTCTCTAATAGACGAAAGGCGAATCGCGGCTATCTTCCATGGTCAGTTATATTAGCAAAGGATCGCCAGATCCTACAACAAAAAAGTCCGGTTACGACAATTCAGGCAACATGACTTGGTTTTGAAGAAAATCCTGGACAACCAAGATCAGGCTAAGGGAAAATTTGCTCCTAACTAGGAAGGCCCGTTTATTGTCAAGGAAGTATTGACATGAGGCGCTCTCAGGTTGCAAGAAATGGACGGCGATGATTTTTCGTAACTCATCAACTCAGACGCCGTGAAACAGTACTATATCTGAAGAAATTCGCAAGCACCCTGGTGTGGAACCATCATATCACAAGTCATTCTGGTTCTTTAAACCTTTACCACAAATAACTTTTCTACACTTTGCCCCTCAGGGAAACATACCTTTCAAGCCAGCAGCCTGGCTTTCTCCTTTGTGTTCCTACAACTTAGGTCATCCCACCGTGGATTGAACCTCTTGCATTTGCAGTGTGGCTACCCATACCTGGGATCAAACTTCTCATACCTACAGTTTATCCTCAACCTAGGATTAAAACTTTCTCCTCCCCGCACTCTAACCTGCACATGGGATTACGCTTTTCATCTCGCCCTGAGGGGCGAACTACGTCAACCTGATCTCCTCTTCAATAGGAGTACGTAGGCAACCATTTCATATAGCCCGGTCTCAATAAAACAAAAACAACAAAAACATTTCCACCCTTTTCCTTACAAAAACAAAAATAAAACAAACATTCCTACACCATTCCTGCCACATACAACATTGAACCTCTTACACCAGGTTCGAACTACGCAGACCTGATCTCCTCTTCAATAGGAGTACGTAGGCTGCCATTCATGGTGCGGTCTCACCCCCTATCAAAACATAAACCATTGTCAGTTGGTACTGGGATCATCCTTAAATCCACTACATTTCATTCGGCTTCTGACCAAAGGGGTGGAATTACCTGAACTCCTTCCAACTAGGAGATTCAGCAACCATCTAAGCTGCGGTCATACCTTGAAGAGCAACACCAATCCATAAGAGATGGAATTAACTAGGCTTCTCCTAAATAGAAGTACTGGCGACCATCTGTGGTGCGGTCGATCTTAGAGAGGAAAGCCACACTCCTCTCCTCATTTCCATACAGAAACCAGTCCCAAGACACCGAGAGATGGTAGGGATACATACAGATCGATGATCCATTCTGAACTATCCAGAGACAACTCAATGTCCATCCACCCAGGAAAAATTTAGAATACATCAAGATCACAAGCCCTAAAGCAGCAGGCAAAATATCAAGCAAGTAGTAAAGCATATCTAAAAGGGAAGTGATCCAAAAATATATTTCCCTGTCATATATATAATGATGTTTGATATACACAATGTAAATTGTACATGACAAAATGGCTAAGCTAGTCTGTGCAGGAAAATATAAGATCATCTACAAGTCAGGGTATATGCGAGCTAACAAGCCCAACATGGCGTCCCTTTCAGAAGATAGAGGTGAAGCTGTGGTCTCCTATATGAGAATATCCACACGACCCAACAGATCTACAGCCATCTGCATGGTGACCATATAATCATCAATATATGTGCTCATCTCTGCGATCATGCCAGTGGTAAAGGACCTCACTGCAGTGCTATCTGTGACGGCTACATCCCGGGTAGATATGGCGATATCCCGCTCAACTATCACTGCATCTCTGGCTAATATAGCCTCATCCCGCTCAATGACGGCGGCATCTCTACTAGCCAATGCCTCATCTCTCTCCAATAGAGTTGCCTCTCTCCCATCAAGAGCAGTCAACATCATAGATCGAATCTGATCTCTCTCAAAGGTCATCTGATAAAGACTCTACTCTAAGTATTGTGCGGAGTGCTGAATCACAACAATACTGGTACTAGGAGAATTTGGAAGAAATGCTGATAACCCAGCAGTGGGCTCCTCCTCGATGTTGGTATCAATGTCCTCCATGGGCTCTACATCATCTAACTCGCGCTCTGGTACTACAAATATTCCTGCAACTGATAAAATCTCTGTCTCCATCCACGCGGAATACTCTGCGGAATAACCAGGATGACTGACAGAAAAAGCCGCTATCTCGCGTTGATCCCAGCAGGCGTATACCCGAGATCGGTCCTCTGCTGAGAGGTACCGAGAAGCTGAACGCTGACCTATCGCCCCCTTAAAAGGATGAAAATCCTGGAACTGGTCGAACTGCGACATCACGACCAATGGGTGATAAGTGGTCACTCCCCTCAAACCAGCCAGAGGGAGATAGTCCATGTCCGGAGCATGAGTAATGAAGCTGTATGGTGAGCTAAGCCCCGAACACGGCAATATGCTGAATAGATCTCTGATATCTGCCAAGAATGTGGACCAGGACAGAGCATCTATACACTCTGATGGCTGAAAAGAGTATGATATAGCTACATCACGGGTGAAGTAGTACTCATGCCGTCTAAGAGTGCCAATCGGTCTCAAGTGTGACATGAACCACACATATAGCGTGACTGACAGCAGGGTCTCTGCTACAATCATAGGTATAATGGTACGACCCTCCCTGAGAGCTCTCACGGCCATGATAACGCCTATATCTATCTCATCCATATACCGCGGCATATAAACATATGATAATACACATAGCATCAGTACGTCAACTTTGGTTCCCGGAATGTCATGAATAGCTATCCTCCGAGCCAAATATGTCATACAGAAAATGTTGGGATATCACGTGGCCAGATGTCAACTCATCCTGTACCACTCTGCGCCTCAATCCTGTGAGAGTCATGAATCGTCTGCTCATGTCTCCCAAAGCCAGATGCACGCAAGGTCTGTCTAAAGGCAGCATCATCAAACGTGCATACTCCTCCAGAGTAGGAGTCAACTCATGGGTGCCGAATCAGAATACCTGCCTATCTGGTAGCCAATGCTCTATCATCCCGTTCACAAATCTTGCGGGAACCTGAAAAGTCAAAAAGGTCATGGTATGCTGTAATAAATGATCTACAGTCACCCTGTCTGGTGGTGACATGCTATCATACCACGATCTCGTACTCGATGCCACCATTGACGGTGGGGTATGATTTATACGGCTAACTATCGAAAAAGACATCTGTGCGAGCCGTGTCATAAGACTATCCAGGGGTCAATGCCGAATATCTCTGGACATACATACATATGCATAACATGATACATGCATAACATATAATAGATGGCAATATGATATAGGGAATGGAAAAAAATAGTGCATACATTCCTAAGTATATCATTATCTAATACATCATCTCTGTATAGCTACGAATACAGGGAAATTGGGCATAGACGCCCTACTACTGACAGAGGCCTATCAAAAGATATAGCGAGAATGGGGCACAACCACCCAATATCTAAAAGAGGCCTATTAAAAGATATAACGAGAATACACATCAGAAGAAGACAATAGTGTCGATGTCCACATCATCAATCCTGTCCACCTGATGTAACTCCTCCTGAGTCACTGGATCTCTATCAACAGGGATGTCAGGCCTATATAAAGGAGGATCCGCGCCGGCAAAACCTAATGGGTCACCTGAGGGGCCAGCGCCTGAACTGAAAGGATCAAATGAAGCCGCCTCTACCGTATCTCTGCTTAAATGCCGGATAAATATGTGTGCCTGGTCCAACTACCGGGTCAAACTATCAATCTGGGTCATATAAGTCGGATCTCGAACACAAGCTATCCCCCATAAACTGTGTGGCGCGAGACTGAGCTCCAATAATGCGAGGGGACCACCACCGATGGAACGTCTCCTGAGTACATGGACCCTCTGACAATGCAAAACCGTCAACCCCCAACAATGGGATATCAGTAACGGGTGACTGCGATACAGGCCAATAAAACCTGGCAGGAGGCAAGATCGGTATACGAATCTCCCCTGTGGTGCTCCTAATAGCACGCTCTCCTAAATAGAGCTCCCAGCCTCCATCTGTGAAGAGAGGAACTCTCCTGGCAGAAATCACATACTCGACTCCAGTCAGGTATCCATCGTCAAAACCCACAGTCAGGTGTTCCCCGGAATAGGGAAGCCATGTGATGGTGTCGGCCGTTAGCAACTCCAGCTGCATACGGCAATGAGTGAATCCCTCAGCTACAGGGACCTCTGGCAGAATCGAATGATGCCATCGTTGTCTTCGTGGATAGGTGTCTAAACCTAACACACTCACGGGACGCAACCATGGAAGCCTCTCATAGGCCCAAAACTGCCAACACAAAGGAAAACATCTACTGTCAGTTAACACTCTTAACCTATACATGGTAAATGACAAGAGAAATACTCACCAGCTAAAATCCTAGCCAAGCCTCGGTCAAACCCTGTGAGCGCATACGCATGCCCCGTAGGAAATAGGCAAAGGTGTAGGAACCCCAATCATACTCTCCAATACGGTGCACATCACGTGTAGCGCTGATCAAAGCAAAAGATACCGTGGAAGAGTTATCTGCTATGAAGCAGCCTCGAATGATCATTAGGAACAATCGCCGCAGAACGCGTTCCCTGATTCTGGCATCATCAGGCATAGGCTCACTCAATAGCCCATTCATAGCATCTACACTCAAAGGACCTGAACGGACAGTCCTGCCTTTGAGCACCGCCGCCGGAACTCCTAATAAGGATCTAACGGCAGTAGGGGTAAAATTTGCCATGCAAGGCACTGGCTCCCCTCCGAACTCCATACCTGTGATAAATCGCCAATCCATAGGCGTCATCATCACCTTGCAATCCAGCAGATGGAGTGACTGAGTCTGATAAAATTATCGCTCAGAAAATGCCCTGAGATAACCCCAGGGACAATGATGGGGAAGGATGGAGAAGAATGCCCCAAATCCCCACTCATGCACTACCGCTCTATAGTCAAGATGAAGAGCCTGATACATGGAGTGAATGCTGAACCAGTTCCCTTGGGGCTGTGTAAAACCAGGAACCTGCATGAAATGCAGATTAACATCAAAACCCTTTAATCCTCATCAATAGGAAAGAAGGAAGATCAAAGTCTAACGCCATACCTCGTTAGCATGCAAATACATCGATGGATGTCTGCCCAAATTACCCAGCAACTCTGGATTCACCACCTGAATGCTCGGAAGCTCCCTGCGAGGAACATGTGCAGCAGGAGCGGGATGCTCTATCAGAATATCTGCCTCCTCGTCCTCAATGTCTGGAACATCTACCTGGACATGACGTATCACGACCTCCACCAACCTACGAGGCTGTCTGACAGAACGGGGACGAGGCACTTCAGAAGCCCTCCGTCGTACGCCAGAAGTGGTCCTATAGGAATTGCTCGACTGATCCGGATCCATAGTATCTGGACAACAAGTCTCCAAATCACCTCAGAAAGGGTGTGGTATTTCCTCACCTGGAGCTTTCTAGAATGCATTTTATGACTATATGATTGCATGCATTTACTTTAACATATAGTAGAGTTAAAATGCATGACTACCCAATGCCTACATTTGGAAATTTTTTGCCATAGTCCCCTTTGAAAATAGGACTATCCACATGCATGCAGGCATGTCTAGGTGGCCATTCAGTAGCACACCTGCCCCAAAGTCATATACATAATATATGCATTAAAAATTAAAATTATCATGCATAAGGCCAACCTCAATACTAGGAGTACTTTACCTTGCTACCTTATGCTCATTGGACCTCAAATAGGACAAGAAAAAAATAGCAGAAAAAGTGCCAATTTGACTGTTTCAAAAGTTAAATTTTTTCACATAATTATATTCAGCATGGTTTAATGCTAACATTTACTATGTTGAATATTTTTTATCTAGTCATTTGTGCATACATAATCACTACTATGTGTTTAGATGCATTTCATGCGATAACTCAAAATCCAACGGACATAAATGAGAGAAAATACAGGCATATGTTACCAGGATAGTGTAGAACACTCGTACGGTAACAGAATTTGTAGAAAGCAGCCCGAACTCAGCAGATCTGAAGATGGCTCACGGTTTTCTCTATGCGAAGCAAGTTGAAAGTGACTTGTGAGACCAACCTGCTGGATTATATCATCCACAGTTGGCCGTAGGCCCATCTATGGCTGTAGCAGGTGCACCTACGGCACCTCAATGTGGGTCCCATCCCTCCGACTCGGTCCAGTTCAAGTTGCAAAGGAGTTCTTACAAGCTGAAAAGGCCAAACTAGGGATAAAAACGCTACGCGATTGAGCAGAATAGCCTAAAACCCTGGTTTTTTTGGATCCAACTGTGGCTTTATTTTCATCCATTGGTATTTGCCCGAACACAGGGTTTACTATACTGATGATTTAAGTCTTTGCATACCACATTCGGCAATACTGTATAAAGGTCCGATGCTATCAGTGTAAGGTTGTCACCCCAATCTTTTCACAAAAGAGGTCCCCGACGGGGGTTACAACGCATGCTCATCCATTGACACACAAATCAACGAAGGTCAAGCAGCCTTGACGTTGTTTCAGCCGATGGCAAGTAAACCCATTGAAGCATGGAAAGTTGTTCAATCATTGCGTACGTTTATATTCATCACTCCCCAGTGGATCCCCGACGGGGGTTACAATATGAAGTCACGGCAGGGGGTTATAACGCATGCTCATCCTTTGACATACATATCAACGAAGGTCAAGCAGCCATGACATTATTACAGTTGATAGCAATTTAAACCTATCAGAGCTCTGAAGCTATTCGAGGTTTTCACACCCGACCGCTCGTATTCCCTAGCGGATCCCCGGTGGGGGTCACAACGCAATGTTCTGGTGATCTACATGACATCAGAGGTCAATCAACCTTGACAGTATATCCCATAAGATTTTTCAGCCGTTGATTCACGTATCGGTGAAATACACGGCAACGAAGGTCGGGCATCCCTGACAGCATTTGCTGTTGGCAATAAATCCAACAGAATCGTGACGTGTCCTGACGATACAAACCAGGAGATTGTCATCAAGGAGGATTGATGATGGAATATGTTATACACATCTTCAAGTAGATCAAGCTTCATCCCCATAGATCTCTCACACATAAGAGGTACATCTTCAGGATCAAGTCATAATCAAAGACATAGGACTTTGGTGATAACTCCAACATCAACATCCTAACAGATTCAGATTACACATCAAATCTGGTCATCGTTGCCAATCCCCAGTTGAAGCAACAGGGAGCCATCAATCATCCCTAGCGTGTTGGGCTACAACCCCGTACACATGCATTGTACATTTGCATCATGTTGCTATCCATAGTACCATGCTCGTCTTGTTATGTTTCAAGTGTCTAGGATTCTTTATCCTACCCATGCATCGCCATGCATGAGTAAGATAAAGAGGGGCATCTGTAGACACTCGAAATTTTCTGTACACCTATCACTAACATTGTAGGAGAGCAGATTCGTCTTTTAAGAGGGAACCCTGAAAGACGATCCATATCCATTCCGGATACTACCGAAAAGTCAGCATCAACCCCGGATCGCAATCTGGGAGTAACAATTCCAATCTCAGAGATAACCCCGAGGCATACAGATCAATATCGGAACACACACCAGAGAAGACCGATTAATCCCGGAGATAACCCCGAGGTATCCAGTTTCAGTCCCAACCATGGGAATAGCCACCAACCTTGGTGATAACCCCAAGGAATGCAATTTTGGACCCTGGAAATGCTTGTTTCAAATGCAACCAGCTTCAATCTCGGCCCTCACAATGAGATACACTGTACCAGCCCGGTGAAAATATCGGGAAGACAGGCACACCTCAAAGATGACAATGAGGATCTTCAACAAATTGCAGCAGTCCAATCTCAGCGAAGCTGAGCAACGTCTGCTTTATCAGCCCAATCCGGCGATAACACCGGTGAGGGGCAACATCATCATTTGACCAACACGATGCCACGCCACGTCGTCTCAACGTCTCTATGCAACAGTGTCCCACAAGACTAACCAATCCCGAGTGACTATTGTACGGGGTAACGGATAAAAGTTGAAGCTTGAAGACCAGAGGGCACCGTCCCATCTTTAATGACTTCGCACAAACTCTAATCCCATGCGATCGTACAACTCTCGACAACTGCGATCCGAAATAGGTCCTGTATACCTCAAACGGATGCCCAGATTGAACTTCTGAAAGTTCGAGTGGACATTACAGTGCCTGAGTGCACGTAGTTTGAGACGACCCGACCCAAAAAACTCGGGCCAACCCGGGTTGCCTCTGGTCTACCTGCAACCCAACCGCAAGTACACCTGTGGCTCCACCCTCTATAAATAGAGGGCTTGGGGTGGCCATTTTGTAAGAAAAAACGGCGAGGAAGCCCTGCCTAATTTGCTCTGTACTCACCCCAGACTGAGTGCTTTCTCATTTTAAACACTTGTGAGCTCACATATAACTTATTTTATACCTAAAAAAGCCAGTGTTTACCCACTTTAAAGATATTAAAGTCTTCTTTGACAGCCCACTGTAAGCCTTCTTTCACACTTTAAAGTTTTTCTCTTCATCTTTGCACACACCCTTCTACACGTTGAGAATCGTGTTGCACACTTTTGCCCGGACTTCGGTCCGTGATTTATTTTTAGTTTGTATATATATATATATATATATATATATATATATATATATATATATATATGAACTGCGTGTCGAACTCTGTTCGATGAGCCTAGACTTATGTCTGGTGCATTTAATGGCTTTCTTATATATATAATTATATATATGAACTTCTATCAAACTCTGTTCGGTGAGAATGGATTTCACATCTGGTGCGTTTACTGCTTTAATATATATATACTTATATATATTAACTATTGTTAGACTTTGTCCGATGAGCCTGAATTTTATATCCGGTGCGTTTACATGCTTATATATATATATATATATATATATATATATATATATATATATATATTTACATTTCGTCCCATCTAGAGTTTACTTCGTGGTGGTTGACCGTTTTTATAGCTTTCTGTACATTTCGTCCCGCCTAGAGTTTCCTCCGTGGCGGTTGATAGCTTTTATAGCTTTATTTATATTTCTAATCTCTCATGGATGTGCTCCGTGGCTAGTGATCATGTATGTATATATATATATATATATATATATATATATATATATATATATATATATATATATATATATATATATATATATATATATATATATATATATTTACGGCTTTTATATATACCTGCTTAATGCTTTTATATTAATTGCGGCATCATGTGAGCCTAGGAATCATGTGATCACAGATTCAGTCCCCAGAATCTAGATTCGGTTCCCGTGATGGACCTTTTCAGCTGTAAGTAGCTTGTAAATATATCTGTGATGTTTGGATTTCCTCAGATGGTTTTCATACCCACGAGGAATTCAGAACCTTTTTGTACATTATTTTTCGTACGGATGCTTCGCATCTGTCAAATAAAATCAATCCAGCCAAATACGGAATAAAATGGGAGTGTAAAAGGTTTCAATTACTATTGAGCAATAGGGTTTGAAAAACCTCCTTTATAAAACATCATTGCCATATCTTGCTTAAAATTGAATTTTTACATAAAATTCAAACACTGTGTATATAGGTGCGAACGAGGCCTCGCACTACTTCCAAATAACAGCACATTGACCCCCCCCACACACACATTCAGATAACAGTTTCTTGAAAAGAGGCGGTCACCATGGTAACACGGATGTCAGGGGATGCCTAACACCTTCCCTCCGCATAACCAAGTTCCCGGACCCTAATGAATCTCGATTTCACCGACCCGTTTAGCAATGTCACATCACTGGGTCAATGTGCAAACCTTTTCTCAGTTGTGGTGGTACAACCAGTTAAAAAACCAACTGGCGACTCTTATAGTCCAATCGTCGACATTATACATGTCTGACCTTTTTCACTTATTTTTTCAAACAAATCTCACGTAAAATGAGAACACCAAAGAACAAGTAACGGAAAGGGACAATTAAAAATCCCGACGTCGGCAATCATCTTCCAGAGAGAACCCTGGAAGTGAGATTCAATCCAAGTCTCGGAGATAACCTCGGGAGATTCAGTTCCAATCCCGGAGATAACCTCGAGAGATTCAGTGCAAACCTAGAAAATAACCCCAGGAGATTCAGTCCAATTCCCAGAAATAACTACGGGAGATCCAATCCATCCCTGGAGATAATCCTGGGAGATCCAGTTCCAGCCCCGGAGATAGCCCCGGGAGATCAAGTTCCAGCCCCAGAGATAACCTCGGGAGATCAAGTTTCAGCCCCTGAGATAACCTCGGGAGATCCAGTTTTCAACCCCAGAGATAACCCCGGGAGATCCAGTTCAAACCCTAGAGATAACCCTAGGAGATCTAGTTTCCAGTCCCGGTGATAACCCCGGGAGATCCAGTTTCTAGTCCCGGAGATAACTTCGAGAGATTCAGTTTGAACCCAGGAGATAACCCCAGGAGATCCAGTTCTAGTCCCGGAGATAACCCCGGGAGATCCAGTTTCCAATCCTGGAGATAACCCCAGGAGACCTAGTTTCCAGTCCCGGAGATAACCCCGGGGGATCTGTTCCAACCCGGGAGATCAGTTTCCAACCCCGAAGATAACCCTGAAGGATAAAGTTCAAAGCCCAGAGTCAACCCCAGGAGGTTAAATCAACCTCAGAGACAACCTTGAGGACTGTCAAAGTCAACAATAGGCCAATACGGAGATAACCATAAGAAAGGACTGGTACAACTGCATCAAAGTCGAAGACAACCCTGAGAGGAGAAAAATGGTCATTTTACCACCTCAACATCACTTCAACTCATATCAACTCAAAATGCATCAAAAGATGTCCCACAAGAACCATAGCTTAAATCCCGAGTGAAAACTGCACAAGACAGCTCAACGGATAGACTGCGAAGACTTGGAGATCTGGTCATAGACCCATCTTCCCGGATTCGGACAATGTCTAATTCCATGTCATTGTGTAACTCTTGTCTACGGCTTTCTGAAAAGGTACAGCACGCCGCATCGGATTCCCGAATTGAAAGTTACGAAGGTTTGAGCGGATAACGCGTCGTTTGAGTGCACGTACTTCGAGAGATAGGTCCTGCAAAGCCTGGGGCAGCCTGGGCAGTCGCAAGTAGACCCACGGCTACCGCGGGTTAACTTGCGGCATATTTGGTCTATAAATAGACCCCTCCATCAGCCATTTGAAAAAAAAAGAAAAGAAGAAAAGAAGAAAAGAGAGAAAACTCTATCCATTTCAGCCCTTAACCTATTCTAAAGTGCTCTAAACTTTGTGATTCTTCTTTCTAAACACTTGTAAGCTCTTGTTCTACAACATACTGAAATTTAACTGTTGGAAACCAAGTTTTCAAGCTCCAAAAGCGATCTAAAGTCTTCTCGGCAGCCCATTGGAAGATTTTTCAAATTTTAAAGCTTTCTACTTATTATATATATATATATATATATATATATATATATATATATATATATATATATATATATATATATATATATCGAGATTCTCACCGATTAGTTACGCTCGGATCGTCGATCCGTGGCTTTTTCCTTCTTTTATATATATGTAACTATTTATATAAACTAAAATCGAACAGTTGAGCCTGGATCGAAATATCTGTAGCTTTTACTCGCTTATATATATATATATATATATATATATATATATATATATATATATATATATTTTATCTCGCCTGGAGTTTACTTCGTGACTTTTACTGTTTATATATATATACACACACACACACACAAATATATATATATATATATATATATATACAGAAAGGATCAAGAGCATAATTCTTAAATAACATAATGCCTTAAGTAGCATAATTTTGTCAAAACGACGCCGTTTTATAAGGACGCGGCGTCATTTTTGTAAATACCATACCACTGCGTATTTACAAAAATGCCACCGCGTCCCTATAAAACGGCGTCGTTTTGACAAAATTCTGCTACTTAAGGCATTCTGCTATTTAAGAATTCTGCTCTTGATCCTTCCTATATATATATATATATATATATATATATATATATGTGTGTGTGTGTGTGTGTGTGTGTGTGTGTGTGATGCCCTCGAAAATAGGTTCACACAACCCATTCTAAGTCACCAAATACATGGTACAGAAATCAAATACAACTTCATTTATACAACTATTAATTGTTGTGCAAAATACGACAAAAAATACGCTGTGAGTTTTAATACAAATATCGTCTCATTGACAATATCCAAACTCAAATAAAATTCTAATTACAATTATTATCACACTATTTTACAAAATAGTGAGGATTACTAAAATAACCATCTTGGACCATTATTCCACTCCCCGACTAGTCCCAGCTACATTCTCGCCTCCTAAGAAGAACAATGAAACCAAAAGGAAAAGGGTGAGCTCAACTAGCCCAATAATGAATATTATAACTAAGATAATGTACAACAAAATATCCTTAGTCCTCGACAGAGAAAAATTTGATAGAATACAATAGAAAGGAAGTTTTAGATCAACAACTGCAGCGGAAACAACAATCCATTATAAGAGTTAAGTAGAGCATGATGTCTACTATCTTATATGATTTAAAAATCCATAATCAATATTTTGTCAATGTAACACCAATCAATAATTATTTCTAATCAATGAATTATCTATGCACTATGGGCCAAAGATAACCGTTTGTATCATTGGTGGTAATGATCATGCCAAACACCTGTCCATCTATGCACTAACGGCCATAGAGGACTTTCACCACAAACCTTATCTGTAACTGTAAGACCCCGAATTTTATGAAATAAAAGTATTCGATTTTTCTATTCAGTAAATGGTTAAATTGATAAAATTTTAAAGTTATGGGTGAAATATGAATTTTTTTTTCAAAATAAGCAAGTGGTTATAAAATAATCATTGTTGTCGGGGAATATTCGTTTGGTCGTGGAATATTCTTTCTGTCGGAGAATATTCGTACGATGGCGCAGCTATTTGTGGGCCCCATAACGAATAACTGTCGGGTGAAGGAAAACGACAAATTTGAGTTTTTACAAATAACGGCGTAGTTGTTACCGTTAACACTGTTGGAATACCCTGTGGTTAAAATACAGTAATACGCGTTATTGCACAGTAGCACACGGTATTGCACAGTATTTTTGAAATTATTGATTCTTACGTAAGAAGGCACTACTCAATAATTGTTACAGTAGTTACTGTTCAATATTTTATTTTATTGATTCAATAATTGTTGCGTTAATATTTTATATTATTGTTGTTTCAATAATTGTTGCTGCACAGTATTTTCCTTTATCAGATCAATAATTCATATTATTTGAATAATATTATTAGATAACATTATTGGCAATGTCTAGAAAGTTCTGTCTAAGGAGAGGTTTGGTCATCTAATTGCGCGCCAGTAAGGAGAAATTCTTATTGGAAAGCCCCCTCTTTCCTGGGAACGGCCTGGTTGTCATAAATGTGATTCTGTAATATTATTTGTGAATAATTAATTATTGATTCATATGATAAGGAAATATTTATTTTATGTGGATATAAATGAGAGATATATTTTTGTGGTTAAAAATGAAGGAGTTAATGTTGAGGTTTTTATCCGTATTTTTGTCGGAATGGAGGTATTAAAAATCAGGATTTTTGAGATATTTTGCGGGGGTTATAATTTTTAATCCGACCGTTGGATCATGGTAATTTTTGGATATGTTATACATATATAAGTTGAGTATATGCCCACAAATTTTGAACCGTTAAAAATAAACGTATGATTTATTATGAATTTTACGAGATGACTGGTTCAGAAATTGTTGAATTTTCGGAGTTTATCATTTTGGTGGAAAATTCTAGAATTGGTGGGCCCCACTTGTGGTTGGTGAAGAAATGTGCTGAATTATATTTCAAATGTGGTGGGTGGGAATAGTAGCAGGTAAAGCCATCAGGTTGCAGGTCAAACCTACCAAAATTTTCTTATAAATAGAGGGCTAAGTTAGAATTGAAAATCACACCAGAAACATAAGCTTTCTCTCTTTCTCTCTCTATATTATGAAACATATTTTGTGAGATTTTAGATACTTGGTGAGTTGCTATTCATCAGTGCAAGTTTTCTTCAGCATCATATCCGATATCCAGTCAGAAGTACTGCTCTTTTGAGGTAAGGGATAGTAAGGGATAGTAAGGGATAGTAAGGGATTTTAAGAGTTGTTATGTTTTTCAGTTTCGTAATTTTTCTGAACTTCAAAAATTCTGGAAAAATTTGAAATGATATTTTGATGAGTTTTATTGATTGTGTCCAAAAATGGTGATTTTTGGATGTATAGATTGAGAGTTATGAATTTTATGAGAAAAGACTATTTTAAAAGTAACCGCTTATAATTCCTTGTGGTTAACTCCAAAATTGATGAAATTTTTATTGAGAGTACATGTATATGATAGAAGTATACTCTGTAAATTTTAGAATTTTTAGACAAAAGTACAATTTTTGATAAATGTCTAAATATTCGGCTATTTTGGCCATATGAAAAATAGTAAATGACTTTTAAAAATTCTGAGAAAAATATATGTTCACTATGAGACTATATTATGCTAAATCCCAGAAAAGAAATATTTTTGGAACTGATTTGGTATTTTTCATGAAAATGGTCTAGTTATGAGTAAATGAATTAAATATGTTTTGTGAAGAAAGAAAATTGGAAAATAGGATTTTATGGCTTGAGAATCCTATATGAGGTATATGCAGATTTTTGATGAGGGTTTTGGTTATTGATGATGAAATTGTAAGAGTTGGCATTTTATGATGATTAAATACATTAATTAGTAAAGTGTAAACAATTAAAATAAATTGTTTATAAATTTAAGTAATGTTATTCTTTCAATATCATTATACCAAAATATTGGTATGAATTTTATTGTAGAATTTTTATCTTTTGTGTCGGGGTTACTATTCATGAGTTACGAATATTACTCTTGAGATTAAAACTATATGTTGATCATAATATTTTTATCATCATATATAACATTTTTATAACCTTGATGTTGAAATTCTCTTTCGCTTGAGTGTAAAGATGGGTAAATTATTGGTATGATCATGACTATGGGTTCTCTTTGGCCAGTAGTGCAAAGTTGAATTGTTGACTGGTATGATCATGACCATTGAATTTATAAGTGAATATCTTTAGCTTAAGTGCAAAGGTGAATTGATTAACATGGTTATAATTATTGTTTATATAAATTCTGAAATGATTATATATTTCTTTGAGATATTAATATATTTGGCCTGTAGTGCAAATATGAACTGTTGATGAATATATTTGGCCTGTAGTACAAATATGAATTGTTGATGAATATCTTTGGCCTGTAGTGTAAAGATGAACTGTTGTTAAATATCTTTGGCATGTAGTGCAAAGATGAACTGTTGTTGAATATCTTTGGCCCGTAGTGCAAAGATGGTTTGTTGATGAATATCTTTGGCCCGTAGTGCAAAGATGGATTTGTTAGTATGATTATAAACAGGAATTGTGATTTGGTATAACCATGATCTTTGATGTTTCAGGTAAAGACAGGTGATGAAAATATTCTTCGTCCTGGGTGCGAAGAAAAATTTATAGTCACAATTATGATTATGAGTTATTCATATGATTGTGGAAAGGAACTGTTGAGTGATGTTACATGGATAAAATATTGTTGGTGGATTTTTAACATGGAGAAGATAATAGACTTTATAGTCTATTTGACTCTTCTAATGGATTGCATGTTCCGCTGCAACTATGGTTGAAATTTTTATCATTTACCATATGTTCTAAATCTCTGATTTATTATTGATGAAGGCTATTGATAATTTAATTATCTTTAGTCATGATATTCTTTACTGAGCTAGTTGTGCTCACCCTTTTGCTTCACATTTCCTTTCAGGTAATAAGAGTGTAGGTGGGTCGAGCGGGGGTAACAAGGGAATAGAACGGTGGTCATCATTTAGTAGTTATATTTGGTGAAGAAAATAGGGTGAGGCGAACCTAACGTTGGAAGGGTGTTTTGCCACTGTCATACAAGATGTCTAATAACATACAACCTCGTGTCATCATAAGACAGGGTTGTGCTCATCCACTTGCTGAGTATATATACGAGCACTACCTATATAATCTTGGTGTTTGTTTGAAGTATAATTCTCAATTAGAGACAGTGGAAATAATGATAAGTCAAGAGAAGACTCACCATTGGGAAGAATATGATAGTAATCTTCTCGTTTTTCTTTGGGGTCTATTGGGTAAACCAAGGATAATTCTGTGGCCATATGATATCTATCACAACCTAGAAGCATGGCCTCCCATGTACGAAGGTTTCCTTAAGCACTTCCCAAAGATTCTAATTTCCAAAACAGTTTTTGACTATACCTTTATGTAAGGTGTAATTGTGAGGTGATGTCCACGATTGGAACATGAGTCACATTTGATATATATTTGTATCCAAACTCACAGCATATGTGTTGTTGTATTTTGCACGACAATTGTTGTAATAAAGTTGTAGTTATTTTCTGTACCATGTATTTGGCGACTCAGAATAGGTTGGATTGAATGGACCTATTTTGGGGTTGTCACAGTAACATTAAAGGTTATGATTATACCAATACACAATTCCTGGTCATAATCATACTAATCAACAGTCCATCTTTGTACTACGGGCCAAAGATGACTTTCAACACAATATAAGCATGATGATGATGACAATGATATAAAGAATCAATCAAGTGAGATCAATGATAAATATTAGAGATTTATAATTCAATTTATCCTGAATTCAAAAATGTCCAAATTGTCAATATGATAACTAATTGTGGAGTAAAATTCAAGAATGATATTCTTGTATCAAAAATAATTTGGACAGAAAATTAAATTTTGTTATGAACAATACTTATGAATAGTACCGTATGAATAGTATGTATGAATAGTACCCATGAATAGTACGTATGAATAGTACCTATGAATAGTACCCCGAAATAAAAAGAATAAAATTTAATAAGAAAGTTCAGACCAATATTCTAGTGAAATGATATTAGATGAAGTGCATTTCTTAAGGAATTTCTAATCATTACAGGAATTATAGGAGCAATACTTACCATAGTAAGTTTAAATTTAGGAATATGAAATGAAATAATACCACTTACATAATATGGAATATGAAAGAAACTGATATTTCTTATGAGTATTGAAATAAAATAATATCATTTACCTTAGTAGAAACTAGATTTGACTGGAATATCAGATATTATCTTGAGAAAATCTTGCACTAAAGGCTACACTCAAAGTATTCTTATACTCAAAACAAATACTCATAATATTGTAGTAGAAAAGCTTGAGATTTTTGGTGTGTTTAGGAAGGAGGTTGCCTCCCCTTTTATAGTGCAACCTCGGAGGAAAAATCAAATAACTATGCCTAACTCTGCCAAACTTTTTCTCCGCCTAACTTCCTGTATATGCCTAACTTTCAATTTCTAGTCTGCCTAACCTCTCATTTCCTTATGGTGAGGGCCCACAATTTTGGAACAAAAGATTAACAGGAGAAACAGCCCACTATAACCCCCAAAATGAATGCACGTGAAGTTTGAAAAAAAAGAATTCAAAATCAAAATGATAACCTTCACTCCACTTTTATTTACATGTTAAAAATTATATATTATTATAATAATATTACCATTTAAATTATAAAAATTATACTATTATATTATCACATTATACTATTATAATGTAATATTATAATAATATATTTAAATGAATATTTTATCGGAGAAGATAATTGTGATTCTATAAAAAAAATATGCCAAACTTTCAACAAATGTTTCATACTGAATTCCTTTATTTATATCAAAATTGAACCAATATCCACCACATAATAATTATTCACAATTAATATTATAAGCTCACAATATTAATAACCAGATCATTCCCAGGAAAGAGGGGGCTTTCCGATAAGGATTTATCCTTGTTGGCGAGTAATTATATAACCTAACCCTTTTTCTCAATAGAATTTTCTAGACATTGCCAATAATGCAAACTAATAATATGAATAATTGTGTCGTTTCAATTATTAATTTAATAATATAAAATATTGTGCAGATGATACTGTGATAATAATTGAATCAATAATATGATATACTATTCAACAACTACTGTGATAATTATTGAATGAAATTGAGTGATTTCTTACGTAAGAATCAATAATCAGAGATACTGTGCAATACCGTGTGCTACTGTGCAACGACGCGTATTACTGTACTTTTATCACTGAGTATTTCAACAGTTAACGGTAAAAGTTTTGCCGTTATTTTTTATAAAAAATGTTATTTCTGTCGCTTTCTATATCCGACAGTTATTCCATTATGTGGTCCACCAATGATTGCGTCGTCGTACGAATATTTTCCGACCAAAACGAATATTCCCTGACAAAACGAATATTTTATGGCAACTTGCTTACTTTGCAAACTTTGCACATATCACCCATAAGCATAACATTATATCAAATCAATACCTTATTATTCAAAATAATATTTAGAGAAAATTAAATCTTTATTTATAAAAAGTTGGGGTCTTACAATATATATATATATATATATATATATATATATATATATATATATATATATATATATATATACTATTTTTATATATATCTGCTTTAACTGCTTTTGCAAAGTAGATATTTAACTTTCCAGCCTGTGGACAAGATTTATCTAAATCTAGCTATCTCTAACTTTAACCGGTTCAAAAGTGACTAAACTGGAACCGTTGAAGCTAGAATGACTTAGATTTATTTAAATCTAGTTTTCTTTCTAGCTTTTTGTACATATTAATCTATCATGTGAGCCTAGGAGCCGTGAGATCGAAGATTCAGCTTGTGAATCTAGATCTGATTCCCGTGATGGACACTTTTCAACTGCAGCCAGCTTATAAATTATCTACGGTGTCTGGACATCCTTAGATGGCTTCCATGCCCATAAGGAGCCATCTTATTTTCTCGAAGATGCTTCGCATCTCGAAAATAAAATCAATAAAGCCGAATACGGAATAAAATGAAAGTATCAAAGGCCTTAATTACTATTGAACATAAGAGTTTGAAAACCTGTTTTTCAAAACATCACTACTATATCTTATTAAAATTAAACTTTTATACAAATCAAACTCTTTGTATATAGGTCCAAACAAGGCATAACACTACTTCCAGATAATTGCACATAGGCCCAATAAACACACACGCACACACACACATGTAGATAATTAAGGAAATTGAAAAGTTGCAGTAACCGTGTTTTCACGAAAGTCAGGGAGTGCCTAACACCTTCCCCCCGCTTAATCAAGCCCTCGAACTCAATGAATCTCATTTTCCAAGGCCGGTTAAATAGAGTCCAACCATTGGGCCTTTGTGTAAACCTTTTCAAATTTGGTTGAGTTGGTATAACCATTTCAAGTCTACCAACTGGCAACTCTAATTTTCAAATCGTCGACATTTACATGTCGAACCTTTTTCAAACTCGCCCTTTCAGACAAAACTCAACCAATAGGGAACACAAAAGGGTAAAAACAAAAAAAAAAATTCCCGACGTCGACAGGTGGCGACTCTGTCGGGGACAGTAGAGGGCTTAAGCCGCTGTTCAACCTTTTCAAAAATCCTTTTTTATCTGCTTGTGTGTGAATACTGCATTTACATTGAATGGATGTGTACTAATGCTTTATTTACTGCACTTTAGTACTTTGTACCATATCTGCCTGTGATATTAGTGCTTCACACATGTCATCATTTTCATACGATGAGATACGATGTATGTGAATGTATGTTGTGTGATTTCTCCACCAGGAGGCAAACCCGTCAGTGTTTAATTACTGGACTCAAGGGAGACTAATCCCGCTAGGCTCTGGAAAGGCACCACCCAGATTCTCTCCAATTAAAAGATCGAATTAACTTACAATCTAGTAAATTACGATGATCTGGGGACCTTCATGCCAAAATTCTGCAAAAGTAGCCTAAGATAGTTCAACCTCTGATAAACCAAACGCGATGGGAAGTCTCTTCATGCATTTCCCTTCAATTCCATGTAACTTACATGTAAATCTCAATGTAATGGTAAATATAAAGGAAGATGTAAATATGCATTCCTTTCCCTATCAAGACTTGTCCTGCTATCCTGCCATCAAAATAACTGACATATATTTTACAGGAGAACATTAAAACACTCCTAAAATAGACACATTGCATTGCATGCAGCCTCTTCATATTTATCTAGACTAAACTACGTAGTCTTTTTATAGGGAAACGATTGGTCCCGTTACCCGTTCAAAGTTCAAAAAGGTACTAAGCCCACCTTCAGACATGGCTACAAGTGCCCAGCCTGAACCTACTTCTCTTTCCCGAGAGGAGTTCAAGGGACTAAAGAATCAGATAACATAAGTGGCTATCCTTCTGAAAGAAATAAACAAGCGAACTCAGGGTCCACAAATACCCATTCAAACAGAATCCTCTGCACAAGGAGGAATCCAGTGTACTGACAAAGAAGTCTAGATACCTGAGTCTCAGACTAAGAAATCCAACAAAACCCATAAAATCACCCATCTTAAAGAAGATCAAGACACGGGTGATATTCGAAAGAAGGTCCAACAAATGGAAGAAACCATCTGGTCAATTAAAGGGACTGAAACGCATGGAAGCGTGACTTACTCAGACCTTTGCATCTTCCTCGAGGTTCATTATTCGGAAAAATTCAAGACTCCTGATTTTGAGAAAGATGACGGATTGGGAGATCCTTAAACTCACTTAAAAGTGTTCATTGGATAACTCGGATCCTACGATGAGAATGAAAAAATTGAGAATGCAATTATTTCAAAAGAGTCTAACTGGAGAAGCCAAAACATGGTATGCCAGATTGGATAACTCTAAAATCCATTGCTGGGAGGAACTAGCCCATGCTTTTCTAAATCAGTACAGTTTCCAAACACAAATGGCTCCAGATAGATATCAAATCACCAAGGTTAAAAAATAGAACACTGAGTCATTCAAAGAGTATGCCCAAAGATGGAGGCGTTTGGGTGCTCAAGTAATCCCCATTCATGACAGAGACTGAGATGGTAATGACCTTCATTGACATTTAAGAAGCTCTATTTTATAAGATGGTCCTAGCAGGCATAGGAAAACCATTCTCAGAAATGATCAAACACGGAGAAATGGCTGAGATGGGGTTAAAATCTAGGAAGATTCAAGACCTCACTACTTTAAAAGTCGTGGTTGAGCACATTCAAGTTGGAAATTATGGGAACAACCCCCGGAGGGTCCATAAAAAGAAAGAAGAGGATGTCTCCTTGGTGTTATAAGGACAAACTCAGAGAGACAATCAAAACTTACCCATTCAGAGGAGAAACTATTCCCCTTTTCAAGCACAATCCTCAAACCCTCCATTACAAAAAGGTGGAGAAGTCAGACGTCCAAAAGTGTTCACACCCTTAGGGGACTCATTGGAAAACATATTCAAACTTCTGACAACGCAGAAGAAAATTGTCCAGCTCCTTCCACCAGCTAATCCAAGTGGAAAGAATTTCAATACAAGAAGGAAATGTGCTTACCAATTTGGAGCTTCGAGTCATGACACCCAAGATTGTTGGGCCCTCAAGCATAAGATCCAGGATTTGATAGACAATGGTGAGATCGTGGTGACAAAGCCTGAACAATCACATGTTCAAGATAATCCTCTCCCTTAATATAAGGAAGAGAATGTCAACATGATTAACAGAGGGAGTGGAGAAAGTTCTAATTAGCTCAGATATGTGGTTGGTTCTCCCCAAACTAGCAAAGATAATTATGATTAGAGGGATTATTTAAAATTTTGGTTTATGATCGAATGAGAAATGAAGTCTATCAGTGAACGGGTTAATCAAATAGCAGAACTGGTGATACATCAGCAACAAGTCACACGGCAGTTGCTCGGTTAGGAGCATGGAAGTCTCCTCTTCCTTATCACAAAAAATCAACAACAAGTCCAAGAGAATGAAACCTTGGAAGAAAAACTTGTAAGAAAAGCAAGATCCCAGGCTCGTCGGGACTACACCAACCAAAGGGAGTTCACCCATTTTGGTCAACCGATGGAAGAAATCTTATAGATGTTGATCAATAAAGGGAAGATCACAGCACTACTACCCCCAATCAATCCACGTTCAAAGAGATTTAATGCTACCGGGATCTGTCAATACCATTCCAATACTTGTGGTCACAACACTGAAAGCTACTGGGCACTTCATCATCTCATTTAAAATATGATTGAAAGCGGTGAACTGCAGATGACAAACAATGACACCGTATTACTTGAGGATGGGAAGATATTTCCTCCAGGAACGTAGAGATGGAGGGAAGTCATAGCAGTCATATTCTTCGAGGGAGACTTATCTGTGACACCCCTTACAATTCAAGAAATCAAGATTAAAGGAGTTGAAAACCCTTTGAAGGTGGCTGCTGTAAGAACCTGAATTTTCAGAAATTATTAAAATAAGAATTTAGTAAATAAAATTTTTAAAGCATGAGATGGGTTCGAACAAGAATATTTATGTAATACGAGGTATGTAGTATTGTGTTACATAGGATAATATGAGCTATGTAATAAGTGATGTTGTGTTTAATAAATATATATCATTATTATATAATTGTTATAAATTGTAGAGATGAATTAGTAAAGAAGATTGGTAGAAATTTATCTATTGATATTAAATAATTTATGTGAAATTATTTTATCATCGTAAGTGGTGACATTAAATATCATTGATAATCACCAATTTCTTGAGTATTTGTACGAGTAAGTATCAAGTCTAAGGCAGTGCAACTGTACTCTTTAATGGTGGATGTATAGGAGCTGGGCTAAACGATTCCTTCAGAGAGCGGAGGTATATGCGAATTAGTAACCGATCTAACTCACTGTGAAAACAGTGTAGACGAGACGAAAACTAATTTTTTGGTTGTTTGTGGAAAACCACTCAGCGTACTATATTGAATACCATTAAAGACTATATGTGTGCTAGGTTTGGACTTGTATATATGTACGTTATTGACGAGAGAAGAAAATCGATATATCTTTAGATAAATATTGGTTAGAGATTTATTGACTAATATTGGGATATGGTTAAATGTATAGATTTAAGAAAGAAGAGTTGAACTTGAAGTTTAATCTCTAAATTATTGAAGAATGTAGTCATTAGAGATTTATTTTGGTTAGTATAATGAGATAGTATGTATGGAACATGTTAGAGGATTTGCGAGTTAAGTTCTATTTCTGTTGAAGCATAACATGTCTGCGTCCAAACTTAAGGTGGCGCGACCGCGCCACTCTCAAGCCTAAGACCAGCGCGGCCGCGCCGGTCTGTAGATAGTTCGTGATGAGTTTGTGTAATCTGATGAGTTGTGTAATTTGAACTATAGGAATTGTATATTAGTGGCAAATATGTTATCATATGGGTCATATTTGATATTTATACTGTCCATGAATGGATTGAGATAACAAAGCATGAATTGAATGAGAGTTAGTTATGGAAATTAACTAAACAAGAATAAATATTAGTTAACTTACATTAAGTGAAAAATATATTATGGAATAATATAATTTAAGTATTAAAGCCTTGTGTGGCAGTGGCGTGATATTAAATTGAATAGAAAGGATTAATTCACTAACATAAGACGGTGAATTATTATATATGTTTAACATAAGAGGATGGAAAAAATATGTTAATTAATATTTGATATTTTTAATATATTATATAGTATTGTAATATATAAAAGGGTTGATAATTGAAAGATAAATGATTAATAAAAGAAAAGAAAAGAACCAATATAGTTATAAGTAATTATTGGTTAGAGATTGATGCATTAAGTTAATACTTTATGCGGTGGTTAAAGAAAATTGTGTTGGGACAATTTGTGGGAGAAAAGGAATTGATGAATTATAATATAATATTGGTATTGTACATATTATTTATTTTATGGAAAATGATGGATTGAGAATGTCTAACTAATTTATATTTAGTCCAATTAAAATATTATGTGGACTAATGTACATGGAGTATATGATATGAGTACATAAATAATCCCTAATTTTACTTAGTGTAGTAGCATTAACACATTAAAATTTCATTTTGGGAATTAAAAGGAACTACACTAAGCTTCAGTTGCTGAGTTATAAGCCTTGTCCCAATTTCATAGTCATTTCTCCTTACTCACGGGACTAAGCCATTGGCCTAGTCTGTTTCTCCATGATCAAAACTCAATGAAATCAAAAGCTAGAAGATAGTGATGATGGCTACGGGAATGGTGGGGAAGGAGTGGTTAGCCACTTTCCACCAACTCCTTCTTGTCTAATGGATTCTTCTTCCTTCCACTAGTTTGATTTCTAGGGCAAATACCAAAATTGGGTAATGGTTTGGCTATATATAGAGAGCTTGCCTTTCAATTTCCAATTGCTAGTTTTCTGTTAGCACAACATATGGAGTGAAATGGATGAATAGAGAGAGTCAGTGAGTTGAGAGTGAAGAAGAATTTCAAGAAAAGCTCTTGCATTGATTGTTGCAGTAAGAGGGACGAACACTCTGTTAATTGAGAAAAATCATCAAAGGTACTTAATTCTAACTACTCAATGTTTCTGAAAACATAAATCAAGTATAGAATGGTGAACACATGATGATTGTGTTATTATAATGTAAGAGGGTATAATGTTGAATTTTCAAAGAGTTCATGAATTTCTTGATTAATTGAATTGTGAATTGATGTTATCATGTTGTCTGAGATAAATGTATGTTATGAAGTCAGTGTAACTAGCCTACACATGCTAAATTAAAGAGAGTATAAGTTATTGATTCCTAAGTTTTGTATTTCCATAGAAATGTCAAGAAATAGTTACTTTTGAGTCACAAATTTGATGGCTAAGGGTTGTTGTAATCCTTGAATTGTTGCTAGATGTTGTTAATACAGTTAAAAACAAAAACAACGAGAGTTAAACGAATCAATTTGGTTGAGAAACGAATTCGTAGTGAATGAATTCGCCAAAGTTGTCAAAATATGAAAATTTAGTATGTACATGAGTTTTGGATTAATATTTGGGTTAGTTAATATTTTGAAGTGTTATAATTAGTCTGTAGATGAGTAGCTAAGAGTTTAACGAGTTTAAGAAATCGAAAACCAATTGATTCGGACTTAAAATGAGAAAGTTATGTCAAAAACTGTAATTTGGGCTAGGCCAAGCGCGGCCAAGCTGCCCAGGGGCGAGGGGGCGTAGCTGGGCGCTGCCTTATGGCATGGGCATGCTAGGTTAGTGAAGGAATTGGGCGTGACCGTGCCCAATGTCTGTTAAGTGTGACTACTTTGACCTATTTTGGTAAAACGACCATAACATTTTTATACGAACTCCGATTGAAGCGATTAAAGATGATCCGGAACGAGAACGAATAGACCTACAACATTTGTGCTTTAAGTTTTTTAATTTGAGGTCGTTAAGAAGGGTAAAAATAGTCATATTTGTGTTTGTTACGTATTCAGAGGCAATCAGAGGGCGTCGAACGAGCACATACATAAGTATAGTGATCCCGACGATGGAATATGTTATTCTAAGTGATATAACATGAAAATGCATGATATTAGACATGACATATAAGATTACCTTACTCATAATAGAATGCATTACATGGTTAGGTCAACAGAACATGGATTTGGAGGAAAGAAAACTTAGACGTTTTGAAACTAATATTCATGAGCATTGTGTTGTTTAACCTCTGAACTTGTAGTATGGCATGCTATTACTATTTATGTCTTTAAACTTGAACTATAAGTACACTTATCTAGTTTGACAATAGAAGTCATTAAAGCATGTTTTGAGAGTAAAATTTCAAGTGATAAACAATGCTAGCTATGAATAAAAGATGTGAACACCTATGAGCATGCATAGTACAACTTATGCGATTTCTTTATGTGGACATAAGACCAATTTAGTAGGCATTGTGATTACATGACCCTATTTGGCCCTAATTTCGTGGGAATCCTAAATTAAGTCCCTAATATGAGAAGTTAATCTTGAAGTAGTCATAAGAGTATGTAAAGTCCTCTAACATGGGTGCCTAATAATTGTTAATGTCTTAGTATGCAAAGGATTTAGTTGAGACCAAGAGAGCAGAAGCTCAACTCTGGTCAGGTTAGAGGACAGCGCAGTTGCACCGTCCCTAAGCTTAACCAGGGCGCAGCTGCGCCATAGTGCAATGATGCCTGACTATTTTAACTTTGATCTGAACCTTTATGCATATGTGTAATGAATGTCTAAAGCTATAATACTTGACATAGATTATGTTTAAGCATAATAGCATGTAATGGTTATATAAAACACAGAGTTGTTAAATTTTATTAAAGTTCAGAAAATGTAAGAACGATATAGATCACGTATCTATAAACTTTAACTATATGTCGAACACATGGCGAGTCAAGTGTGTGATAAAGATTTATGAATGTTGATATGAAGCATGTGAAATTATGGTGTACTATATATACATAGCTATTCTAAGAGTTTACTAAGAAAGCAAAGGGAAGGTCTTAAAAACCAAGATAGAGAACAATGTAACATTATTATTACATTAAGAATGTATGACATATATGACTAATGAATGTGAATCCATGATTATATAACTATGTAGGAATACATAAAGTGTAGATAACTATAAGCAGTTAAGTCGTAGTTGATAAACTACGAATCAAGCAAGTCTTTCAGTTTCTATTTGATATATGAATGTGATAACTGTTAGTTGAGCTATATTATGCTATAAGAATGTTGATGTGTATATATATATATATATATATATGAAATGTATATGAGATATGTATGAAATTAAAAGTTAATATTTGATGATATGCTTGTGAAGTAAATCTCTATGCCTATTATGTGTGAAGTAACATGCGTAGTAAATATTAATTGATTATGAATACATGAACTGAGTATGATATTATATGCTATGTGCTGCATGAAAACTGTTAGAATTGCTGAGCTGTCGAGCTCACCCTTGTAAATTATCACTTTTGCAGGTTAAGGACTCATGGTAAAGTTACGTGCTACTTGATTGATAAAGTTCAATAGCGTTGAAGGAGATTGATTTATTTATTTAAATATATGCTCTTGAACCATGTTTTGGTTCTAGGAGATGTACATGATAGTAGTTTACGATGTGTAATACATGTTATGTTGTTATATGTAATATATAGAGGAATTTGAATCGAGATGTAAAGATTTATACAATAATTCGAATAGAATGAATCATAACATAATTTGATTCAAGGGTATATAATTTATTCATGTTAAGATATCAATAAAAGAATTAATTTCAAAGGAGATTGAAAAAGTTTAAATTATTCCGCATATTTTTATAACATCAAATATGATATAAGACAGGAATGGTAAATGACCAAGATTTAAAACTTATAAAAGTTTGGGATCATTACACAGATCCTAGAAATAGAAAGAATTTATATTCTAAATTGTAATAAGCTAAGTTATAATCATTCAGTAATGAATAAAAGAAATAAATAGTTGAACGATAGTAGTATCGTGGCGGACTGAATCCGAGGTTTGAAGGGACCTAGATTTGGGGGGGGCGTCACAGGTTGGTATCAAAGTTGTAGGTTATAAACTTTAGGTAAGTGTACCTTAGGCTATAACCTGAGAGAGAGAAACATAAGGATTAAAATATATATAATCGAAGATTCAAAGAAGAATCTTGAAGTATAAAAGAGAATGTGAATTCAGGGATTTCCTAACTCCGGTAATAAAAATGTTATGATGATTTCTATAAGATGAAGATGACAAAGATAATAAGAATGAACTTGAATGGAGTTTAGTTGATAATAGGAAAGAACCCTAAGGTGAATCGATGATCACAATGTGATTGGATTGAGATATGAAATGATAAATAGTCTGTAACGACTAAGTGGGTATAGCTTGATGCTATAAGAGAATGTACTATAAAATGGTACAAGATGAACTCATGAGGAGTTGTATATGATGGGATACAAAGAATTCGTATCGAGTAAAGAGCAAGTTAAGAGTGAGATAGAGTTAGTGGAATTTTAGTTGAGGACTTATGTGAGAGCTGAGTTTTATGATTCCTTGTTATGGGCGGGGAATTGTACTTGGTGTAAAAACCACTTAGTTATGGAACTGATAATCATTAAAATGTCTGTGTCGCGCTATTTGCTATATACCTATTGAGAAGGTGATTCTTGTTTTAAGTGTATAACAGATAGATTGGTTATAGTTAGAGAATATAAGGTTAAGTTGTGAGTTCTTAAAACTCATATTTATGGTAAGTTCGTGACTCATGATCATATGGTATGTTTTGAACTCCTCAGCGAATGGACGCCTATGGTTTGACTAGGGTAAGTTCCTAAACTCATATGATTATGGCAAGTTCCTGGATTTCCAAAGTGTGGTTATATATCGGGTATATATATGTTATGAAGTTAGAAATTTTGGTATAGTGAACATTGATGGTGTTGAAGATTGGTAGAATGAAGCAATGGAGTAAAGATTGAAGTTAATGGAGAAACATGGATTTTCTAAATCTTCTAGCTCTGCTAGATTTTTAAAATTTATTGACTTCGTGCTGATGTTTGCACTTTTATTTTCTTGAAAAATATTGGATCATGTGATTGAACCAATGATGTTTAAAAATAATACCGTTATTCTTATGTCTATGTTAATTATTTCGGCTAAGACAAAAATGATTTAAAAATTTTTAAAATATATTTCTGACCATGTACATCATTTAATATGGTGTAAAAAATGGTAAACGATGGAGTCATCAATGCAGTCGAACTTAGTGTTGATTATGATCGAAAGATTGCCAGCCCACTATGGTATGATGTAGTATGACAAAGTTACATAATGGCAGAATCCTCAACGTATTACTAATCTGGTACGGTATCATGACCTCATAAAAGAATATTTGGTTTTCTTTTAAATTATGAAGAAGGTCAATTAAGTTGACCAAATTATTTCGATTGATGTCCGAGTTGTTGATAAAAGTCTAAGCTATTTGATTCGGCTAGACGGCTATTGAAAAATATTTATAGAATTCAAGCATTCTTGAGTATTTATGCCAAACCAGTTGCTCTGGTGCGGATTCACATGTGGAAAAGCTGAGGTGAACAACCCTATAAAGGGACATATTTTCGGGGACAATGGTTCCGAGCGTAACGCATGTAGTCGTTACAAAACACTACGTTACGGCCCAACGTAGTGGTACAATAGGCTGGCCACCTAGTGTACGTGTGGAGGGTGTTTTCAGTCTTTGTGATTGATAAACACTCTGGTTTACAGTGTAAAGGATTGTGTTGAAGCACTAGTAAACCTAGAGAAGAGTTCACGATGTTGTGACCCCTCATCATAATTTGGAATCTAAGATTTTTCCATACTACTTCCCGATTATTGAAAAATCGTGGAAGATTCTTATTCTTCTGAAGGATGAATGTAGCCAGTAGAATGTTCCTTAGGAAGGAGAATGTGGTAGAATGCAAGTGATCAAGTTATAATAAAACTTTCGAAAAGAGAATGGATAAATTATTCAAAAAAAAAAAGAATATGTAATATTCTGAATAGCACCGAGTAGAGGAGTTTTCAGTGATTCCGAGGACGGAATCCTTATAAGGGGGATAGGATGTAAGAACCCGAATTTTTAGAAATTATTAAAATAAGAATTTAATAAATAAAATTTTTAAAGCATGAGATGAGTTCGAACAGGAATATTTATGTGATACGAGGTATGTAGTATTGTGTTACATTGGATAATATGAGCTATGTAATAAGTGATGTTGTGTTTAATAAATATATATAATTATTATATATTTGTTATAAATTGTAGAGATGAATTAGTAAAGAAGATGGGTAGAAATTTATCTATTGATATTAAATAATTTATGTGAAATTATTCTTTCATAGTAAGTGGTGACATTAAATATCTTTGATAATCACCAATTTCTTGAGTATTTGTACGAGTAAGTTCCAAGTCTAAGGCAGTGCAACCGTACTCTTTAATGGTAGATGTATAGGAGCTGGGCTAAACGATTCCTTTAGAGAGCGGAGGTATATACGAATTAATAACCGATCTAACTCACTGTGAAAACAGTGTAGATGAGACGGAAACTAATTTATTGGTTGTTTGTGGGAAACCACTCAGTGTACTATATTGAATACCATTAAAGACTCGATGTGTGCTAGGTTTGGACTTGTATATATATACGTTATTGACGAGAGAAGAAAATCGATATATCTTTAGAAAAATATTGGTTAGAGATTTATTGACTAATATTGGGATATGGTTAAATGTATAGATTAAAGAAAGAAGAGTTGAACTTGAAGTTTAATCTCTAAATTATTGAAGAAAGTAGTCATTGGAGATTTATTTTGGTTAGTATAATGAGATAGCATATATGGAACATGTTAGAGGATTTGCGAGTTAAGTTCTATTTCTGTTGAAGCATAACATGTCTGCGTCCTAACTTAAGGTGGCACGACCGCGCCACTCTCAAGCCTAAGACCAGCGCGGCCGCGCCGGTCTGTAGATAGTTCATGATTGTGACGACCCAAGAATTTAGAAAATTATTTAAGTCTTAAAATATTGAATAAAGGTTAAATAATGAACCTAGACAGAAAATAAGTGTATGAATTTGACATTTCTGAAAAGAAATTTTTGGATTAACAAATCTTTTGGTGAATTATTCTGGATTAAGGATATACGTGAATATGTTCGGTGTATATGGTTGTATTTGTGTATAGTATGTGGTTAAGGGTCAAGGGTGACTAGATAAACTATATATGTGGCAAACTCTAATATTATATTAAGAACGTCAACATTTAGTTAGAAAACCCTAATGACTAATAAGAAACCCTAGAAACCGGTTTTGAAACCTTAATTTCAGTTTCGGGATTTCGAAACCCTGATTCAGAAGTGGAAACCCTAAATTGGGAACTTAATGGCGTAAGCGTAAATAATTATAAGATTAATTAGGGTTAATCTTAACAAATTGGTTAAAAAACCCTAATTTCAAAATTTGAAACCCTAATTTTTGGTTTAAGAACCCTAATTATAATTAGGGAAAAGCCTGATTGTTAATTTAATAATTTTAATGTTAATTAGGAAATGTTAATCCTAATTTTTAAGTTATAATAAAATCCTAATCTAATTAGGAAATCTAATTTCTAAATTAGAAATATTATTTTTCTATTTTAAACCCTAATTCTTGGGTTATAAACCCTAATGACCAATTATGAAACCTAACCGCTAAATTAGTAATTTTAATTAGGAAATATTTATCCTAATTAGCAAGATTGATTAATGATTAGTAAATTTTAATATAATTAGAAAATCCTAATTATAATTTGGAAATATTAATTTTTTATTTCGAAAACTGAAATTTGAAAATTCTAGAAATTAAATTTCTAATATTTTAGGGTTAAACCCTAAATCCTAAACCCTAAGGGTTTGGACCATTTACATGAATGCCATTAAATTTAATAGTTTAATGACCATTTTGCCCTTTTTTATATTTTTATAAGTTAGCTATAAAATCTTGCCATATCTTTAGGTTGATGACTAAACCTAGCCCTAGCATGTGCTCTATATCTCAATTATCAGCCAAATTGCCAGCCAATACAATGCCACCGAGTAACTAGATTCAATGGATATAAAAATAAGAGAATTAAAGTAAGAAAACACTTACTTTACTTCTCATTATTGCCAAGATTATTCTCTCTCTACAATTTCGAAATCTAGAGTGAGAGAGAGTGAGGATCAAATCTAAGATCATGTGTTAGAATACCAAGATAAGATCACAAAGTCAGATTCCAGAAATCAAAGCATAAAGGTATAAACCCTAGCTTTATAAAAATTTTGGGATCTGTTGTTAGATGTTGTTGTTTATTGGTTAAAGTTATGTTGGAGGGTGTCACTTGATGATCTGGGTTGCCAAAACTTAGATCTATATCATTTAGATGCTAGAAATATAAGATTTATCAAATCTAGAAAAAAGTTGAAAGGTCGCCTGACAACCGAAAGTCAGAGCCTCTAAATTCTTCTCTGTTAACTGTTTTTGTGTTTTAAGCTTTTGTACTTGTAGTATGTTGTATGGTCTTTGATCTGATACTTGTATCAAGTCCAGATCACGTGTGGAGTGAAAGTATAGACAGTCAAAGGTCGTTGACCGTTCACGAAAACTGGGTTCTGGGCAGCCTAGAAACCCAGAACCGGTCTGACAAGATTTTCTAGCCTTCTGATCTTGCTGTGTGTTGGTGTTTGATCCATGTTGTTGTTTGATTCTTGTAGCCTATTGTGTAATCTACATATCCAAGGCTTTAGATCAACCAGATTCGTAACAGGATCCAAGATATAAGTGGTCAAACCACCATTGACCGACTGCTCGGATGAAGATTCTGGAAAACCAAGAATCTTCAAGAACACATTTTATGTCAGAGTTTGACCGGCCTAGATCTTACTGTTTTGATATTTTTAAGTTGATCTGGTGATTGCTTGTTGTACCTTGACATAACTACTATAGATTTGAACCTTAACATCATATGAAACATGACTGGAACATGTATAAAATTAAGCCACCAGGGGGTCGCTCGAAATTGACTGGGAATCTGGGAAACCCAGAAAGAACCCAGCAGCCTCTGACATGTAGTTTGAGAGCTTAGATCTCTCAGTGGTGTTATTGTTTGGTCATGTAGTCAGTTTGTAGTTGTAGTATTACATTTATAATATAACAGTAACACTTTAGCCAACCCAGAAACATAAAGAGCAAGAAACTATCACTGGTCAAAGTAGGCACCTTAGTGTCAGACATGAAGGCTCAAGAACAGCTGAAGAACACCTATAGCGACAGTTCTGTCGCTATAGGGTCCTTTTATTAATTATTAATTCTGAAAAATAATTAATTAATTAATTAAATCAAATTAAATAGATTTTAATTATTAAAAATACAAAATAAATTCCAAAAAATTATTTTAAAGTCTGAAAAATAGTTTTTAATTATTTTGAATATATTTCATAAATATTTAATATTTTTGGAATATAAATGGTATTTAATTTATTTAATTATAATATTAAATAAATAATTTTAATACATAAAAAATCATGAAAAATAATATTATGGTATAATAAAATATTTTAAGTTATTTTTAGTGACTTTTAATATTTTGTGATGAATTTCATTAATTAATCAATATTAATAATAATTAATTTATTTAATAAATATATTAAATAAATTATGAAAAAATGGAATAAATGATTTATAAATCATATAAAAAAATGATTTAAGGGTTATAAAAATATTTTAAGTTATAAAATATAACTTTTGATATTTTGTCATGAAAATATTAATATTTTAATATTAATAACAATTATCGAATAATAAATTTAAATATTTAAAAATCATATAAAGGTGATTTTAAAGTATTAAAAATACTTTGTGATATTATAAATATATTATAATATTATGACATGTATTTTATTAATATTTTATAACAAATAAATATTAATGATAAAGGAATTAAGTGATATTTAATTCGTATAAATACGTTTTTAATGATTGAAAAATTAAGATAAATGATATTAATTATCTGAAAATTATTATGAGACTTGGAAAAATATTTTGACTGTTAATAAATTATCTGAGATAATTGTTAAGTGTTTAGACAGAGTTTAATTGAACTTAAACTCGAAATTTTGTCCGACTAGACCGTCGGGATGTTAGAATTTTGTCGAGTTCAACTCAGACGATAATAGTTTAACTTGATACCGAGTTCTATATGTGTTTTAGACTGATAGGATTATGTGTTATGTGTTATGTGTTTAGGTTATTCTATGTATATCTATATATATAATAGTATTATATTGTGATGATATTATTCTAATATTGGAAATCTATATTACTAATATTAGGTCTTCGGATAAAGCGTTATAAATTACGTAGCAGTAATCAACCGGACATGCAAGTTTTTACTTAACTCTATTAAGAGTTATTTTATTCTGATATGCTTATGGATAATCATTGCTGATTGTCATTATAGAATTGTACTCTGTACATATTGCATATATAAGTCAGGTATGAAAGGCTGATCACCTTCATTACCAATCGGTTCAGATATATTTGTTCATGTTAAATACTTGTTCAGTCATAAATTTGTTCCTGCTAATTCACAATTATATTGTTGAATTATAGCTAGCTTATTATTCAGATTCTTTCAATCATGATATATCATTATATTATTGAACATAAACTTGCTGGGCAACTGTAAGACCCCGAATTTTATGAAATAAAAGTATTCAATTTTTTTTTATAATTACTATTCAGTAAATTGTTAAATTGATAAATATTAAAGTTAAGGGTGATATATGAATTTTTTTTTTCAAAATATACAAGTGGTTATAAAATATTCATTGTTATCGGGAAATATTCATTTGGTCGTGGAATATTCTTTCTGTCGGAGAATATTCGTACGACGGCGCAGCCATTTGTGGGCCCCATAACAGAATAACTGTCGGATGAAGAAAACGACAAATTTGAGTTTTTACAAATAACGGCTTAGTTGTTACCGTTAAAACTGTTGGAATACCCAGTGGTTAAAATACAGTAATACGCGTTATTACACAGTAGCACACGGTATTGCACAGTATTTTTGAAATTATTGATTCTTACGTAAGAAGGCACTACTCAATAATTGTCACAGTAATTAATATTCAATATTTTATTTTATTGATTCAATAATTGCTACGTTAAAATTTTATATTATTGTTGTTCAATAATTGTCACTGCACAGTATTTCCCATTATCAGATCAATAATTTATATTATTTAAATAATATTATTAGATAGCATTATTGGCAATGTCTAGAAAGTTCTGTCTAAGGAGAGGTTTGGTCATCTAATTGCGCGCTAGTAAGGAGAAATCCTTATTGGAAAGCCCCCTCTTTCCTGGGAACGGCCTAGTTGTCATAAATGTGATTCTGTAATATTATTTGTGAATAATTAATTATTGATTCATATGAAAAGAAAATATTTATTTTATGTGGATATAAATGAGGGATATATTTTTGTGGTTAAAAATGAAGGAGTTAATGTTGAGGTTTTTATCCGTATTTTTGTCGGAATGGAGGTATTAAAAATCAGGGTTTTTGAGATATTTTACGGGGGTTATAATTTTTAATCCGACCGTTGGATCGTGGTAATTTTTGGATATGTTATACATATATAAGTTGAGTATATGCCCACAAATTTTGAACCGTTAAAAATGAGCGTATGATTTATTATGAATTTTACAAGATGACTGGTTCAGAAATTGTTAAATTTTTGGAGTTTATCATTTTGATAGAAAATTCTAGAATTGGTGGGCCCCACTTATGGTTGGTGAAGAAATGTACTGAATTATATTTTAAATGTGGTGGGTGGGAGTAGTAGCAGGTAAAGCCATCAGGTTGCAGGTCAAGTTTGCTAAAATTTTCCTATAAATAGAGGGCTAAGTTAGAATTGAAAATTACACCAGAAATATAAGCTTTCTCTCTTTCTCTCTCTATATTATGAAGCATATTTTGTGAGTATTTAGATACTTTGAGAGTTGCTATTCAGTGCAAGTTTCCTTCGGCTTTGCATACCGATCAGAAGTACTGCTCTTTTGAGGTAAGGGATAGTAAGGAATTTTAAGGGTTGTTATATTTTCCAGTTTCGTAATTTTTCTGACCTTCAAAAATTCTGGAAAAATTTGAAATGATATTTTGATGAGTTTTCTTGATTGTGTCAAAAAATGGTGATTTTTGGATGTATAGATTGAGAGTTATGAATTTTATGAGAAAATACTGTTTTAAAAGTAACCGCTTATAATTCCTTGTGGTTAACTCCAAAATTGATAAAATTTTTATTGGGAGTACATGTATATGATAGAAGTATACTCTGTAAATTTTAGAATTTTTGGACAAAAGTACAATTTTTGATAAATGTCTAAATATTCGGCTGTTTTGGCCATATGAAAAATAGTAAATGACTTTTAAAAATTCTGAGAAAAATATATGTTCACTATGGGACTATAATGCTAAATTCCAGAAAAAAAATATTTTTGGAACTGATTTGGTATTTTTTATGAAAATGGTCTAGTTATGAGTACATGAATTAAATATGTTATGTGAAGTAAGAAAATTAAAAAATATGATTTTATAGCTTGAGAATCATATATGAGTTATACGCAGATTTTTGATGAGGGTTTTGGTTATTGGTGATGAAATCTTAAGAGTTGGCATTTTATGATGATTAAATGCATTAATTAGTAAAGTGTAAACAATTTAAATAAATTATTTATAAGGTTAGGAAATATTATTCTTTCAATATCATTATGCCAAAATATTGATATGGATTTTATTGTGGAATTTCTACCTTTTTCATGTCGGAGTTACTATTCACGAGTTACTATTCACGAGTTACTATTCACAGAAAAATTGGTTTCTTTTTCTGACCAAATTATCGTTGATTTATGATTGTTGCTCTTGAAAATAAATACAGTTGTTGATAATATTATTTTTATTATCATATATAACATTTTTATAACCCTGATGTTGAATTTATCTTTCACTTGAGTGTAAAGATGTGTAAATTATTGGTATGATCGTGACTGAGGAATATCTTTAGCCTGTAGTGCAAAGATGAATTATTAACTAGTATGATCATGACCATTGAATTTACAACTGAATATCTTTAGCTTAAGTGTAAAGATGAATTGATTAACATGGTTATAATTATTGTTTATATAAATTCTGAAATGATTATATATTTATTTGAGATATGAATATATTTGGCCTGTAGTGCAAATATGAACTATTGAGGAATATATTTGGCCTGTAGTGAAAAGATGAATTGTTGATGAATATCTTTGGCTCGTAGTGCAAAGATGACCTGTTGTTGAATATCTTTGGCCTGTAGTGCAAAGATGGTCTGTTGATGAATATCTTTGGCTGTAGTGCAAAGATGAAATTGTTAGTATGATTATAAATAGGAACTGTAATTTGGTATAACCATGATCTTTGATGTTTCAGGTAAAGACATGTGATGAAAATTATCTTCGTCCTGAATGCGAAGAGGAATTTAGAATTACAATTATGATTATGAGTTATTCATATAATTATGGAAAGGAACTGTTGATTAATGTTACATGGATAAAACATTGTTGGTGGATTTTTAACATGGAGGAGATAATAGGCTTTATGGTCTATTTGACTCTTCTAATGGATTGCTCGTTCCGCTGCAACTATGGTTGAAATTTTTTATCATCTACCATATGTTCTAAATCTCTGATTTATTACTGATGAAGACTATTGATAATTTATTTATCTTTAGTCATGATATTCTTTACTGGGCTAGTTGTGCTCACCTTTCTGTTCACAATTCCTTTCAGGTAATAAGAGTGTAGCTGGGTCGAGCGAGGGTAATGGAGAAATAGAACGGTGGTCTCTAGCTGTGGAGGTTCTCCCGAAGCAGTATAGAAAAGTTTATTTAGTAGTTTTATTTGGTGAATCCAATAGGGTAAGGTGTACCCAACGTTGGAAGGGTGGTTTGCCACTATCATACAAGATGTCTAACGACATACAACCTCGTGTCATCATAAGACAGGGATGTGCTCATCCACTTGCTGAGTATATATACGAGCACTACCTATATAATCTTGGTGTTTGTTTGAAGTATAATTCTCAATTAGAGACAATAGAGATAATAATATGTCAAGAGAAGACTCACCATTGGGAAGAATATGACAGTAATCTTCTCGTTTTTCTTTGGGGTCTATTGGGTCAACCAAGGATAATTCTGTGGCCATATGATATCTATCATAACCTAGACGCATGGCCTCCCATGTACGAAGGTTTTCTTGAGCACTTCCCAAAGATTCTAATTTCTAAAATAGTTTTTGACTATAACTTTATGTAAGGTGTCATTGTGAGGTGATGTCCATGGTTGGAACATGAGTCACATTTGGTATATATTTGTATCCAAACTCACAGCATATGTGTTGTTGTATTTTGCACGACAATTGTTGTAATAAAGTTGTAGTTGTTTTCTGTACCATGTATTTGGCGACCCAGAATAGGTTGGATGGAATGGACCTATTTTGGGGTTTACAGTTGGTATCAGAGCTTAGGGATATGATCTCTGGCGGAGATCGGGGAATACAACTAGGAGGGGAGAGATGAGTAAATCCTTCGCTAGTGTGTCCTACCTAAGCTTATTTGTTGGTCAGTCATAATATCGGGATATTATGTGATATGTTAATTTGTTTAATTAACCCTTGTTTTTTGGTAGTATTTGAGAATGGCAGCTGAGAATGCTAACAATAGAGTGAATGAGACTGTGGGGATACCTCTAATCACTAACCGTGATAATGTGATGTCAGACGAAGAAGGAATTAGAGATATCCATGTGGTGAGTGAAGAATTGATAGTTGCACCCGAGATAGTCGCAGAGGTAACAGTTGAGACTGAGGAAGAAGAGGAAGAAGAAGTACCTGAGGAGAGTTTATTAGAGGTATTATATGATCAAAATTTAGAATTTCAAAATCGTATTCATGAGTTAGAAGAGCAGGCTGAAGAACGACAGGCGGTCGTGGAACAAAAGGATGCAACAATTCAAGCTTGTGTTACCCGATATGTGATGCTTGAACAGAAGCATTCTTTGGCAGAGTATAAGATGATAAAAATGGAATCTGAGCTGAAAGAAGAAAAAACTAAACGAGTGAGAATAAGTGATGCATGGGCAAAAGCCGCACGACACGTGGATATTGTGGAAAGAGATGTCCGATCTAAGAAGGCTAAAATAGATGATATAAATTTCTCTTTTTGGAAAGCAATTGGGAGAACCCAACATCGAGTTTTGAATTACCCTGTACAGAGCGGTCAACCTGAATTCGATATGGATCGAAGATTGATGATTCAGATCATGAATCAGGAGTACGACGAGGCAGTTGAGGGAGGAATATGCCCTATAGAAAAGTATATTCCAACGGTAGTGATGACGCCAAATGCTGCCCCAGACAAGTCAAAGCCGGGTAGTTCAAGGGAGAGCGGTTGTCATGACTTCCCAACAAATGAGGAACCCAAATGAAGTTATCACGGGAAATGAGCAATGGAGAAATCATGATGACCCGGGAGATAGAATCTGAAATAAAAGTAAGATATTCTCAACTTTTCGAAATACCAGGTACGTAAATTTCGGGGACGAAATTTCATAAGTAGGGGAGATTGTAAGACCCCGAATTTTATGAAATAAAAGTATTCAATTTTTTTTATAATTACTATTCAGTAAATAGTTAAATTGATAAATATTAAAGTTAAGGGTGATATATGAATTTTTTTTTCAAAATATACAAATGGTTATAAAATATTCATTGTTATCGGGAAATATTCGTTTGGTCGTGGAATATTCTTTCTGTCGGAGAATATTCGTACGACGGCGCAGCCATTTGTGGGCCCCATAACAGAATAACTGTCGGGTGAAGAAAACGACAAATTTGAGTTTTTACAAATAACGGTGTAGTTGTTACCGTTAACATTGTTGGAATACCCGGTGGTTAAAATACAGTAACACGCGTTATTGCACAGTAGCACACGGTATTGCACAGTATTTTTGAAATTATTGATTCTTACGTAAGAAGACACTACTCAATAATTGTTACAGTAATTACTGTTCAATATTTTATTTTATTGATTCAATAATTGCTACGTTGAAATTTTATATTATTGTTGTTCAATAATTGTCACTGCACAGTATTTCTCATTATCAGATCAATAATTCATATTATTTGAATAATATTATTAGATAACATTATTGGCAATGTCTAGAAAGTTCTGTCTAAGGAGAGGTTTGGTCATCTAATTGCGCGCTAGTAAGGAGAAATCCTTATTGGAAAGCCCCCTCTTTCCTGGGAACGGCCTGGTTGTCATAAATGTGATTCTGTAATATTATTTGTGAATAATTAATTATTGATTCATATGATAAGGAAATATTTATTTTATGTGGATATAAATGAGAGATATATTTTTGTGGTTAAAAATGAAGGAGTTAATGTTGAGGTTTTTATCCGTATTTTTGTCGGAATGGAGGTATTAAAAATCAGGGTTTTTGAGATATTTTCCGGGGGTTATAATTTTTAATCCGACCGTTGGATCGTGGTAATTTTTGGATATGTTATACATATATAAGTTGAGTATATGCCCACAAATTTTGAATCGTTAAAAATGAACGTATGATTTATTATGAATTTTACAAGATGACTGGTTCAGAAATTGTTAAATTTTTGGAGTTTATCATTTTGATAGAAAATTCTAGAATTGGTGGGCCCCACTTGTGGTTGGTGAAGAAATGTGCTGAATTATATTTCAAATGTGGTGGGTGGGAATAGTAGCAGGTAAAGCCATCAGGTTGCAGATCAAGTTTGCTAAAATTTTCCTATAAATAGAGGGCTAAGTTAGAATTGAAAATCACACCAGAAACATAAGCTTTCTCTCTCTATATTATGAAGCATATTTTGTGAGTATTTAGATACTTTGAGAGTTGCTATTCAGTGCAAGTTTCCTTCGGCTTTGCATACCGATCAGAAGTACTGCTCTTTTGAGGTAAGGGATAGTAAATGATTTTAAGGGTTGTTATATTTTCCAGTTTCGTAATTTTTCTGACCTTCAAAAATTCTGGAAAAATTTGAAATGATATTTTGATGAGTTTTCTTGATTGTGTCCAAAAATAGTGATTTTTGGATGTATAGATTGAGAGTTATGAATTTTATGAGAAAAGACTATTTTAAAAGTAACCGCTTATAATTCCTTGTGGTTAACTCCAAAATTGATGAAATTTTTATTGGGAGTACATGTATATGATAGAAGTATACTCTGTAAATTTTAGAATTTTTGGATAAAAGTACAATTTTTGATAAATGTCTAAATATTCGGCTGTTTTGGCCATATGAAAAATAGTAAATGACTTTTAAAAATTCTGAGAAAAATATATGTTCACTATGGGACTATTATGCTAAATCCAGAAAAGAAATATTTTTGGAACTGATTTGGTATTTTTTATGAAAATGGTCTAGTTATGAGTACATGAATTAAATATGTTATGTGAAGTAAGAAAATTAAAAAATATGATTTTATGGCTTGAGAATCATATATGAGTTATATGCAGATTTTTGATGAGGGTTTTGGTTATTGGTGATGAAATCTTAAGAGTTGACATTTTATGATGATTAAATGCATTAATTAGTAAAGTGTAAACAATTTAAATAAATTATTTATAAGGTTAGGAAATATTATTCTTTCAATATCATTATGCCGAAATATTGATATGGATTTTATTGTGGAATTTCTACCTTTTTCATGTCGGAGTTACTATTCACGAGTTACTATTCACGAGTTACTATTCACAGAAAAATTGGTTTCTTTTTCTGACCAAATTATCGTTGATTTATGATTGTTGCTCTTGAAAATAAATACAGTTGTTGATAATATTATTTTTATTATCATATATAACATTTTTATAACCCTGATGTTGAATTTCTCTTTCACTTGAGTGTAAAGATGTGTAAATTATTGGTATGATCGTGACTGAGGAATATCTTTAGCCTGTAGTGCAAAGATGAATTATTAACTGGTATGATCATGACCATTGAATTTACAACTGAATATCTTTAGCTTAAGTGTAAAAATGAATTGATTAACATGGTTATAATTATTGTTTATATAAATTCTGAAATGATTATATATTTCTTTGAGATATGAATATATTTGGCCTGTAGTGCAAATATGAACTATTGAGGAATATATTTGGCTTGTAGTGAAAAGATGAATTGTTGATGAATATCTTTGGCTCGTAGTGCAAAGATGACCTGTTGTTGAATATCTTTGGCCTGTAGTGCAAAGATGGTCTGTTGATGAATATCTTTGGCTGTAGTGCAAAGATGAAATTATTAGTATGATTATAAATAGGAACTGTAATTTTGTATAACCATGATCTTTGATGTTTCAGGTAAAGACATGTGATGAAAATTATCTTCGTCCTGAATGCGAAGAGGAATTTAGAATTACAATTATGATTATGAGTTATTCATATAATTGTGGAAAGGAACTGTTGATTAATGTTACATGGATAAAATATTGTTGGTGGATTTTTAACATGGAGGAGATAATAGACTTTATGGTCTATTTGACTCTTCTAATGGATTGCTCGTTCCGCTGCAACTATGGTTGAAATTTTTTATCATCTACCATATGTTCTAAATCTCTGATTTATTACTGATGAAGACTATTGATAATTTATTTATCTTTAGTCATGATATTCTTTACTGGGCTAGTTGTGCTCACCTTTCTGTTCACAATTCCTTTCAGGTAATAAGAGTGTAGCTGGGTCGAGCGAGGGTAATGGAGAAATAGAACGGTGGTCTCTAGCTGTGGAGGTTCTCCCGAAGCAGTATAGAAAAGTTTATTTAGTAGTTTTATTTGGTGAATCCAATAGGGTAAGGTGTACCCAACGTTGGAAGGGTGGTTTGCCACTATCATACAAGATGTCTAACGACATACAACCTCGTGTCATCATAAGACAGGGATGTGCTCATCCACTTGCTGAGTATATATACGAGCACTACCTATATAATCTTGGTGTTTGTTTGAAGTATAATTCTCAATTAGAGACAATAGAGATAATGATATGTCAAGAGAAGACTCACCATTGGGAAGAATATGACAGTAATCTTCTCGTTTTTCTTTGGGGTCTATTGGGTCAACCAAGGATAATTCTGTGGCCATATGATATCTATCATAACCTAGACGCATGGCCTCCCATGTACGAAGGTTTTCTTGAGCACTTCCCAAAGATTCTAATTTCTAAAATAGTTTTTGACTATACCTTTATGTAAGGTGTCATTGTGAGGTGATGTCCACGGTTGGAACATGAGTCACATTTGGTATATATTTGTATCCAAACTCACAGCATATGTGTTGTTGTATTTTGCACGACAATTGTTGTAATAAAGTTGTAGTTGTTTTCTGTACCATGTATTTGGCGACTCAGAATAGGTTGGATGGAATGGACCTATTTTGGGTCGTTACAGTTGGTATCAGAGCTTAGGGATATGATCTCTGGCGGAGATCGGGGAATACAACTAGGAGGGGAGAGATGAGTAAATCCTTCGCTAGTGTGTCCTACCTAAGCTTATTTGTTGGTCAGTCATAATATCGGGATATTATGTGATATGTTAATTTGTTTAATTAACCCTTGTTTTATGGCAGTATTTGAGAATGGCAGCTGAGAATGCTAACAATAGAGTGAATGAGACTGTGGGGATACCTCTAATCACTAACCGTGATAATGTGATGTCAGACGAAGAAGGAATTAGAGATATCCATGTGGTGAGTGAAGAATTGATAGTTGCACCCGAGATAGTCGCAGAGGTAACAGTTGAGACTGAGGAAGAAGAGGAAGAAGAAGTACCTGAGGAGAGTTTATTAGAGGTATTATATGATCAAAATTTAAAATTTCAAAATCGTATTCATGAGTTAGAAGAGCAGGCTGAAGAACGACAGGCGGTCGTGGAACAAAAGGATGCAACAATTCAAGCTTGTGTTACCCGATATGTGATGCTTGAACAGAAGCATTCTTTGGCAGAGTATAAGATGATAAAAATGGAATCTGAGCTGAAAGAAGAAAAAACTAAACGAGTGAGAATAAGTGATGCATGGGCAAAAGCCGCACGACACGTGGATATTGTGGAAAGAGATGTCCGATCTAAGAAGGCTAAAATAGATGATATAAATTTCTCTTTTTGGAAAGCAATTGGGAGAACCCAACATCGAGTTTTGAATTACCCTGTACAGAGCGGTCAACCTGAATTCGATATGGATCGAAGATTGATGATTCAGATCATGAATCAGGAGTACGACGAGGCAGTTGAGGGAGGAATATGCCCTATAGAAAAGTATATTCCAACGGTAGTGATGACGCCAAATGCTGCCCCAGACAAGTCAAAGCCGGGTAGTTCAAGGGAGAGCGGTTGTCATGACTTCCCAACAAATGAGGAACCCAAATGAAGTTATCACGGGAAATGAGCAATGGAGAAATCATGATGACCCGGGAGATAGAATCTGAAATAAAAGTAAGATATTCTCAACTTTTCGAAATACCAGGTACGTAAATTTCGGGGACGAAATTTCATAAGTAGGGGAGATTGTAAGACCCCGAATTTTATGAAATAAAAGTATTCAATTTTTTTTATAATTACTATTCAGTAAATAGTTAAATTGATAAATATTAAAGTTAAGGGTGATATATGAATTTTTTTTTCAAAATATACAAATGGTTATAAAATATTCATTGTTATCGGGAAATATTCGTTTGGTCGTGGAATATTCTTTCTGTCGGAGAATATTCGTACGACGGCGCAGCCATTTGTGGGCCCCATAACAGAATAACTGTCGGGTGAAGAAAACGACAAATTTGAGTTTTTACAAATAACGGTGTAGTTGTTACCGTTAACATTGTTGGAATACCCGGTGGTTAAAATACAGTAACACGCGTTATTGCACAGTAGCACACGGTATTGCACAGTATTTTTGAAATTATTGATTCTTACGTAAGAAGACACTACTCAATAATTGTTACAGTAATTACTGTTCAATATTTTATTTTATTGATTCAATAATTGCTACGTTGAAATTTTATATTATTGTTGTTCAATAATTGTCACTGCACAGTATTTCTCATTATCAGATCAATAATTCATATTATTTGAATAATATTATTAGATAACATTATTGGCAATGTCTAGAAAGTTCTGTCTAAGGAGAGGTTTGGTCATCTAATTGCGCGCTAGTAAGGAGAAATCCTTATTGGAAAGCCCCCTCTTTCCTGGGAACGGCCTGGTTGTCATAAATGTGATTCTGTAATATTATTTGTGAATAATTAATTATTGATTCATATGATAAGGAAATATTTATTTTATGTGGATATAAATGAGAGATATATTTTTGTGGTTAAAAATGAAGGAGTTAATGTTGAGGTTTTTATCCGTATTTTTGTCGGAATGGAGGTATTAAAAATCAGGGTTTTTGAGATATTTTCCGGGGGTTATAATTTTTAATCCGACCGTTGGATCGTGGTAATTTTTGGATATGTTATACATATATAAGTTGAGTATATGCCCACAAATTTTGAATCGTTAAAAATGAACGTATGATTTATTATGAATTTTACAAGATGACTGGTTCAGAAATTGTTAAATTTTTGGAGTTTATCATTTTGATGGAAAATTCTAGAATTGGTGGGCCCCACTTGTGGTTGGTGAAGAAATGTGCTGAATTATATTTCAAATGTGGTGGGTGGAAATAGTAGCAGGTAAAGCCATCAGGTTGCAGATCAAGTTTGCTAAAATTTTCCTATAAATAGAGGGCTAAGTTAGAATTGAAAATCACACCAGAAACATAAGCTTTCTCTCTCTATATTATGAAGCATATTTTGTGAGTATTTAGATACTTTGAGAGTTGCTATTCAGTGCAAGTTTCCTTCGGCTTTGCATACCGATCAGAAGTACTGCTCTTTTGAGGTAAGGGATAGTAAATGATTTTAAGGGTTGTTATATTTTCCAGTTTCGTAATTTTTCTGACCTTCAAAAATTCTGGAAAAATTTGAAATGATATTTTGATGAGTTTTCTTGATTGTGTCCAAAAATAGTAATTTTTGGATGTATAGATTGAGAGTTATGAATTTTATGAGAAAAGACTATTTTAAAAGTAACCGCTTATAATTCCTTGTGGTTAACTCCAAAATTGATGAAATTTTTATTGGGAGTACATGTATATGATAGAAGTATACTCTGTAAATTTTAGAATTTTTGGATAAAAGTACAATTTTTGATAAATGTCTAAATATTCGGCTGTTTTGGCCATATGAAAAATAGTAAATGACTTTTAAAAATTCTGAGAAAAATATATGTTCACTATGGGACTATTATGCTAAATCCCAGAAAAGAAATATTTTTGGAACTGATTTGGTATTTTTTATGAAAATGGTCTAGTTATGAGTACATGAATTAAATATGTTATGTGAAGTAAGAAAATTAAAAAATATGATTTTATGGCTTGAGAATCATATATGAGTTATATGCAGATTTTTGATGAGGGTTTTGGTTATTGGTGATGAAATCTTAAGAGTTGACATTTTATGATGATTAAATGCATTAATTAGTAAAGTGTAAACAATTTAAATAAATTGTTTATAAGGTTAGGAAATATTATTCTTTCAATATCATTATGCCGAAATATTGATATAGATTTTATTGTAGAATTTCTATCTTTTTTCATGTCGGAGTTACTATTCATGAGTTACTATTCACGAGTTACTATTCATGAGTTACTATTCATGAGTTACTATTCACGAGTTACTATTCACAAAAAAAATTGGTTTCTTTTTCTGACCAAATTATCGTTGATTTATGATTGTTGCTCTTGAAAATAAATGCAGTTGTTGATAATATTATTTTTATTATCATATATAACATTTTTATAACCCTGATGTTGAATTTCTCTTTCACTTGAGTGTAAAGATGTGTAAATTATTGGTATGATCGTGACTGAAGAATATCTTTGGCCTATAGTGCAAAGATGAATTATTAACTGGTATGATCATGACCATTGAATTTACAACTGAATATCTTTAGCTTAAGTGTAAAGATGAATTGATTAACATGGTTATAATTATTGTTTATATAAATTCTGAAATGATTATATATTTCTTTGAGATATGAATATATTTGGCCTGTAGTGAAAATATGAACTGTTGAGGAATATATTTGGCCTGTAGTGCAAAGATGAATTGTTGATGAATATCTTTGGCTCGTAGTGCAAAGATGACCTGTTGTTGAATATCTTTGACCTGTAGTGCAAAGATGGTCTGTTGATGAATATCTTTGGCCGTAGTGCAAAGATGAAATTGTTAGTATGATTATAAATAGGAACTGTGATTTGGTATAACCATGATCTTTGATGTTTCAGGTAAAGTCATGTGATGAAAATTATCTTCGTCCTGAATGCGAAGAGGAATTTAGAATTACAATTATGATTATGAGTTATTCATATAATTGTGGAAAGGAACTGTTGATTAATGTTACAGGGATAAAATATTGTTGGTGGATTTTTAACATGGAGGAGATAATAGACTTTATGGTCTATTTGACTCTTCTAATGGATTGCTCGTTCCGCTGCAACTATGGTTTAAAATTTTTATCATCTACCATATGTTCTAAATCTCTGATTTATTACTGATGAAGACTATTGATAATTTATTTATCTTTAGTCATGATATTCTTTACTGGGCTAGTTGTACTCACCCTTCTGTTCACAATTCCTTTCAGGTAATAAGAGTGTAGCTGGGTCGAGCGAGGGTAACGGGGAAATAGAACGGTGGTCTCTAGCTGTGGAGGTTCTCCCGAAGCAGTATAGAAAAGTTCATTTAGTAGTTTTATTTGGTGAATCTAATAGGGTAAGGTGTACCCAACGTTGGAAGGGTGGTTTGCCACTATCATACAAGATGTCTAACGACATACAACTTCATGTCATCATAAGACAGGGATGTGCTCATCCACTTGCTGAGTATATATACGAGCACTACTTATATAATCTTGGTGTTTGTTTGAAGTATAATTCTCAATTAGAGACAATAGAGATAATGATATGTCAAGAGAAGACTCACCATTGGGAAGAATATGACATTAATCTTCTCTTTTTTTTGCGGTCTATTGGGTCAACCAAGGATAATTCTGTGGCCATATGATATCTATCATAACCTAGACGCATGGCCTCCCATGTACGAAGGTTTTCTTGAGCACTTCCCAAAGATTCTAATTTTTAAAACAGTTTTTGACTATACCTTTATGTAAGGTGTCATTGTGAGGTGATGTCCACGGTTGGAACATGAGTCACATTTGGTATATATTTGTATCCAAACTCACAGCATATGTGTTGTTGTATTTTGCACGACAATTGTTGTAATAAAGTTGTAGTTGTTTTTTGTACCATGTATTTGGCGACTCAAAATAGATTGGATGGAATGGACCTATTTTGGGGTCGTTACAGCAACCTTCATGCTCACCCTTGCTATATCATGATTAACATTGCAGATTAAGAAGCATACGTCGGATACATGAAAGGATAAAGCCAAGTTCAACTTGGAATTTTATGTGCAGCTTAATTGTAATAGTATAATTTGATAATAATGTTATATGTTAGATAGGTTATGAATGGTGTATAAGTTAAGGTTACTCGATTTTGGAATTAGTGTGTAAATATATTGTATAAGCAATTTATATTTATATCTTACGCAATAGTTATAGAATAATTGTAATAGTGTTAGATTGATTGTACCGGATCCGCGGTGATTCGGGACCCAGATTCGGGGCTTTCACAATGATGAGTTTGTGTAATCTAATGAGTTGTGTAATTTGAACTATATGAATTGTATATTAGTGGCAAATATGTTATCATACGGGTCATATTTGATATTTATAGTGTCCATGAATGGATTGAGATAGCAAAGCATGAATTGAATGAGTGTTAGTTATGAAAATTAACTAAACAAGAGTAAATATTAGTTAACTTAAATTAAGTGAAAATTTATATTATGGAATAATATAATTTAAGTATTAAAACCTTGTGTGGTAGTGGCGTGATATTAAATTGAATAGAAAGAATTATTTCGCTTACATAAGAAGGTGAATTGTTATATGTGTTTAACATAAGAGGATGGAAGAAGTATGTTAATTAATGTTTGATATTTTTAATATATTATATAGTATTATAATATATGAAAGGGTTGATATTTGAAAGACAAATGATTAATAAAAGAAAAGAACCAATATAGTTATAAGTAATTATTGGTTAGAGATTGATGCATTAAGTTAATACTTTATGCGGTGGTTAAAGAAAATTGTGTTGGGACAATTTGTGGGAGAAAAGGAATTGATGAATTATACTATAATATTGGTATTGTACATATTAATTATTTTATGGAAAATGATGGATTGAGAATATCCAACTAATTTATATTTAGCCCAATTAAAATATTATGTGGACTAATGTACATGGAGTAAATGATATGAGTACATAAATAATCCCTAATTTGACTTAGTATAGTAGCATTAACACATTAAAATTTTATTTTAAGAATTAAAAGGAACTAGACTAAGCTTTAGTTGCTGAGTTATAAGCCTTGTCCCAATTTCACAATCATTTCTCCTTATTCACGTGACTAAGCCATTGGCCTAGTCTATTTCTCCATGCTTAAAACTCAGTGAAATCAAAAGCTAGAAGATAGTGATGATGGCTACGAGAATGGTGGGGAGGGAGTGGTTAGCCACTTTCCACTAACTCCTGGTCTAATGGATTCTTCTCCCTTCCACTAGTTTGATTTCTAGGCCAAAGACCAAAATTGGGTAATGGTTTGGCTATATATAGAGAACTTGCCTTTCAATTTCCAATTGCTAGTTTTCTGTTAGCACAACATATGGAGTGAAATGGATGAATAGAGAGAGTCAGTGAGTTGAGAGTGAAGAAGAATTTCAAGAAAAGCTCTTACATTGATTATTGTAGTAAGAGGGAGGAACACTTTGTTAATTGAGAAAAATCATCAAAGGTATTTCATTCTAACTACTCAATGTTTCTAAAAACATAAATCAAGTATAGAATGGTGAACACATGATGATTGTGTGATTATAATGTAAGAGGGTATAATGTTGAATTTTCAAAGAGTTCATGAATTTCTTGATTAATTAAATTATGAATTGATGCCATCATGTTATCTGATATATACGTATATTATGAAGTCAGTGTACTTGACCTAAGCATGCTAAATTAAAGAGAGTATAAGTTCTTGATTCCTAAGTTTTGCATTTCCATAGAAATGTCAAGAAATAGTTACTTTTGAGTCACAAATTTGATGGCTAAGGGTTGTTGTAATCCTTGAATTGTTGCTAGATGTTGTTAATACAGTTAAAAACGAAAACAAGAAGAGTTAAACGAACCAATTTGGATGAGAAACGAATTCGTAGTGAATGAATTCGCTAAAGTTATCAAAACATGAAAATTTAGTATAAACATGAGTTTTGGATTAATATTTGGGTTAGTTAATGTTTTGAAGTGTTATAATTAGTCTGTAGATGAGTAGCTAAGAGTTTAACGAGTTCAACGAATTGAAAACCAACTGATTCGGACTTAAAATGAGAAAGTTATGTCAAAAACTGTAATCTGGACGAGGTCAAGCACGACCGCGCTGCCCAGGGGCACGGGGGAGCAGCTGGGCACTGTCTTATGGAGCGGGCATGCTGGGTTGGTGAAGGAATTGGGCGCGACCGTGCCCAATGTCTGTTAAGTGTTACTGCTTTGATCTATTTTGGTAAAACGACCATAACATTTTCACACGAACTCCGATTGAGGCGATTCAAGATGTTCCGGAACGAGAACGAATAGACCTACAACCTTTGTGCTTTAAGTTTTTCAATTTGAGGTCGTTAAGAAGGGTAAAAATAGTCATATTGGTGTTTTTTACATATTTGGAGGCGATCGGAGGGCATCGAACAAGCACATACGCAAGTATAGTGCTCCCGACGATAGAATATGTTATTCTAAGTGATATAACATGAAACTGCATGATATTTGACATGATATATAAGATTACCTTACTCATAATAGAATGCCTTTCATGGTTAGGTCGACATAACATGGATTTGGAGGAAAGAAAACTTAGACGTTTTGAAACCAATATTCATGAGCATTGTGTTGTCTAACCTCTGAACTTGTAGTATGGCATGCTAGTACTATTTATGTCTTTAAACATGACCTATAAGTACATTTATCTAGTTTGACAATAGAAGTCATTAAAGCATGTTTTGAGAGTAAAATTTCAAGTGATAAACAATGCTAGCTATGAATAAAAGATGTGAACACCTATGAGCATGCATAGTATAGCTTATGTGATCACTTTATGTGGACATAAGACCAATTTAGTAGGCATTGTGATTACATAACCCTATTTGGCCCTAATTCCATGGGAATCCTAAATTAAGTCCCTAATATGAGAAGTTAATCTTGAAGTAGTCATGAGAGTATGTAAAGTCCTCTAACATGGGAGCCTAATAATTGTTAATCTCTTAGTATGCAAAGGATTTAGTTGAGACCAAGACAGCAGAAGCTTAACTCTGGTCAGGTTAGAGGACAGCGCAGCTGCGCCGTCCTTAAGCCTAACCAGGGCGCAGCTTCACCACAGAGCAGTGATGCTTGACTATTTTAACTTTGATCTGAACCTTTATGCATATGTGTAATGAATGTCTAAAGCTATAATACTTGACATAGATGATGTTTAAGCATAAGAGCATGTAATGGTTATATGAAACACAGAGTTGTTAAATTTTATTAAAGTTTGGAAAATGTAAGAACGATATAGATCGCGTATCTATAAACTTTAAATATGTGTCAAACACATAGCGAGTCAAGTGTGTGATAAAGATTTATGAATGTTGATATGAAGCATGTGAAGTTATGGTGTACTATATATACATAGCTATTCTAATCGTTTACTAAGAAAGCAAAGGGAAGGTCTTAAAAACCAAGATAGAGAACAATGTAACATTATTATTACATTAAGAATGTATGATAAATATGACTAATGAATGTGAATCCATGATTATATAACTGCGTAGGAATACACGAAGTGTAGATAACTATAAACAGTTAAGTCGTAGTTGATAAACTACGAATCAGGCAAGTCTTTCAGTTCCTATTTGATATATGAATGTGATAACTGTTAGTTGAGCTATATTATGCTATGAGAATGTTGATGTATATATATATAAAATGCATATAAGATATGTATGAAATTGAAAGGTTATATTTGATGATATGCTTGTGAAGTAAATCTCTATGTCTGTTATGTGTGGAGTAACATGCGTAGTAAATATTAATTGATTATGAATGTATGGACTAAGTATGCTATTATATGTTACGTACTGTATGAAAACTGTTAGAATTGCTGGGTTGTCGAGTTCACCCTTGTAAATAACCACTTTTGCAGGTTAAGGACTCATGGTAAAGTTACGTACTACTTGATTGATAAAGTTCAATAGCGTCGAAGGAGATTGATTGATTTATTTAAATATATGCTCTTGAACCATGTCTAGGTTCTAGGAGATATACATGATAGTAGTTTACGATGTGTAATACATGTTAAGTTGTTATATGTAATATATAGAGGAATTCGAATCGAGATGTAAAGATTTATACAGTAATTCGAATAGAATGAATCCTAACATAATTTGATTCAAGGGTATGTAATTGATTCAAGTTAAGATATCAATAAAAGAATTATTTTCAAATGAGATTGAAAAAGTTTAAATTATCCTGCATATTTTTATAACATCGAATATGATGTAAGACATGAATGGTAAATGACGAAGTTTTGAAACTTATAAAAGTTTGGGGTCATTACATATATCTTGGAAATGGAAAAAATTTATATTCTAAATTGTAATAAGCTAAGTTATAATCATTCAGTTATGAATAAAAGAAATAAATAGTTGAACGATAGTAGTATCGTGGCAGACCGAATCTGAGGTTCGAAGGGACCTGGATTTGGGGGGCGTCACAGCTGCACCGGAACCACTAGTATTGCCATTCAGGCCACAATATCCTATCATCAACCTGAAAAAAGTCCCATGGAACTATGGGAAGGTTGAGGGATCAACGTCAAATCACACTGCTGTGGTATCAAAAGAAAAACCGTTGTATCTACCTCAACAAGTGATTAGGCCAGTCATCAAATCTAAAGGAAAAATTACCCGAGGAGAAAATTGAAGAATTCTTTCGCAAGATGGGACATAATGAAGCCAAGGTGGTGCAAAGATTGAAAGAAGCACCTCAACAGATATCCATTCTAGACTTGGTATTCTCTTCTGAAGATCATCAGAAGGTCTTAATGAAGATACTAGAAGAAGCTCCCTGCCAAAGACGGTGGACGTGGAAAAGTTTCATCATATGGTAGATTACATTTTCAAAAGCAATGTGATATCTTTCACTGATGATTACATAACCCCTGAAGGGACGGGTCATTGCAAGCCACTGCACATAGCTGTGATGTCTTTAGGATATGTGGTCGGAGGTGTGCTAATAGATGGAGGATCTTCCTTGAACATCTGCTATTATGCCACGTTAGAAAGAATGAAGATTATTCCCAATCGAATCCGTAGCAACCACATAATCATAAGAGCCTTCGATGGGTCTCAACAGAATGCTGTAGGAAAAATTGAATTGCCAGTGGAGATCGCTCCACATACCTTCTACATATCCTTTCAAGTGATCAAGATCACTACAGGATATAATTTACTGTTGGAAAGACCTTGGATCCATATGGCAGGAGCCATTCCATCCATTCTTCATCAACAGGTCAAGTACATCATCAACGGTAATCTAGTCACTATCAATGTTGAACCAGAGTATCCTGTCCATGTCCAAAGTGATATTCCTCTAACCAATTTTAATGAAGGAGTTGAGCCTGGCAGCTTCCAAGCCCTTGAGGTGAGCAACACTCACTATCAACCTATGAGGGCTCCAGCTTTGAAACCCAGAGTTTTTGCCGAAGTAATGTCGGTTAATCAAGAAATGATATCATTGGGTTTCCAGCCTGGGCATGGGTTAGGGAAAAATCAACAAGGAATCAAAAGCCCAGTTCAAATTCCCTGCTAGACAGGGAAGGCTAGATTAGGCCATTCCTTTGGATCAAATAATAGGAACCCGCACAAGTATACACTGGTTCCTTCCTCTATAATTCTGCTACCTAACCCTATAGATGTAGATTCTAAACGACCTCTGAGGAATATACTTATTTTTATGATCGGCCAGTGGGAAAGAAGTCCTAATTCCAGACCCAGACATTGAGGAAAGGAATCAGAGATGTAAACAAGATGTGAAGAGGCGATTATTAAAGATGTATTTCCTGGTACAAACCGAGGGTATGAACAAAGATATCCCAGATGATGACTGCTCAGAAGATCAGATCCAGATCCCTCGCATCAATAAGGCTGAGTGTCGATGTCAGGATTTTTATTTGTCCCTTTTCGTTATCTGTTCTTTTGTGTTCTCATTTTATGTGAGATTTGTTTGAAAAAAAACAAGTGAAAAAGGTACAACATGTATAATGTCGACGATTGGACTGTAAGAGTTGCCAGTTGGTTTTTTAACTGGTTGTACCAACACAACCGAGAAAAGGTTTGCACATTGACCCAGTGATTTGACATTGCTAAACGGGTCTGTGAAACAGAGATTCATTTAGGGTCCGGGGACTTGCTTATGTGGAGGGAAGGTGTTAGGCACCCCCCGACATCCATGTTGCCATGGTGACCGCCACATTTCAAGAAACTGTTATATGAATATGTGTGTGTGTGTGTGGGTCAATGTGCTGTTATTTGGAAGTAGTACTATGCCTCATTTGCACCTATATACATAGGGTTTAAATTTGTATAAAAATTTAGTTTTAAACAAGATATAGCAGTGATGTTTTAAAAGAGGTTTTTCAAACCCTGTGCTCAATAGTAATTGAGGCCTTTGATACTTCCATTTTATTCCGTATTCGGCTTGATTGATTTTATTTTACAGATGTGAGGCATCTGTTGGAAAATAATGTACAAAAGGTGTTGAACTCCTCGTGGGTATGAAAACCATCTGAGGAGATCCAAACATCATAAATAAATTTACAAGCTACTTACAGCTAAAAAGGTCCATCACGGGAACCGAATCTAGATTCAGTATACTGAATCTGTGATCACATGATTCCTAGGCTCACATGATGCCGCAATTGATATAAACGCAGTAAGCAGGTATATATATAAAAGCTATAAATATATATATACAGACAGGATCACCAACCACGAAGCACCTCAATGGAGGATCAAAAATGTAAATAAAGCTATCTACAGCCACAGAGGAAACTCCAGGCGGGACGAAATGTATAGAAAGCAGTCAAAACGGTCAACCACCACGAAGTAAACTCCAGGTGGGACGAAATATAAATATATATATATATATATATATATATATATATATATATATATATATATATATATATATAGCCTGATATATATATATATATATATATAGCGATAAATACACCGATATAAAATTCAGGCTCATCGGACAAAGTCCAACAACAGTTAATATATAAAAATATATATATATATATATATATATATATATATATATATATATATATATATATATATACGAAAGCAAATAAACGCACCAGATATAAAATTCAGGCTCATCGAACAAAGTCCGACAACAGTTAATATATATAAATATATATATTAAAGCGGTAAACGCTCCAGACCGAAGTCTAGGCTCATCAAACAGAGTTCAACATGCAGTTCATATATATAAATGTATATATATACAAAAGTAAGTAAACGCACCAGACCAAAGTCTAGGCTCAATCGAGGACAAACTTGATAATGTTAGTCCATATATATAAAAATAGACAAATATATATGTATATACAAACTAAAATAAAACCATGGACCGAAGTCCGGGCAAACACACGCAACAGGACTCTCAACGTAAAGAAGGGTGTGTGCAAATATGAAGAGAAAGGCTTGAAAATGTGTAAGAAGGCTTACAGTGGGCTACCAAAGAAGACTTCAATAACTTTAAAGTAGGTAAACATTGGCTTCTGTCGGTACAGAAGTAGCTATATGTGAGCTCACAAGTGTTTAAAATGAGAAAGCACTCAGTTTGGGTTGTGTACAAAGAAAATTAGATAGGGCTTCCTCGCCTTTTCCCCTCTTCAAAATGGCCACCCCAAACCCTTTATTTATAGAGGGTAGGGCCGCAGGTGTACCTGCGGCTGCCCGGAGATTTGCGAGTCCCGCCGCCTCGAAGTACGTGCACACATGCAACGTGATGTCCGCTCGAACTTTTAGAATTACAATTCGGGCATCTAATTGAGGTATATAGGACCTATTTCAGACCGCCATTGTGGAGAGTTACACAATGATATGGGATTAGAGGTTGTACGAAGTCATGAAGATGGGACGATGCCCTACGGTCTTCAGCTTCAAATTCTATTTTATCTTGAGCAATAGTCACTCGGGATTGGTTTTCCTTGGATCTTATGGGACATTGTTGTGTAGAAATATATGTTTGAAATGTTGAGACGGCGTGATGTGGCGTCATGGTGGCAAGATGACGACTTTGCCCCCCACCAGGGTTATCTCCAATTTGGGCTGATAAAGTAGACGTTGCTCAGGGTTATCGCTGAGATTGGACTATTACAGATGTTGAAGGTCCTCAGTGTCATCTCAAAGGTGTGCCTATTTTGTACTGAGTACCTCGGTGTGAGCGCTGAGGTTGAAGCTGATGGCAGGCATTTGAAACAAGCATTTCTGTGGTTATCTCTGGAACTGCCACTGTCTTTCTTGGGGTTATCTCCAAGGTTGGAATCTGCTATTCCCAGTGTTGGGACTGAGACGAAATATCTCGGGGTTATCTTCGGGATGAATCGGTCTTCTTCGGTTTGTGTTCCGGTATTGGATCTATATACCTCGGGGTTATCTTTGAGGTTGGTATTGTTACTCCCGGTGTGTGTTCTAGGGTTGAGCTGTTGCTCCCAGTGTGTATTTTGGGGTTGAAACTGAACTTTCGGTAGTATCCAGACTGGATGTGAACTGTCTTCCAGGGTTATCTCTGAAAGACGAATCTGCTTTCCTGCAATGTCAGTAACCGATATGTAGAAAATTTGGAGTGTCTACAGATGCCCCTCTTTATCATATTCATGCAATGTAATGCATGGATAGGATAAAGAATCCTAGACACTTGAAATATAACATAAAGTAACTTGGTGATGCATGTGTATGGGGTTGTTGCCTAACATGCTGAGGATGATTGCTATCTCCTTATAGCTTCTACTAGGGATTTGGCAATTATAACTAGATTGGATGTGTGATTCAAATCTTTAAGGATGTTGACATTGGGGTTATCACCATAGTCCTGAATCCTAGATACAGACTTGATTCTGAAGACGTGCCTCTTATGTGTAAGAGATCTGTGGGGATAAAGCTTTATCTGCTTGAGGATGTGTATAACATATTCCGTCATCAATCCTTCTTGATGACGTTGACCTTTCCTAGTTTGTATCGCCAGAGTATGTCAATGTTCTGTTGGTTTACTGCTAACAACAAATGTTGTCAGGGCTGCCCGACCTTCGTTGATGTGTACTTCACCTACGTGTGAATCAACGGCTGATATTCTATGGGCAGAGTGTCAAGGCTGCTTGACCTTCATTGTTGTGTGTGTCAATGGCAGAACGCGTTGTAACCCCCGCTGGTGATTCATTGGGGAATATGAATAACCGAGTATGAAGTCCTCGAATATTTCTCGATGCTTCGATGGGTTTAATTGCCATCAGCTGAAATAACGTCAAGGCTGCTTAACCTTCGTTGATATGTATGTCAACGGATGACAATGCGTTGTGACCCCCGCCGGGGTTGTTGTATTTTGATATATACAAGTGCGTTGTAATCCCCGCCGGGGTTCCATTGGATCCTTGCTGATATGTGTATCAGCGGCTGAAATCATCGAACGGCTTTCGATGCTCCATTGGATTTACTTGCCAACGGTTATAGTGATGGTAAGGTTGCTTGACCTTCGTTGATATGTATGTCAATGGATGATATGCATTATAACCCCAGCCGGGGTTATGTACTTCGACATATGTACCGCGTTGTAACCCCCGTCGGGGTTATGTACTTTGACATATGTACTGCTATTGTGTGTATTATCATATGTCTACATGCCACTATATATGGATTAGTTGGACATAGGAGTTATCATGGCGGTGAGAGCTCTCAGGGAGGGTCGTATCATCATACCTATGATTATAGCTGAGACATCGAGGTCAGCTACATACTGCTGCACTTATCCGACAGGAGTATTTACGGGCAGTTTGGTCATGCTATACGTGTGGTTCATGTCACACTTAAGACTGATTGGCACTTTCAAACGGCATGGGTATTGTTTCACCCATGATATAGCTATGTCATATTCATTTCAGCCTACGAAGTGTACGTATGCTGCATCTTGGTCCGCTTTTTTAGCTGATATTATAGACCCGTTTAGTATATTGCCGTGCTCAGGGCTCAGCTCACCTTACAACTTTATTACTCATGCTCCGAGCATGGATTACATCCCTCTGGCTGGTTTGAGGGGCATGACTACTTACCATCCACTGGCCATGATGTCACAGTTTAACCAGTTTCAGGATTTTTATCCTTTCGAGGGGGTGCTGGGCCAGCGTTTAGCTTCTCGCTATCTTTCAGCAGAAGATAGATCCTATGTGTATGCACATTGGGATCAGCGCAAGATAGCCGCTTTCTCTATTAGTCATCCAAGTTATTCTGCAGAGTATTCTGCATGGATGGAGACAGTGACTACACCGGCTGCGATTATATCCACATTATCGAGTATTGACTCAGATGGTGGAGAGCCCATGGAGGACCTTAATTCTCACATCGATGAGGAGCCATCTACTGGGGTACCAGTATTTCCTTTAGATTCTCCCAGTACTAGCATTGTCGTGATTCAACATTCAGCACAGTACTTTGAGCAGAGTCTTCATCTAATGACCTTTGAGAGAGATCAGGCTAGATCCCTGATGTTGACTGCCCTTGATGGGTAAGACGCAGCCCTGTTAGAGAGGGACGAGGCATTGGCTCGTAGAGATACCACTGTTGTTGAGCGGGATGAGGCCAGATCAGCCAGAGATGCAGTGATAGTTGAACGGGATAGCGCCATATCTGGCCGAGATATAGCCGTCACAGACAGTACTGCAGTGAGGTCCCTTACCACTGGTATGCTTGCAGAGATGAGCCCATATATTGATGAGCATATGGTCACCATGCAGATGGCTGCAGATCTGTTGGGTCGTTTGGAAATCCTAGTACAGGAGACCACAACTTTGCCTCGTTCTTCGGAGAGGGATGCCATGTTGAGCTTGTTAGCTCGCATATACATCGATTTGTAGATGGGCTCGTACTTTCCTGCACAGACTAGCTTAGCCATTTTGTCATGTACAATTTATATTATGTATATCAAACAATATTATATATAGCGGGGAAATATATTTTTGATCACTTCCCTTTTAGATATGCTTTGATACTTGCTTGATATTTGCCTGCTTCTTCAGGGCTTATGATCTTGATGTATTCTGAATTCCTCCTTGCTGGATGGACAATGAGTTATCTCTAAATAGTTCAGAATAGATCATGGATCTATGTGTATCCCTACCATTTTTCGGTGTCTTGGGACTGGTTTCTATATGGAAATGTGGAGAGGATTGTGGCTTTCCTCTCTGAGATTGACCGCACCACAGATGGTCGCCAGTACTCCTATTTAGGAGGAGCCTAGTTAATTCCATCTCTTATGGATTGGTGTTGCTCTTAAAGGAACAACCGCAACTTAGATGGTCGCCGAATCTCCTATTTGCGAGGAGAGGTTGGGTAATTCCATACCTTTGGTTTGAAGCCAATGAAATGTGGTGATTTAAAGTTTGATCCCAGTACCATTGACAAGTATTTGTGTTTAGGTAGGGGAGGAGACCGAACCATAAATGGCTGTCTATGTACTCCTATTGAAGAGGAGATCAGGTCTGCGTAGTTCGAACCTGGTGTAAGAGGTTCAACGCTGTTTATGAAAGGCAAATGGGTGTAGAAGCTTTATTGATGAAGAAGGTTGTAGAAGTGTTTTTGTGGTTTTTATTTTTATAGAAAAGGGTAGAAATGTTTTTGTTATTTTTTGTTTATTGCGACCGGGCCATATAGAATATGGTTGCCTACGTACTCCCGTGTTTCAAGGAGATCAGGTTGACATAGTTCACCCCTTAGGGTGAGTTGAAAAGCGTGATCCCATGTGCAGGATAAACTACAGGGAAGAAAGATTAATCCCATGTACAGGTCAAACTGTGGGGAAGAAAGTTTAATCCCATGTGCTAGATAGACTGCGGGGAAGAGAAAGTTTGATCCTATGTTGAGGACAAACTGCAGGTATGAGAAGTTTGATCCCATGTATGGGTAGCCAAACTGCAAACGCGAGAGGTTCAATCCTTAGTGGGATGACCTAAGTTGTATGAGCGCAGTGAAGCCAGGCTGCTGGCTTGAAGAGTATATTTTCCTTAGGGGCAAAGTGTGGAAAAGAGTTGTATGTGGTAAAGGGTTAAAGAACCAGAATGACTAGTGATTTGATGATCCAACACCAGGATGTTTGCTTGATGGTAACTTTAGACATAGTACCGTTTCACGGTGTCCGAGTTGATGAGTTATAGAAATTCATCACCATCCATTTCTTGCAATCTGAGAGCGCCTCCTGTCAATACTTCCTTGACAACAAACGGACCTTCCCAGTTAGAAGCGAATTTTCCCTTAGATTGATCTTGGTTGTCAATGATCTTCTTCAAAACCAAGTCATGTTGTTTAAACTGCTGTAGCCAGACTTTTCTGTTGTAGGATCGGGCGATCCTTTGTTGATATAATTGACCATGGAAGATAGTTGCGGTTCGCCTTTAATCTATTAGAGACAATTGGTGATACCTGTCTTGTACCCATTGATCTTCATCCAGCTGAGTGTCCATCAACACTTTAAAGGATTCCATTTCTACTTCTATGGGGAGTACTGCTTCCATCCCATAGGTTAATGCGTAGGGGGTTGCCCTAGTTGAAGTGCGCATTGATGTTCTGTAGGCTAACAGAGTAAGAGGCAATAAGTCAGGCCATCCTTTGTGATTGGCGGACATCTTTTGCATAATCTTCTTGATGTTTTTGTTAGCCGCTTCAATAGCACCATTCATCTTTGGACGGTAGATGACGAAGTTGAGGTGTTTGATGTGGAATTTACTGCATAGTTTTTCCATCATTTTGTTGTTGAGGTTCTTAGCATTGTCTGATACAATGACCTCGAGTTGTCCATATCGACAAATGACATTGTTTCTTATGAAAGCAATGACGACTTCTTTGGTAACCCTGGGGAATGAGGCTGCTTCTACCCACTTGGTAAAGTAGTCAATCATGGTGAAGATGAAGCGATGTCCATTACTAGCTTTGGGCTTGATGGGCCCGATCACGTCCATTCCCCACATTGAGAAGGGCCAATGCAAACTCATATTGTGGAGCTCCCGTGGAGGGGCATAGATAGCATTCCCATGAATTTGTCATTGATAACATCAACGGACGTGGTCATTGCAGTCAGCTTTTAGAGATAGCCAGTAATGTCCTGTCCTGAGGATCTTCTTAACAAGGAGGGGGCCACTTATGTGTGGGCCACAGACTCCACCATGGATCTCATCCATGAGTCTCTGAGATTGGTCTTTGTCTAAACATCTGAGAAGACCTAGTCCAGCATCTCTCTTGTAGAGTGCATCTCCGCTCAGGTAGAATTTCATAGCAAGTCGATGAATCTGCCTTTGTTCAGTCAGGCTCGCCTCAGCGGGTGTAGATCCATCTCGTAGGTACTCCTTGATATGTTGATACCAAGGTTATTGGATGTGAGGTAGTTCATCCGATACTTCTCTAACATAGTTCCCATAGGCTAGTGCCTTTTGCAGGGATAATGTAACACTTGGCATATGTTCCTTGTCAGGTATGTGAATCAAGGAGGCCAAAGTTGCTAATGCGTTCGCAAAGTCATTCCTATTATGAGGAATGTGTATAAAAGAGATTTCTTCGAACTCCGAAGCCATTTGTAAAACTTGCCAATGGTAAGACATCAATCGCAGCTCTTTGGTTTGATAGATTCATGTGGATTGTTTGATTACCAACTCTGAATCCCCAAAGACAGTTATCCATCTGATACCCATTGAACGGGCAAGTTTTAGCCCCATGATACTGTAAGGTTTGTAATATTCATGAACGCAATCAAATTGCACAAATAAGCGGAAACGTGTAAAAATCAGAGTTTAAAATTTTACAAACCATATACCTGGATCATCCTTTATGCACAATTATTAATTAAACGAAAATAAAGGATGAGAATCATACCCTAAGGGTCTTAAGGAATAAGTCAAAGTATAACTCATCATACACAAGATACTATGATGATCTCAAGTCCAAGGATCACTTACACTACTATCACTACAGAAATTCCTATTGACAGGCAAGTAAAACTCCATTAGGTATTCCTTAGCGAGCCACGTTCAGTGAACTTATTCTCTAATAAGCACCTACATACTTGCTTTAGTGTCTCCACACAAATAATCATGAGATCAATCATCCTCATCTAATGAGCAAGCAACGTATGTACCAATCTATCCGGATTCACTAATCCCCAATTTAGTAATCCAATGATTGGAAACTATTTTAGTTTTATGCTTTCTAAGAATTTAGATCTCATTAGAATGAGCATCATCATTATTCTAAAAGCATTGCTTAAAACTATGGGTTTATTACATATTATAAAATAACATCATGTAGATAATTAAAAGCCTTTAATAAATTAATACTTTTTATTAATAAATGAATAAGATTGTTAAAAAGTATATGCTTTATCATCAAACACGATTGACTTGTGTTCATACTACTTTCAATCTCCCACTTGCACTAAAGTCAATCGCCATGGTATCTCATAACCTTATTCTCTAAGTGACGATTATCCTGCTGTTGGATAAGCTTTAGTTAATGGATATGTAATATTGTTCTTGAGAGTCCACTATCTCTATAGTGATTTTCCATCTTTCATTGATTTCTATAATCAAATGAAAGTGCCACAACACATGTTTAGATCCAAGATGAGACTTAGGAACAATTCCTACTTCTGTAATGAACTTTTAATCCAAACAATCAACTCGTAGCTTCATTTATAGCTATATACTTTGTCTTTATCACTAAACCAGCAACACTTTGCTATTTGAAACCTTTCCAATTTCACTGCACCACCGTTCAAGGTAACTCTTTACCTTAAAGTGAATTTTCTGTTATCTTGGTCTGTCTGAAAAACTTGAGTCTGTTGAGCCTTCTAGTTTTAATTTAGACCCACTATAAATTTTAATCATATCCTTAATACCGGTTAAGTACTTTAAGATGTTTTTCACTGACTCACAATGAACTTCTCCAGAATATGACTTATCATCATCAGGTCTCGTATATTTCATTGCATACATGATTGTCACTTATGCGATCTCTCTTTTTAGGAGTCTATGGGGATTATAAAGAGAGATACACTCCATGACTCATCGACATGAGACACCTCTTGGAGTTTGTCATGCTAAACGACTTTAGCATCAAATGAATATACGTTCCTTGGGTTAAGTCGAGAATCCTATTAAATATATATATATATATATATATATATATATATATATATATATATATTTATCCCCAATTAAGATACTCTTCCAAAATCATTCATGGAGGAATGTTTAGACAACTTTATCTTTACTGATTGTAGCATAAGTATGTCATTCCTTATCCATAGTATATCAACATATAATTTAGGAATGTCACGACGCTCCCATTGTCCCTTTTGTACACACTAGAATTCTTACCTCATCGTATGAAACTCTGGATCATCATCTTCTATGATGTGTACCTTATCATCATCATCTATGATGAATCCATACCTCCTAGGTATCTTTGGTACTATTCCAAATTTACGATTCAGTTGTGGTACAATAAGTATATCTTCAGGTTCCTGTTATTTAACTTATAGTGATTTATGGTTCTTGAACTCTTCAAGATTTTATTATCCTCCCACTAGCCCCTTTAATGATAAACACCTTTATCTTAGAAGGTAGCGTGTTTCGCAACAAACACCTTTTGATAAGTAGGATTATAGAACATATGCCGTAAACTTACTTTAGGATGTCCCACAAATCTGTACTTGTCAAATCTTGTCCAAGCTTATTCTTTGAAACCTTTTCACATAAGTTGGACAACCCCTTATCTTAACATACTTAAGATTAGGAATCCTCCCTATCCATAACTTTTATGGAGTCTTGGGGCAGGATTTTGAGGTTACCTTTTTATAGATATGCATCCATTTCTAGGACATGATCCTAGAGGATACTGGAATGTCGGTAAAATCATTATGGACTGCACCATGTCTAACAAAGTACAATTTTTCCTTTCAGATACATCAATCAATTATTGCGTATCAAGAGGCATCCATTGTGAGAAAACTTTCTTGATCCGATACATCAATCAATTATTGCGTATCATTGCACAAGTATTCCTTCCTTGATCCGATCAAAGAATCCTAATACTTTGCCAATTTATTTCACTTTTGAATTCTTTGAAACTTTCAAATAATTCATACTTGTATTTCATCAAATACACATATTCAACTCTTTGAATGATCATCTCCTTTTCTTATACTAGTTTGTTCAATTTACAAAATAATTTTTCACGTAAGTCAAGTATACAAAATTCATTAAGTAATATTCCAGTTCACAAAATATTATTATTATAAATGGAACAACAGTTGTTCTTAATTATAATACCAAAGATTTCATTGTCAAACAATAAAATGGAAATAATATTTCTAACAAGAACTGGAATACAATAACAACTTATTGACTTAATATATTTTCCCGTAGGCATTGCTAAACTATAAGTTTCTATGGCTAATGTGGCAACCTTTGCTTCATTTCCAACACATAGGATTACTTATCTTTGTTTAGCTTTCTACTTCTGCTTGGTCCCTTCATAAATCTATATTTATGATAACCAAAGCCGGTATCCAATACCCAAGTAGAACCTTGACTTAAAGAAAAATTTATTTTAAATCATGAACAAAATTGAATTTGTAACCGAAACTTCACCAAGCTTTTTCTGGTTATCTACTCCAGTGTCCAGGCTTATTGCAGTGGAAGCAAACTCCTTTGCTATCCGTATCAGTTTTGTTCTTATTGTCCTTTGTTTTTGCCTTTTCTATTTACCTTCTTAGAATCGTTCTTGTTTTCAGAAGATCCTTTGGCCCCTAGTAAGACTTGGTCTTTCTTGGTGGAAAGTGACTCAGTATTTTCAACATGATAAGAAAATCAGCGAGGCTGATATCTAGCTTGTTCATATGAAAAAATCACAACAATTATGAAAGGAGTCCGAGAGTGAGTGCAAGATCGAATCTTGGTTCAACTCTCCATCCATGACAAAACCCATTGTCCTAATTGTTCAATCAAATTGATCATGTTTAGAACATGTGTCTGTACTGTAGTGTCATTGGTCATTCTAGATCGGAAGAGCTCCTTAGATATCTAATATCTATCAGTCCTACTTTCTTCACCATCAACTACTTGATGTGCAGGAATATAGTAGGAGCATCCATAGTTTTATGCTGACGCTGAAGCTCGTTACTCATGGATGCGAGCATGATGCATTGAGCCAACTGTGCATCATCTTGCCACTTTCTAAAAGTAGCAATCTCTTCCTCAGAGGAATTGTCTGCAACCATTGCAGGGAAGACATATTAAGGACATAAGATAGCTTTTCAGCCGTGAGAACTTTTCTCAATTTCCTTAACCAATCCGTTTAATTCAGTCCGGTTAATTTAGCATCTAATATGCTACGCAGTGATAGTAATTTAGACATTATAAAATTCGGTAAATGAATTTGTTCTTAACAACATTTTAGCATACATTCTTTTAATAATTACAAAAATAAATTAGGTCTTATTTTAAATTGGTATCTCTCACTATTTTCTTCAAACTATATTACTCTCAATATATATAGTTTGACAATATCTAATTAAAGATATGCTAGTGAGAATAAGGATCCCATTTCAAATGTATATAGCCTTGTGTGTGCACAACAAACTATATATAAATAAATAGGTAGACAACTCTTGTCAAGTACATCAACTATGTAACTCCTTGTATTTTGCCTCTTAAATCATAATGGTCAAGTGTGTGCACATCCGAACTAAAATGATTTAAGTTAAGTCAGACCCAACATTTCCATATAAGTGAAGAGAAAACTACAGCCCTTGTGTGTGCACAACAAAACAGTAATGTTGAATTCCTTATAAATATCATATGTAATAAAAATAACATCTTAAATATTAAATACTTGCCTTGTGTGTGCACAACAAACTTATATTAAATATTCAATACTCTATTGTTTCTATCATGCTAGAAGGCAACGTTCGATATTCCAAATATCTTTGAACGTTAAACTTAATATAAAATATTTGAGGGATTTTTATTAATTTGTCTCATCTTGTTTAGCGCGCATGCAAACATATATATAAAATACGCGTCATATTAATTAACATGCGAATCATGTTTGCATAATATATAATATATATAGTATAAACATGCACATATAGAATACTATATTCTACCTGGATTGATTATTGACTTTTATTCTAGTTTGGTTCACTAGAGCCACCAAGTGAACCAAAAGATCAAACCCTAGGGGTGGAAGAATTAAATTTAAATATAAATATTATATTTAAACCCGGGCTCCATTACAAACGGGTCTTCAAACGCTCCTTGCTCTTTGATCTCCAATTCTTCAAAATTAATTCTAACTATTCTTATTACAAAACTATTTAAAATAAATAGAAACCTTGATCAGCAGTCAAGGGGAAGTACATAGGAAAGAGATAGAATTTACATTTAGAAAAATTTAGAGAAGACGAGGTACACAGACCCCATTTAATAAAACCCATACATTCATGCATCCAACTAAAATAAAATCTAATCACATTGGTCTATAGTCCATAATCAGTCCCATTTATTATCATACACATCACCATATGCATCAATAAATAATATTCATCACATGAATAATAAGCATTCAATATATATATTGATATCATTTAATGGGCAAATTTAGTTAGTATAAAATCTAATTTTGAATCAAAATAAACTCCTTTATTTTAATACAAATTTAAATCAAAATAAACCTCTTTTATTTTAATTTATCCAATTTTGAATAAAATAAACTCTTTTATTTTAATTAATTATGGAATCCAATTCCATGGTAAAAAAAACTCCTTTCTTAAAAGAAACTCGGATTCTCTTTCCTATTCACAAATAAACTCTTTTATTTTGAATAATATGAAATCTTTTTTCATATTAAAATAAACTCCTTTATTTAAGGAAATATGGATTCTCTTTCCTATTCACAAATAAACTCCTTTATTTTGAATAATATGAAATCTTATTTCATATCTAAATAAACTCCTTTATTTAAGGAAACATAGAATCCAATTCCAACTCTAATTAGTTAGCATGAAATTTAATTTTAAAATTAAAATAAACTTTTTATTTTAATTATAAAATTATTAAAATATATATTACATATACAAAATATATATTACGATAATATATATATATATATATATATATATATATATATATATATATATATATATATATATATATATATATATAATACATAAAAGTAATCATATATATATAAAAAACGAAAAGGCGTGAACCTAATTCATTATACATCATGATATCACATGGTTTCACTTATGTACTTAACAAGATATATACATTAGATAAAATATATATCTATATATACTTAATCTAAGAATCAAAGCACCACCATTATATATATATATATATATATATATATATATATATATATATATATATATATATATATATATATATATATATATATATATATATAACCTGATTAACCACGGACAGTGACAACGGCAAAACAGATTTCGCATTTTTTTTTAAAACCAAATTTTATACAATAAATTATGCCCAATTAAATTGTTCTAAACACATATCAATATACATATCAGATTAAAATAATTAATAATTTACATAAAGGTTTGGCTCTGAGGCCACTATAAAGCTTGTAATATTCATAAACGCAATCAAATTGCACAAATAAGCGGAAACGTGTAAAAATCAGAGTTTAAAATTTGACAAACCATATACCCGGATCATCCTTTATGCACAATTATTAATTAAACGAAAATAAAGGACGAGAATCATACCCTAAGGATCTTAAGGAATAAGTCAAAGTATAACTCATCATACACAAGATACTATGATGATCTCAAGTTCAAGGATCACTTGTACTACTATCACTACAGAAATTCCTATTGACAGGCAAGTAAAACTCCATTAGGTATTCCTTAGCGAGCCACGTTCAGTGAACTTATTCTCTAATAAGCACCTACATACTTGCTTTAGTGTCTCCACACAAATGACCATGAGATCAATCATCCTCATCCAATGAGAAAGCAACGTATGTACCAATCTATCCGAATTCACTAATCCCCAATTTAGTAATCCAACGATTGGGAACTATTTTAGTTTTATGCTTTCTAAGAATTTAGATCTCATTAGAATGATCATCATCATTATTCTAAAAGCATTGCTTAAAACTATGGATTTATTACATATTATAAAATAGCATCATGTAGATAATTAAAAGCCTTTAATAAATTAATACTTTTTATTAATAAATGAATAATATTGTTAAAAAGTATATGCTTTATCATCAAACATGATTGGCTTGTGTGCATACTACTTTCAGATACAGCCTTCATACTTAGCTGTGTTGTTGGTGCTGATAAACTGTAATTTGACGGCGACGGGATACTGCTCCCCCGTACCAGATACTAGAACTGCTCCAGCTCCAGCTCCAGAACCTTCCGTATTAACATCTCCATCAAAATACATGTTCCATATTGGACATGCATCGTACTGATGTTGTTGCTGAATTGTCATTACCCCTTCATCTGGGAAGTATATTTCCAAGGGTTTGAAGTCCCCTGAAGGTGCGACGACCAGTTGATCCGCAATTCCTTGACCTTTAATGGACTTTTGAGTCAAATTATTGTAGGATCAACTGCCATCTGGACAGCCGACAATTCAGTATGGGTTTACTGAAGACATACTTGAAAGGATCCACACGAGATATGAGATGGGTTATGTGCCCATGGAGGTAATGTTGTAACCTCATGGCAGCCCATGCTAAAGCACAACAAGTCTTCTCGATCAGAGTGTACTTGTGTTCACTGCTGCTGAATCTTTTGCTAAGGTAATAGATAGCTCGTTCTCGGCCTCTATCGTCTTTCTGACCCAGCATGCAGCCCATGACATTGTCACTTATGGACAGGTACATGAATAGGGGAACATCATCCCTGGGTGGTACCAAAATAGGAGTTTTGACTAGCTGCTCTTTAATTGTAAGGAAGACATTTTGGCACTCATCATTCCATTTCATTGAGGAGTTCTTCCTTAACTGCTTGAAGATAGGCTCACAGGTTGCTGTGAGTTGAGAAATGAATCGGCTAATGAAGTTGATTCTTCCCAGAAATCCCCGTATTTCCTTCTCTGTCTAAGGAATGGGCATTTCTATGATGGCCTGAATTTTGGTAGGATCAAGCTTAATCCCTTTGTGGCTGACTAAAAATCCTAGCAACTTGCCTGATTTAACACCAAAGGCGTACTTGGTTGGATTCAACTTCAAGTTGTACTTACACAACCTATTGAAAAGCTTTTTGAGATGGTCTAAGTGGTCATCCTCCTTCCGGGAATTGATAATGATATCATCCACGTAGATCTCTATCTCTTTATGTATTAAGTCATGGAAAAGAGCCATCATAGCTCTCTGATAAGTAGCTTCAGCATTGATGAGGCCGAAAGACAACTGTCTGTAGCAAAAGGTTCCCCAAGGCGTGATGAAAGCAATTTTCTCACGATCTTCCTCAGCAACCGTGATCTGATGGTACCCCTTAAAGCAATCAGCAAAGGAGTACATGCCATATTGAGTAGTATTGTCAATGAGAATGTGGATAAAGGGCATGGGAAAGCTATCTTTAAGGCAAGCTTTATTCAGATCCTGATAATCCACGCAGACTCACACCTTTCCTCCAGGCTTAGGCACGAAAATGATGTTAGATATCCATTCAGGATATGTGGACACCATGATAATGCCAGCTTGAAATTGTTTCACAATTTCTTCTTTCACCTTTAAACTTCACTCAGGTTTCAATCGCCCGAGCTTCTGTTTGACTGGCTTGAATCCCTCTCTAATGGGAAGGCGATGAAGAACAATGTCAGTGGACAAACCCACCATGTCTTCATGAGACCATGCAAACACATCCTGAAATTGGGTTAATAGCGTAACCATGTCATTCCTCTAGTTTGGGGTAAGGTCTGAACTAATCTGGATTAACTTAGGGTTTTCTAAGGTTCCGAGATTGAAGGAGGTGGTTTGATTAAGGTTGGGTTTAGGCTTGTCTTTGACCCATTCTTTGATCTCCAAAGACACCTCAATGTCCTCTTATATTTCCAGCAAGTCTGAGTCTAACTTTTCATCAAAGTTACAACCTTTGTGAAGAAGAGGCATCTTATCAGCAAGTACATGCACATTTAAGTTCAAAGTCCTAAAACAAAATATGCTTTCACTTAATATATATGAAACTGTTTAATCATACATAATGTTAACATGTACGAGCAAAAAAACTGCTAATACTATGCAGAAAAGTAAGCAGTTATTATATCTACAGGGTAGAAAGAAGTCCTGCCCATTTTACCCTTGTCGACCAATGCAAAGAGTGCTGCTCCAATTGGCAAGGATAAAGTCCGGGTGGACTGCATTGATGGAGGGGCTGTCATCGTCCTCCTTCTCCCGAATGATGACCATAACATCTAGGCAATCATTGTCTGGGGTGTATCTGTAACATTCCATATTTGTAAATGTAAGTTATAAATATTTATTGATTTATATAAATATTTATTGGATGTGTTTATTATTGAACAAGTAATTGTTCAGTTTGATTGAGTTGTTTTAGTTAATTATTTATTTGTTAAATAATTAATGTGTTATGTGGATTGAGTTATGTGATTAAGTGATTTATTTAATAAATTATTATTTCATAAAGTGTGACAAATAACTATGTTATAAAGAGTTATTAAATTAAATTAAAGTAGTTTAATTTAGTTCTTTGCCAAACAAGGCATAAGTATTAATCCTTAATTTTTAAATGGGTTACCAGACGAAGCCTTATGGCTTTTGGATTTCTTTTGAATTAAAATTATTAATAAAATAAAACAAATATATAAATAAAATATATTTATATTTATAAGTTATATGTTATATAAGTTATATGTTTTTGGTAACTGATAGTATTTAGTAGTATTATAATGACCACATGCGTTTCTTTTATTTACGTTGGCTTATCAGTTTTAGAGTACGCATAGTTTATCAGTTGATTTTTTTAGTTTATGCATTTGTCTAAACCTAAGCCTAAGTAAGAAAAGGGAGAGTCTGAAAGAGAGAAACAAGAGAAAGACATGTCTTTGGATTCTTCTACTTTTGTCAGTGATTTATAAGTGTCGTTTGAACAAACTAAAGGTATGTTCTATAAACCTTATCATATATGTTTTACAGTATATAGTCTCTGTGAAATTGTAGGTCTCGATTTTCTTAAAAATCACGGTGTATCAGAATGTTACCAAAAATCTCTTGAAAAACCATGCTTGTATAATTAGTTAGAGAATAGTGATAATATGTGTAATTTTAATTGTTATCACTAGCATGTGTATATATATATAGGATTGTATGCTAATTACGTGTTAAAGAAAGAGGAACTTGGTTTTACAGTTAAAAACATGTTTGAACGTATGTTTTGCAAAATAACAAAATTGGTATGTGATTATATATATTGTGAACTACTATGAAATTGAACTATACATGTTAATATGTGAGTATACTTGTATTTTAAAGGTATTAATTTGGTTATAAGTATGAAATTTTAGTCACTATGTCAAGAAATATATCAACAATAGAGTTTTTGTTTTAAAAAGAGTGTTTTCAAAGAATTAGTTTATGATGGTGTTGATTAGTGGCTGATAATTGGTATATAGTTGATTGTTAACAATTATGTGTAATTTTCATGAAGTTATACATATTGTTGGATGTCATTGGCTGTTAAAAATAAATTAGACAGTAGCTTTGCTCTGTTCTTCTTTTTGGTTCTGTGAGTTTCGGCGCCCCAGCGTCAAAATTCACGCCCCAGCGTCAAAATTCACACCCCAGCGCCAAAAGTAGGCCAGAAGTTCGTGCCCCGACGCTGGAATTCGTGCCCCGGCGCCACTGCTCGTGGCCCGGCGCCACTGCTCGCGCCCCGGCACCACTGTTCGCGCCCCAGCGCTGGAAAGTGGCCTGAGTCGGACAGTTTTGACATCCTGTAGTAAAACGGCCATAACGTTTTCATACGAACTCCGCTTTAAGTAATTCAAGATGATTCGGAAAGAGGACGAGTAGACCTACAACTTTCATGCTTTAAGTTTTTTAATTGGAGGTCTGTAACAGTAGTAAAAATGGCCATCTTTAGGATTTTTGTGTATTTGGAGCCAATCGGAGGGCGTCGGGATGCACGAATGCAAGTGCAACCCTTTGGGTATTAGTATAACTTAATGATAACATGTTGGACATGTAATAGGATGTTGTACCAAGTTGTTAATGTACATATGGTGTAATGACATGATCACTTAAGTAGTTGTAATAAAGCTAAAAAGTAATGTTCATGAAAAGATGTGTTATTGTTTAAACTTAAACTTAGTTAGTAGCTATACTAAGAGTAATAAAGTAACTCATAAAGGTAATGTTAGTGTAACTAATGTGTATTGTCAATACATATGGTATGTGTAGGACTTGGGGTGAACGTGAATAGTAATTGTTTAACCTACGCACGAGGCAAGTTCCCTAACCTTTGCTACTTTATTATTCAGCAAGGTTGCTTTTCACTGTTATGTTATACTTAAGCAAGTTTTCTAATTCTAAAGCTTCGTTATGCAAAATTCATATGCTATACTTTATTGAGTAAAGTATTTCCATTAAGAAACTTCATTGTGTCCAGTTATTCATGATAATACAAGTTTCTCATCTCTGCACTTTCGTAGAGATAGTTATTATGATTATGCAAGTTTCTTAACTCTAAACTTGTTATATTAGCATGCAAGTAACTTTAGTTTATCGTTCAAGCTATTATTTGTTGTGCATGCTTGATATTAAATTCTAAGATGTAACCTTAGCTTAATGTTATTCAAAGCAAGGTATGATGTGTTATTCAATAGTTATGCTATTAGATTATCCCTAAAGCATGAACTTAGAACGAAATACTTATTCAGTTATAATTATTCAATAACATAGTGTTATTATCTTGTATTCAACTAATCCTTAGTTGATGTCCATTGAACTCCAAATTACCTTGAAGTGTATCCAAACCAAACTATCTTTGGGACGGACTTGTACTCAAAATACTGAGATGAACAACCTTATTTATAGGGGTTATGCTTAGTTTTGTACTTTGCGCTGAAATGTTTGTATACAATACATGTACGAAGGGTTGATCCCCCTAAGTACCTTAAAGTCATTATGGTCGTATGACCGTAAAAGTTTAAGTTGAAAGATTACTTATAACTATGGACAAGGTTCGTGGTCATTAGACCCTCAGTGAATGTTTAAAGTATTAATAGAACGTATTGTTCAGTTCTATTGAGCCCCTAAATGGGCAAGGAATGTTTAAGATGTTAATAGAACTTATTATTTAGTTCTATTGAGCCCCTGAATGGGCAGAGAATGTAAAAGTTATTCATTATTATTTCAAGTGAGTCTTGTTTGCTCACTCTTGCCTGTAAAATCCTTACAGCTACAGATGGGAAGGGCGACGTACCTAGCACCAGTAAAGGAAAGGGAAAGACGAACAAGTACTGAAGACTTGTAATAGTTTTGATAGTTTTATTATCAGACTTTGGTTTAAAGAATGTAATGAATTTTATTTAAATTTTTCCGCATGAATGATTGTATGTAAAGGTTAGATAACCTGGGAGACATTATTTTATATAATTCCTGTATGGGTAGGTTTATTATTCAATTTTATTTATGATTGGGTAGTTATAAATGAATGTTTTGATTACGTGAACACCAAATCTTGAGGTAATGAAGTACCGAGATTTGGGGGTGTCACAGTATCTGTTTGTATTTTCATTATGAACAATGATGCGCATGCCCGACATTATTCGGACGACATTTTATTTGATTCTTTGTTTCTCTTCCTCTACTCTGGGATCTGAAACAAAGACTTCTTTTTCTTTAAACGACACTGGCTTGGGAAATAGCATAGCCATCACGTTGGTTAGCACCATTACAGGAGGTTGTGCGGACTCAGCATTTGAAGGCGAAGATAAACGCCGCATGGTTGAAGCTGAAGTAATCTGCTGATGCTTAATAAGGATTCCTCTGACTAGACCTGGCAGAATAGCCTAGTCCAGCTGTCCCAATTTGACTGGCTACTTGGATGGGTATTTGATACCTTGGTGATCTTTACCCAACCCTTGTCCTGGCTGATGACCCAAAGACATCATTTCTTGAGTAGCCGATATTTCTTCGGCAGAGATCTTGGGTATGGACAATGGCGTTCCCAAGGCATGAAATTGAGGGTTGCTTACTTCCAAAGTGTGGAAACTGACTGGCTCAACATCGGAATTAAAACTGATGAACGGTATGTCACCTTGTTGAGGGCATTCCGGTTCAGCGTTGACTGTAACTAGACTATTGTTGATAATGTATTTTAGTTGTTGATGAAGGGTGGAGGGGACTGCCCCAGTCATATAAATCCATGGTCTTCCCAAGAGCAGGTTGTATCCCGAATCTATCTTGAGTACGTGGAAAGACACGCAGAAGGTATGGGGACCAATTTCGATTGGTAACTCAATTACTCCGACTGCATTCCAGCGGGATCCATCAGAAGCTTTGATGATAGTATGGCTACTTCGAATTTGATTGAGATTGACGTTCATCTTCAGCAACATAGCGTAAGGACATATATTTAGAGACGAACCTCCATCTACCAAGACTCCAGCTAGCATGTATCCGGAGGACAAGACTGCAATGTGTAACGGCTTGCAATGACCGGTCCCTTCGGGCGGTATGTCATTATCATTGAAAGAGATCACATTGTTGTTGAAAATGTGATCAGCCAGATGTTGAAATTTTTCCACATTCACTGATTTTAGCAAGTAGGCTTCTTCCAAAACCTTTAGCAGAATCTTCCTATGATCCTCGGAAGTTAAAACCAAGTCTAGTATTGAAATTTGATGTGGAGCTTCTCTTAAGCTTAAAACCACCTTGGCTTCATTATGACCCATAGCACAAAGGAATTTTTCAATCTTCTCGATGGGAATTTTCCCCTTTGATTTGATGGTAGACTTTATCACCCGTTGGGGCAGATATAGTGGATTCTCCTTCGACACTATAATAGTTTTATGCGAGGTGGATTCTTCACCTTCTTTATAATTCCACGAAACTGTATGCAGGCTAATAATAGGATATTATGCTCTGCATGGTAAGTTAATTGGCTCAAGAGCGGCCACTTTCAAAAGATTGTTACTTCCTCTAAGTTAAATTGTTGTTATAGTGAGTGGCTTGACAATGCCATCAGCCTCAGTGGAGATAACTGCTACCAATCCCTTCCATTTAGTATGAAATGTATTCTCACCACCACGTAGCACAGTATCATCATCTGCTAGTTGTAGGACACCGCTATCAATGAGATTCTGGATAAGGTGGCTGAGTGCCCAGCATTCTTCTGTGCTGTGACTGCAAGAATGGGAGTGATATTGACATACTCCATCAGAATTGTACCTTCCTAAACGGGGATTGATTGGAGGTAGAAGGGAATTAATCCTTCCTTTATTGATTAGCATTTGAAGGATTTCCTCCATGGGTTGGCCCAGATATATAAATTCCCTTCTGTTGGCAAAATCTCGACGAGCTTTGGCATTCGCTCTCTTTGCCACTTTGTCCTCCATTGTTTCACTTCCTGGAGGTGAAAGGGGAATATTCATGACAAGAGGAAGGAGACTAGCATGCCCCTGGCTGATTAATTGGCATGTGACTTGATGTTGGTAGGTCACCAGTTCTGTAAATTACTCGATTTGTTTGCAAAGAGTTTTTATCTTTCGTTCCATTACGAACTGGAATTTGGCAAAATTCCACTTGTCAGCATCATCTTTGATGATCTGGGATGCTTCATCATTAGAATTGGAACTTTGTCCATTGCTCCAATTGATCATGTGAACCTCTTCCTCTTTGTGTTGAGGAAGAGGGTTGTTTTGAACGTGAGGTTGATCTGGTTTGGTGACCACAATCTCACCGGTGTCTATCAGGTCTTGGATTTTGTGTTTCAAGGCCTAAAAATCTTGAGTATCATGTCCAGGTGCCCCGGCATGATAAGAACATTTCCGAGCAGCATTAAAACCCTTACCATTAGGGTTGGCTGGTGGAAGAAGATGCGTGATTTTCTTCTGTGTGGTCAGAAGAGTAAGAATGTTCTCAAGGGAGTCCCCTAAGGGTGTGAACACTCGAGGGCGTTTTACTTCTCCACCTTTTGGTATTGGAGGGTTTGAAGACTATGCTTGAAAAAGAATGTAATTTCTCCTCTGGATAGGCATGTTCTGATTGCCTTTTTGACCCTGTAGTATCAGGGAAACATCCTCTTCTTTCTTTTTATGGACCATCTGGGGGTTGTTTCCATAATTTATGGATTAGATGTGCTTAGCAACATCTTTAAGGGCAGCTAGGTCTTGAATCTTTCTTGATTTCAATCCCATCTCCCCCATGTTTGATCATTTCAGAAAATGGTTTACCGATGCCAGCTAAGACTCTTTCATAGAAAGGAGTTTCTTTTATGTCGATAAAGGTCATAACCATCTCTGACTCTGTCATAGAAGGAATAACTTAAGCAGCAAGGCACCTCCACCTTTGAGCATACTCTCTGAAAGACTCGTTGGACTATTTCTTGACCTTGGTAATCTGGTACCGGTCAGGAGCCATCTGAGAATAGAAACTGTATTGCGTAAGGAAAGCGTGAGCTAACTCTTCCCAGCTATGGATCTTTGAATTGTCTAATCTGGTATATTATGAACGGGCTTCTCCATTCAGACTTTTTTGGAACAGCTGCATTCTGAGCTTCTCATCTTCTACATAAGATCTGAGTTCTCCAATGAACACCTTTAAATGTGTGTAAGGATCTCCTAACCCATCATACTTTTTAAAGTCAGGAGTTTTAAATTTTTCTGGATAATGAACACCAGGGAATATACAAAGGTCAGCATATGACACACTCCCATGTGCTCCAATTCCTTTGATAGCGCGAAGGGTTTCTTCCATTTGAAGAATTTTCTTTTTGATGTCACCGGTGCCTGGATACTTTGTGAGATGGCCGGCATCATGATTTTTATTGGTTGTATCCAACTGCAGTTCAGGTATTGTAATGACTTTATCAGGACCTTGAGTTCCTCCTTGTGTAGAGGATTCAGCATGTACGGGTATTTTTGGACCCTGCGTAGATTGATGTAATTCTTTAAGCAGAATAGCCAAGTCTGTGATTTGTTTACTTAATCCGTCAAATTCTTCGTGAGAAACTGGATTAGACTGGCCAGATGCAGACATGATTGGCTGTAGGCCTGCGGCCTTTTTGGACTTTGACCGGGTAATAGGTCTGAATGCTTCCCTGTGACAAAACTGGCATAGTTTAGTTTTTAGGGAATGTGTAAATATTAACATGCTATGTGGTGTGTCCATTTTAGGAATTTTTGTCCTGTAAAACGGATGTTAGCTGTTCGTAGTACAGGATAGCGTGTTAATGTAAATATGTATATGCACATATTTCTTTATATTTCTCATTACATGGAGATGAATATGGAATGTAAATTACAAGTAATTGTTTTTACAAGTAATTTAAAATGAGAAAGCATGAAGAGACTTTCCTCCGCGTTTGGTTTATCAGAGGCTGACCTATCTTAGGTTATTCTCGCGGCTTTTCAGCATGAAGGTTCCTAAATCATCGCAATTTACTCGACGGGAAGTTAATCCGGTCTTTCAACTGGAGCGATTTTGGATGGTGCCTTTCCTGAGCCTCGTTGGAATTAGTCTTCCTACGAGTCCAGTAATCAAACACCAATAGGATAGCCTCCTGGTGGAGGGACCACACAACATACATTCACATACAACGTGTCTCACCGTTTATGAAAATGATGACATGTGCGAAGCACTAATATCACAGGTAGATATAGTGTAAAGCATTAATCGCAGTAAAGATATGCATTCGTACACATTCATCATAAATGTAAATGTAACATCCACACATAAGCATATAACAATTTTGAAAAGCTTGCAATAGCGGCTTAAGTCCTCTTAATGGGGTCTCCCCAGCAGAGTCGCCACCTGTCGACGTCAGAATTTTTATTTGTCCCTTTTCGTTACCTGTTCTTTTGTGTTCTCATTTTATGTGAGATTTGTTTGAAAAAAACAAGTGAAAAAGGTCCGATATGTATAATGTCGACGATTGGAATGTAAGAGTCGCCAGTTGTTTTTTTAACTGGTTGTACCAACACAACCGAGAAAAGGTTTGCACATTGACCCAGCGATGTGATACTGCTAAACGGGTCTATGAAACTGAGATTCATTTAGGGTTCGGGGACTTGCTTATGCGGAAGGAAGGTGTTAGGAACCTCCCGACATCCGTGTTGCCACGGTGACCGCCACTTTTCAAGAAACTGTTATATGAATGTGTGGGGGGGGGGTCAATGTGCTGTTATTTGGAAGTAGTGCTATGCCTCGTTTGCACCTATATACATAGGGTTTGAATTTGTATAAAAATTCAATTTTAAACAAGATATAGTAGTGATGTTTTAAAAGAGGTTTTTCAAACCCTATGCTCAATTGTAATTAAGGCCTTTGATACTTCCATTTTATTTCGTATTCAGCTTGATTAATTTTATTTTACAGATGCGAGGCATCTGCAAGAAAATAATGTACAAAAGGTGTTAAACTTCTCGTGGGTATGAAAACCATCCGAGGTGATCCAAACATCACAGATAAATTTACAAGCTGCTTACAGCTAAAAAGGTCCATCACGGGAACCGAATTTAGATTCAGTGTACTGAATCTGTGATCACATGACGCAATTGATATAAACGCAGTAAGCAGGTATATATATAAAAGCTGTAAATATATATATATACAGACATGATCACCAACCACGAAGCACCTCCATGGGGGATTAGAAATGTAAATAAAGTTGTAAAAGCTATCTACCGCCACGGAGGAAACTCCAGGCGGGACGAAATGTACAGAAAGTAGTAAAAACGGTCAACCACCACGAAGTAAACTCCAGGTGGGAATATATATAAGCGATAAATGCACTGGATATAAAATCCAGGCTCATCGGACAAAGTCCAACAACAGTTAATATATAAAAATATATATATACGAAAGCAAATAAAAGCACCGGGTATAAAATTCAGGCTCATCGATCAAAGTCCGACAACAGTTAATATATATATATATATATATATATATATATATATATATATAAAGCGGTAAACGCTCCAGACCGAAGTCTAGGTTCAACGTAAAGAAGGGTGTGTGCAAATGTGAAGAAAAAGGCTTGAAAATGTGTAAGAAGGCTTACAGTGGGCTACCAAAGAAGACTTCAATAACTTTAAAGTAGATAAACACTGGCTTCCGCCGGTACAAAAGTAGCTATATGTGAGCTCATAAGTGTTTAAAATGAGAAAGCACTCAGTTTGGGGTGTGTACAGAGCAAATTGGACAAGGCTTCCTCGCCTTTTTTTCTCTTCAAAATGGCCACCCCAAGCCCTCTATTTATAGAGGGTACACCCTCTATTTATAGAGGGTGTACCTGCGGTTGGGCCGCAGGTGTAACAGAGGCTGCCCGGGGTGCCCCGGGCTTCGCGGGTCCTGTCGTCTCGAAGTACGTGCATGCATACAACGTGATATCCGCTCAAACTTTTAGAATTGCAATTCGGGCATCCAACTGAGGTATATAGGACCTATTTCGGACTATCGTTGTCGAGAGTTACGCAATGACATGGGATTAGAGGTTATACGAAGTCATAAAGATGGGGCGATGCCCTCCGGTCTTCAGCTTCAAATTATATCTGTTATCCTGCGCAATAGTCACTCAGGATTGGTTTTCCTTTGCTCTTGTGGGACATTGTTGTGTAGAAATGTATGTTTGAAATGTTGAGACGACGCGATGTGGCGACATGGTGGCAAGATGATGACTTTGCCCCTCACCGAGGTTATCTCCAGTTTGGGCTGATAAAGTAGACGTTGCTCAGGGTTATCGCTGAGATTAGACTTCTGCAAATGTTGAAGGTCCTCAGTGTCATCTCTGAGGTGTTCCTGTTTTGTACTGAGTACCTCGGTGTGAGTGCCGAGGTTGAAGCTGATGGAATGCATTTGAAATAAACATTTTCGGAGTTATCTCCAGAACTACCACTGCATTCCTTGGGGTTATCTCCATGGTTGGAATCTGCTATTCCCAGTGTTGGGACTGAGACGAAACATCTCGGGGTTATCTTCGGGATGAATCGGTCTTCTCCGATTTGTGTTTCGGTATTGGATCTGCATACCTCGGGGTTATCTCTGAGGTTGGTATTGTTACTCCCACTGTGTGTTCCGGGGTTGAGCAGTTACTCCCAGTGTGTATTCTGGGGTTGAAACTGAACTTCCGGTAGTATCCGGACTAGATGTGAACTATCTTCCAAGGTTTTATATTTGAAAGACGAATCTGCCTTCCTGCAATGTTAGTAACCGATATGTAGAAATTTTCGAGTGTCTACACTGAGGAGAACCGGTCAAAGAAAAACATTGACCCTAATGTGAACTCAGTCATGGTCATCATCAAAGAGGAGGAGGATAACAATCGCCCTTTCATCACAGCTGTTTACCAGGACTTAACCTTAGGCAATTGGAGTAGTACCCTTTGCATTTGCCGAAAAGGGTAAAAAGGGTAGAAGATCCCTCTGCCCTGCTCTGTTGATATCATTAACTGCTTACTTTTGTTGCATACTACTAGCAGTTACTTTTGTCATGTTAATTGTAAGACCCCAACTTTTATAAATAAAGATAAATTTTCTATAAATATCATTTTTGAATATTATGGAGTAAAATTGATATAATATTATAGTTATGGGTAATATTTATAAATTTTACAAAGTACGCAAGTTGCTATATAATATTCTATTGGTCGGGGAATATTCGTTTTAACAGAGAATATTCGTACGACGACACAATCATTGGTGGACCCCACAATAGAATTATTGTCGGATTGAGAAAACGATAAAAATACTTTATTAAAATAACGGCGGAAGTTTTACCATTAATACTGTTGAACTACTCGGTAGTAAAAGTACAGTAATACGCATGGTTGCATAGTAGCAAACTGTATTGATTATTGATGCTTACGTGATAAGTCACTCAGTTTTGTTTTATTGGTATTATTAATGTAATAAAAGAGAAAAACTTTTTATGTAAAACAGAATACTTTTATAAAGTTATTCGTTTTATTAGGCTAATATTAAGATCTTTTTATATAAAACAGAATACTTTTATAAAGTTATCTGTTTTATTAGACAATAATTAAAATATATTATATTTTATTATGCATAGTGTTTGTATAGTGCCTGCATAGTGTTTGCATAGTAAAATCTTTTATAAAGTTATTCGTTTTTTATTTAAAAGATTTTGCTTTAAATATGGACCGTCAGATTAAAGTAAATCAATCTAGACCGTTCATGAGTTAGTTACTATGCAGTCCATTTTTCTATAAATAGAAGCTCATTCCTTCATTATTTTCTTACGAATTCACTGAAACTCTAGAGAGAGAAACTATAGAGAGAAAGAACAAAAGTATTCTACTACTTCACTACTCCGATATCAAGTTTCTTTTACGGTAAGGGATATTATTTCTTGTACTCGTAAAGGGTATTCTTTCTTTCTTATTCATGAAGAGAACTTCTGTTATTCCATTCTTTATTATTCTGTTGGAATAACCTGTATATGCGGGCTACCCTATACTTGGTGAAATTCTTCTGTTATTCCTTTCTTTATTATTCTATCGGAATATCCTGTCTGTGCGTTTTACGCCGGACCTGGTTTCATTATTTATTATTCTGTCGAAATATCATGTTTGTGCGTTTTACGCCGGACCTGGTTCCATTATTTATTATTCTGTCAGAATATCCTGTCTGTGCGTTTACGCCGGACCTGGTTCTATTATTTATTATTCTGTCAGAATATCATGTCGGTGCGTTTACGCATGACCTGGTTCTATTATTTATTTTCCTGTTGGAATAACCTGACTGTGCGGTCTATCGCATGCATGGTGATTTCTTTTGTTATTCCATTCTTTATTATATTCAGTTGGTTAAAGTTTTGACTTTTATACTCTATGAAATTAGTGGAATATCCTTGATATTTGCGCTTCATCCAGTATCTTTTCATGGAAATATTTTTTGAGCGTTCTTGAATTTTACTCCACAAAGCAGTATCATGTTGATAATTTGGACATTATTGGTTCCTGGATAAATTAATTCTTGAACTTGTTTTATTGAATTCTTATATCATTGTCATCATCCTCATGTTTATATTCTGTTGAAAGTCATCTGTGGCCTATAGTGCATAGATGGACCTGGTATGATTATGACCAGGGATTATTCGGTATAATCATGACCGTAATGTTACAAATGATGTGGTAAAAGTCCTCATTGGCCCGTAGTGCATTGATGGACAGTGGTTGGCATGATCATGATCATTAATGAATACACCAATATTCTTGGCCTGTAGTGCATGGATAATTGTGGTCGTGATACTAAAGAATATCATTGGCCGTAATGCAGGGATGATGTGAATTATTTATTAAGCTGAGTCCCAACGATAAAAGTCATGAAAAACCTTTTAAATCATAGAAGATAGTAGACTTTATTCTTTACTTGACTCTTCTAATAGTTTGCTTATTCCGCTGCAGTTAAACTTGATGTTTGTTATATTTTATCAGTTTAACACTATTGAAGGCTAATGATAATTTATTCTGCATTATCTTAGTCATATATTTCTTACTGGGCTAGTTGAGCTCACCCTTTTGTTTTCATTGTTCTATTCAGGAATTGAGAAAGTAGCGGGGACTAGTCGGGAAACGGAGTGACAGTTCGGATGATAGCATTAGTAGTCCTCACTATTCTATGAAATAGTGTGAGAATAAATGTATTGAGGACTTATTTTGAGTTTGAATCCTGTTTAGAAGAAAATGTTGTATTTAAACTCACAGCTTATGTTTTGTCGTATTTTACACGACAGTTGTATAATTAAGTTATATTTAAATTTTGTACCATATTTTTGGCGACTCAGAATAGGTGATGTATACCTATTTTGGGGGCGTCACAGTTGGTATCAGAGCTTAGGGATATGATCCCTGGCTAAGATGTGAGACTAGAACTAGGAGGGGAGAGACGAGGAATTCCTTCGCTAGTATGACCTACCTAAATTTATTTGATATTTAATTGGTCGGTCAGAGTATAGAGATAATATGTGATATGTTATTTAACCCTTGTTTTGTGGCAGTATTTGAAAATGACATCCGAGAATGTTGAGAATAGCAATGGAGCACAGGCGACCGTTGATTCACCACATATCAATAATCAGGATAATGTGCATCAGGAAGACGATAATCCTCATCCAAACAACAACACTGACCAAATGATGAATGATAGAATGTTCAGAGGCTTTATGCAATTCATGCAACAGTAGGTGAGAGCGGCTCCTGTCCAAAATATAGGTGTAAACATTGAAAACTCTTGGACGGTCACCGTTAAACAGTTTAAGGAGCTGGGACCACCGGAGTTTATTGGAGAACCAAAACCACTTAAGGCGAAAACGTGGATAAAGCAGATCACCAAGATATTTGATGTCTTGGGATGCGCCGAGGAGCAAAAGGTTCCCTTTGCCACCTTTATGTTGCGAGGAGAGGCAGATTACTGGTGGGAATGGATAAAGCGTACTGAACCTGCCGCACTAAAGATGTCTTGGGAGAAGTTCCAGGAACTATTCAATGACAAGTACTTTCCCTAAAGTATTCGTCACATGAAGGAGGTAGAATTCATCAAGTTGGAGCAGAATAATATGACCGTGTCGCAGTACGAAGCTAAGTTTGCCGAGCTGTCCCGGTTTGTGTCCCACTTGGTGGATAATGAAGAGAGAATGACGCGGATGTTTTTAAGAGGTTTGGAGCCGGAGATACGTCAACATCTTATTTCTCATAAACTGTGTTTGTATTCAGATGTTGTAAATAGGGCTCAGTTAGTGGAGCGCGATAACGAGTCAACGCAACCAAAAGAGAGCAACCGGCAAAATGATAATACCAGTGGAAGAAGTCATTGAAGCGGTGACAACAAGCGTGGAGGGAATCAGCAGGCCAGAAATGGTAACCACTTCGGTGGTAATCATGGCCAAAACAATAAGAATGGACATTCCAAGAAAAGGAGATTCAACAATGATGGAAAGACGTCAGCACCAGCACCCGTGGTTAAGGAAGGAGAACGACCACCTATCATATGCTTCAAATGCGGAGGGGAAGGACACATCAGTCCAAACTGCGCGATGCCGTCCAAAGCATGTTATAATTATGGAAGAGAAGGTCACCTAGCCCGATTTTGTCGTTCACCGAAGACAAGTTCAGCTAGGGTGGAAGCACCAAAGGACGTCCCAGAAAAGTCAAAACCGGTAGTGCAAGGGAGAGCGTTTGTTGTGACCTCACAAAAAGCAAGGAATCCGAACGAGGTCATCACGGGTAAGCTTATCATAAACTCTAGCTAAGTCTATACCTTATTTGATACTGGTTCTATCCATTCTTTTATTTCTAATATTTGCGCTCAACGATTAAATTTGACTCCGGAGAAATTAGACTTTGACTTATCTGTGGAAACTCCGTTGGGAGAAACCTTCATTACATCCACTATTTATAAGTCTTATTTAGTTCAAATCGGTACCCTCACATTACCTGTCGATCTTATTTCATTGAAAATACTTGCATTTGATGTAATTCTAGGGATTGATTGGTTAACTACTCATCATGCAAAAATTGATTATTTTCGTAAGGTTGTTAGCTTTCATATTCCTAATCAACCTATTATGCGAATTCAAACAACCAAACCATTAAAATCAATCACTGTCATCTCAAGCCATAAAGCTATTCGTTTATTAAAAAATGGATGTCAAGCTTTCTTAGCTCATGTCACGGATCTAAACAAAAATACTTCAGTTTTGAATGATATTTCTATTGTTAATGAATTTCCTGACATATTCCCTGAAGAACTTCCTCACTTCTCCTTGGGGTGCTCCTGTTCTATTCGTGAAGAAGAAAGATGGGAGTATGCGACTTTGTATTGATTATCGGGAGTTGAATCATGTCACCATCAAAAATAGGTAACCATTTCCACGTATTGATGACCCGTTTGACCAGTTGTAAGGAGCACAATTCTTTTCAAAAATCGATCTTCGTTCTGGATATCATCAGCTAAAGGTTAGAACTGGGGATATTCCAAAGACTGCCTTCAGAACTCGGTACGGGCATTATGAATTCTTAGTCATCTCTTTTGGATTGACTAATGCTCCTGCTGCCTTCATGGATATGATGAACTGAGTATTCAAAGAATATTTGGATTACTTTGTGGTCGTCTTTATTGATGACATCCTTATTTATTCCAAAAGCCATGAAGATCATGAGCAACACTTTAGGCTGACACTCCAAAAGCTTCGTGAATACAAACTTTATGCCAAGTTGAAGAAATGCGAGTTCTGGCTTGAGGAAGTAGCATTCCTTGGGCACGTAATATCAAGTCATGGAATATCTATTGACCCGACAAAGAATGAAGCAATTCAAAGCTGGGAGCAACCTAAATCAGTGATCGAAGTACGTAGCTTTCTCGGTTTAGCTGGTTATTATCGGAGATTCGTGGAAGGATTTTCTCGAATCGCTACTCCATTAACTAAGCTGACTCGGAAAGATACAAAGTTCAGTTGGAGAGAAGAATGTGAGAATAGTTTTCAAGAACTCAAGAGGAGACTCATTTCAGCACCTGTTCTGACAATACCATCTGGCTCGGAGGGGTTTGTCATCTACAGTGATGCTTCGGGCAAAAGGTTGGGATGTGTTCTAATGCAACATGGGAAATTCATAGCCTATGCCTCAAGACAACTCAAAGAATATGAGAGGAATTATCCTACTCATGATCTAGAGTTGGCAGCTGTTGTCTTCGCACTTAAAATTTGGAGGCATTACTTGTATGGGGAGAAAGTGGAGATCTTTACGGATCATAAAAGCCTCAAATATTTCTTCACTCAAAACGAACTCAACATGCGACAATGACGTTGGCTGGAACTGTTGAAAGATTATAATCATACCATCCAATACCATCATGGAAAAGCGAACGTGGTAGCTGATGCATTGAGTAGAAGATCATATGCAAGTACGAGTGCGATATTGTCAACGCAAAGGCCCATTTTGTGCGACTTGCAAAGGATGAAAATAGAGTTAAAGACTCTAGGGACCCATGTGATGATGGCAAATATACGAGTAGAACCGACTTTAATTGATAAAGTTAAAGCTGCTCAAGCTACAAACCTAGAGCTGATGCGTATGCGGAAGAAAGTGCAAGAAGGTGCTATTCCGGAAGCAAGAATCGATGAAGAAGGAATACTTCGAGTCAACTCCAGACTTTGTATTCCTAACGACCCTGATTTGAAGTATAAAATCATGATGGAGGCGCAAAACACACCGTTTGCAATCCATCCTGGGGGTACTAAAATGTATCGTGATCTTCGTCATACATTTTGGTGGAGCAATATGAAGAGAGAGATAGCGCTGTTTATCTCAAGGTGTCTAACTTGTCAACGAGTCAAAGCGGAGCATCAAGTACCAAAAGGTCCATTGCAACCACTTAAAATTCCAGAATAGAAGTGAGAGCACATTACCATAGATTTCGTTACTGGTCTTCCCAAGGTTTCACAAGGCATTGATGCAATTTGGGTCATTGTTAATAAATTGACCAAGTCTGCTCATTTCTTATCAATACGAGAAACTTATATACTTGAACATCTTGCTCATATATACATAAACGAGATTGTAAGACTGCATGGTATGCCAATATCCATAGTTTCTGATCGAGACACAATATTCACTTCACGATTTTGGGTTAGTTTGCAAAAAGCTATGGGCACGGATTTACGATTTAGTTCGGCATATCATCCCCAGACGGACGGACAATCAGAGAGGACTATTCAAACTCTTGAAGATTTATTAAGACTCTGTGTCCTTGACTTCAAGGGAAGTTGGGATAAGTTCTTACCATTGGTGGAGTTTTCCTACAACAACAGTTATCAAGCAAGTATTGGCATGGCTCCATTCAAGGCGTTGTATGGAAGAAAGTGTCGTTCTCCAGTATGCTGGGATGAGGTGGGTGAAGCAACGTTGTTGGGACCGGAGTTGGTACGTATGACTACAGAAAAAATTCAAACGATTCGGCAACGTATAAAAACTTCACAAGATCGACAAAAGAGTTATGTTGATCTTCATCGAAAGGACGTGGAATTTGATATAGGAGATCATGTGCTGTTACGAGTTGCTCCGTGGAAAGGAGTTACGAGATTTGGAAAGAGAGGAAAGCTCAATCCTCGATTCATTGGCCCATTTTTAATCCTCGATCGAGTAGGAACTGTGGCCTATAGACTCGCTTTACCGCCAAGTATGTCTCGTGTTCATAATGTTTTTCACATATCCATGTTACGTAAATTTATGGAAGACCCGAACCACATTATTGAGTTAGAACTGGACGAAATAGCAGAAGATTTAACGTATGAAGAGGTTCCTATTTAAATCTTGGATAAGAAGGAACATATTCTACGCTCCAAGGTTATACCTCAAGTCAAAGTTTTGTGGAGAAACCACGATGTTGAGGAAATGACCTGGGAGTTAGAATCTGAAATGAAGTCAAGGTATCCTTACCTCTTCGATATACTAGGTACGTACCCTAATTTTGAGGGCAAAATTTTATAAGAAGAGGAGGTTATAAGACCCCAACTTTTATAAATAAAGATGAATTTTCTATAAATGTCATTTTTGAATATTATGGAGTGAAATTGATATAATATTATAGTTGTGGGTAATATTTATAAATTTTGCAAAGTACGCAAGTTGCTGTATAATATTCTATTGGTCGGAGAATATTCGTTTTAATAGAGAATATTCGTACGAGGACACAATCATTGGTGGACCCCACAACAGAATTATTGTCGGATTGAGAAAACGACAAAAATACTTTATGAAAATAACGGCGAAAGTTTTACCATTAATACTATTGAACTACTCGGTAGTAAAAGTACAGTAATACGCATGGTTGCATAGTAGCACACAGTATTGATTATTGATACTTACGTGATAAGTCACTCAGTTTTATTTTATTGGTATTATTAATGTAATAAAATAGAAAAGCTTTTTATATAAAACAAAATACTTTTATAAAATTATTCGTTTTATTAGGCTAATAGTAAAATCTTTTTATATAAAACAGAATACTTTTATTAAGTTATCTGTTTTATTAGACAATAATTAGAGTATATTATATTTTATTATGAATAGTGTTTGTATAGTGCTTGAATAGTGTTTGTATAGTAAAATCTTTCATAAAGTTATTCATTTTTTATTTAAAAGATTTTGCTTTAAATATGGACCGTCATATTAAAGTAAATCAATTTAAACCGTTCATGAGTTAATTACTATGCAATCCATTTTTCTATAAATAGAAGCTCATTCCTTCATTATTTTCTTACGAATTCACTGAAACTCTAGAGAGAGAAACTATAGAGAGAAAGAAGAAAAGTATTCTGCTACTTCACTACTCCGATATCAAGTTTTTTTTACGGTAAGGGATATTATTTGTTGTACTCGTAAAGGGTATTCTTTCTTTTTTATTCACGAAGAGAACTTCTGTTATTCCATTCTTTATTATTCTGTTGGAATAACCTGTATACGCAGGCTACCCTATACTTGGTGAAATTCTTCTGTTATTCCTTTCTTTATTATTCTGTCGGAATATCCTGTCTGTGCGTTTTACGCCGAACCTGGTTCCATTATTTATTATTCTGTCGAAATATCCTGTCTATGCGTTTTACGCCGAACCTGGTTCTATTATTTATTATTCTATCGAAATATCCTGTCTGTGCGTTTACGCCGGACCTGGTTCCATTATTTATTATTCTGTCGAAATATCCTGTCAGTGCATTTACGCATGACCTAGTTCCATTATTTATTTTCCTGTTGGAATAACCTGTCTGTGCGGTCTATCGCATGCATGATGATTTCTTTTGTTATTTCATTCTTTATTATATTCAGTTGGTTAAAGTTTTGACTTTTATACTCCATGAAATTAGTAGAATATCCTTGATATTTGCGCTTCATCCAGTATCTTTTCATAGAAATATTTTTCTGAGCGTTCTTGAATTTTAATCCACAAAGCAGTATCATGTTGACAATTTGGACGTTATTGGTTCCTGGATAAATTAATTCTTGAACTTGTTTTATTGAATTCTTATATCATTGTCATCATCCTCATGTATATATTCTGTTGAAAGTCATCTGTGGCCTGTAGTGCATAGATGGACGTGGTATGATTATGACCAGGGATTATTCGGTATAATCATGACCGTAATATTACAAATGATGTGGTAAAAGTCCTCATTGGCCCGTAGTGCATTGATGGACAGTTGTTGGCATGAGCATGACCATTAATGAATACACCAATATTCTTGGCATGTAGTGCATGGATAATTGTGGTCGTGATATTAAAGAATATCCTTGGTGGTAGTGCAGGAATGATGTGAAGAATTTATTAAGCTGAGTCCTAGCGATAAAAGTCATGAAAAACCTTTTAAATCCTAGAAGATAGTAGACTTTATTCTCTACTTGACTCTTCTAATGGGTTGCTTGTTCCGCTGCAGTTAAATTTAATATTTGTTATATTTTATCAGTTTAACACTATTGAAGGCTAATGATAATTTATTCTGCATTATCTTAGTGAAAGTATTTTGTTTTCAGGACTCCAGAGTTTGGTTTGTCTAACCTTGCTGATGGAATGCCAAATCTTCACAATGACTGCAACTTTGATGTGAAGTTGGACTTTGGCTTGATGGAGATTGAGCAAGAGGACTATGAGGTACTTAAGGAGATCAGAGAATGGGTCGAAGATAAACCCAAACCAAACCTTGATCAAACCACCTCTGTCAACATCGAAACCTCAGAAAACCCTAAACAAATCCAAATTGGCATGGACCTTACCCCAAGGTAAAGGAAAGTCCTGGTTGCTCTATTAACCCAGTTCCAGGATGTGTTTGTATGGTCTTATGAAGACATGATCGATTTGTCTACTGATATCGTCATCCATCACCTGCCCATTAAAGAGGGATTCAAGCCACTAAAACTGAAGCTCATACGATTGAAACCTGAGTGGAGTTTGAAATTCAAATAAGAAATTGTGAAACAATTAAAAGCCGACATCATCATGGTATCAACCTACCCTAAGTGGCTATCCAACATAGTTCCCGTGCCTAAGCCTGGAGGGAAGGTACGAGTGTGTGTGGATTATCGGGACTTGAGCAAAGCCTATCTCAAAGATAATTACCCAGTGCCTTTTATCCACATACTCATAGACAACACAACTCAGTGTGGCATGCACTCTTTTATTGACTGTTTTGCTAGGTACCACCAGATCATGGTTGCTGAAGAGGACCGGGAGAAGATAACATTCATCACTCCTTGAGGAATCTTCTGCTACAGACGGTTGTCATTTGGCCTCATCAATGCCGGTGCTACCTATCAGCGAGCCATGATGGCTCTCTTCCATGATTTAATGTATAAAGAAATAGAAGTTTATGTGGATGACATCATCGTCAAATCCCGGAGGGAAGAGGACCACATAGACCATCTCAAAAAGCTTTTTATCTGGTTGCGTAAATACAGCTTGAAGCTGAATCCTACCAAGTGCACCTTCGGTGTAAAGTCAGGCAAATTGTTGTGATTTCTAGTGAGCCACAAGGACATTGAGCTGGATACTGCAAAAATTCAAGCCATCATTAAGATGCTCGTGCTCCAGACAAAGAAGGAAATACAGGAATTTTTGGGAAAAATTAATTTTATCAACAGATTCATCTCCCAACTCACAGCAATGTGTGAGCCCATCTTCAAGTTGTTAAGGAATAAATCCTCCAAGAAGTGGAATGAAAAGTGTCAAGAATTCTTCCTTTCCATCAAAGAGCAATTGGTCAAAGCCTCTGTCTTGGTACCTCCAAGGGATAATGTTCCTATGTTTATGTACCTGTCAATCAATGACAATGCCATGGGCTGCATGCTGGGGCAAAAAGACGATAGAGGTAAGGAAAGAGCTATCTATTACCTTAGTAAAAGATTCAGGAACAACGAGAAATAATACACTTTGATTGAAAGACTTGTTGTGCATTGTCATGGGCCTCTATGAGATTACAACATTATCTCCATGGTCACACAATCCATCTCATATCCCGCATGGATCCTCTGAAGTACGGATTCAACAAACCCATGTTAAATTGCCGACTGTCTAAATGGTAGTTGATCCTCCAACAATTCGACATCATCTACGTGACCCAAAAGTCTATCAAAGGTCAAGGAATTGTGGATCAACTGGCCGTATCACCATCAGGGGATTTCAAACCCTTAGAAACTGAAATTCAGATAAGGCACACTTAGAAGGGGGGGGGTTGAATAAGTGTGGGAACAAACTATGACCGATTTTTGAACTTAATCCAAACTATTGAATTCAGCCTACTATATTAACAAATGCAACTTGCCGAATAAATATGGCCTACTGGATTGAGTCTTTGATTTTATTGTTTAATGAAAATAGCTTGTTGAATTTATAGCTTTGTGAAAATACTTGGTATTAATAAATTTTCTTAAGATAAAGAAAATATCCAAATTTTAATTATCAATATAATTAAATAACTTTTATGGGCAGGTAAAGTAAAGTAAGTAATAAAATGAACACCAAGATTTTTTACTTGGTTCAGCTATTACCCTCTATAATAATAGTCTAGTCCACGTCCAATACTAACTAGTATTGGAGACTCACTTTATTTCTTTAAATTGACTTATTTTACAAAACAGATTCTTTCAAAACTTGAATTACAAGAATTCACTTGAGCACTTTTGCTTCTTGTGCACCAATGCACTCCTTAAGCACCTTTACTTCCTTGAACCTATTTGTAAAAAAATCCTTAATCTACCAAGATTAAATTCTGTTAGACAACACTTAGTCTAAATAAGAAGATTACAAATATAGAGGTCTAATGATCAAAGAAAACAATCAATTTCATAATGCAAGGCTTAACTAATGAATGCAGTGATCAAAGAGTAAAGAGATATCACCAATTTAAAGCTCATAAAAATTTACTAAAAAATAGTATGAATATAATTACACAGCAGCTGGTATAATTGCACCAAGAATAATAGAATGACTTTTTAAGTATGATAGTGCAAAATTAATTCGTGTGTTGTGTTGTTAGACTGATATCTCTGTTGAATTTATAGCCAAAACAGTATTACCGTTGCCAACAAATGAGTTCTATTCTAATAACAAAATATTATTTCCGTGTATATCTCAAGTCAGTTTCATTTTTTGTTTGACTTCTTCAATATCAATCCTCCTAATGCAATCATGACTCTTAATTAAAAGTTGCCGCCATAAATCACACAACCTTTTAAATTTAGAAGATATATCAATTCCGTAATAAGTGTCAAAGGAAGATGACACACCGCTTTTGGAATAAACAATTTAGGAATTTTAAAGGAGTGTTAGTTCCGTAATAAGAGGCAAGTGCTAATCAAAAAAACTTTCTAGGATAATCATGATATATGAGTTCCGAGACATATGCAGATGATCCACTAATTTATAGCAATCATGACTTTGCCGTCACAAGCTATTCAAAACAATTTCCAAGATGCATAATTACAACAACTCTGATACTTATTAATCCACCTCACACGTGTAGCATACAAACTTATAGAATTAGGACTATTTTGAATAACAGAGAAATAAACAACATATAATATGGTAGTATCCAACTAGTTTTGCACATCACAGATATTTAAAATCAGTTTATATTTTAATTTAAATTCCCTCTCAATATTAAGCATGCATAAAATACTTATCATATTAAATGCACATAAAATGTCCTAGAGCCTTGAATTGAAAAACTAAATATTTGCAATGACCTTATATAAAATCTTAGGACACAAATGTCTTCAAAGTCTTTGTTCAAATCATCAATGATCCTTTTATCAATTTCCTGAAATTTCACAATAAACAATTTAGTACAAAAACTCAAGTCATCATCAAAACAATAAGGTTAGAATATTAACAAGTCAACATTCTCCCCCTTTTTAATGATGACAACACCAAAAATTATAGCTCCCCCTAAATCCATGCATATATATAAAAAACCAAATTTCAGGACATAAATAAATCCTAATTACCCATCATGCCTTTTGTTTAGGCATTATTCATAACATGCAAATATGTTAGTTTCAACAAATACTAAACAATCAAAACTATTCAATAGCAAATTATCTCAAAGTCTAGTGTAGTAGTGCTGTTGCGGGATAGATACCAATCAATCGTCTTAAAAATAAACATAACAGAAATTAAAAAATAGTCTTAAAACATAACATATCCAGCCAAAACATCCAGCCAAGCTAGTCCAACCAATGTGTCTCCCCCTTTGTCATCATCCAAAAAGATTTTCAATCAATATCTTCAACATGCGCCCTATTAAGAGTACGTCGAGTGAAATAAGGAAGATGAAGAATGCGATGAAGTCGTTCTTCTAAGGACAAGGTATCAGCAAAATGAGGGGGACGAGGAATCCAGGTCATAAATCACCTCGAATCCGGTTCGATCATTCTATACAACTATTACTATTTGCGGAAGATATAAACATAAATTGTTTATACATTAAACTTACACACTTTTCCCCAAGGTCGAGTAACCTTAACTTAATACACATTACATAACTTACTTAACACATAACCTTAAAATACAACACTTATACAATTTAGCTGCACACATATCCTAACGCTGGAACTGTCTTTAACATTTCCTTGTATCCGACGTGTTCGTCTTAATCTACAATATTTTATCATGATACAGCAAGGGTGAGCATAAGGATTGCTCAGCAAGTTTAAATTCAATAATATAACGATATATCATGATTGAAAGAGTATGAACAATAAGCTAGCTATAATTCATCAATATAATTGTGAACTAGCAGGAACAAACTTTTGACTGAACAAGTATTAAACATGAACAAAAATATCTGGATCAACTGGTAATGAAGGTGATCAACCTTTCATACCTAACTTATACATGCAATATGTACAAAGTACAATTCATGGCAACCAGCAATGATTAACCATAAGCTTATCCGAATGAAACACTCTTAGTAGAGTTAAGTAAAAACAAACTTGCCTGAACCGTTGATTACCGCTATTATCGCTTTATCCGAATACCTAATATTAGTAATATAGATCTTCAATATTAGAATAATATCATCACAGTATAATACTATAATATATACATGGAATAACCTAAACACATAACATATAACCCTATCAGTCTATAACACACATAAAACTCGGTATTAAGTCAAACTATTACAGTCTAAGTTGAACCCGACACAAAACTGACATCCCGACGGTCTAGTCGGACTTTTATCTAGTCTAAGTTCAATTAAACTCTGCCTAAACACTTAACAATTAACTCAGATAATTTTAATAACAGTCAAAATATTTTTCGTAAGCTCGTAATAATTTTTAAATAATTATTACCATTTATCATAAATTTTCAATCATTAAAAACGTATTTAAATGAATTAAAAACCACATAATTCTTTTATCATTAATATTTATTTATTATCAAATATTAATGAACTACATGTCATAATATTATAATATATTTATAACATCACAAAGTATTTTTAATACGCTAAAATCATATTTATATGATTTTTAAACAATTAAATTCATTGTCCGATAATTGCTATTAATATTAAAACATTAATATTTTCATGACAAAATATCAAAAATTATATTTTATAAATTAAAATATTTTTATAACACTTAAATCATTTTCATATGATTTATAAAACATTAATTATATTTTTTCATAATTTATTTAATATATTTATTAAATAAACTAATTATCATTAATATTTATTAATTAATGCAATTCATCACAAAATATTAAAAGTCATTGAAAATAACTTAAAATATTTTCTTTTACCATAATATTATTTTTCATGATTTTTCATGTATTAAAATCATTTTTAAATCATTTATTTAATATTATAATTAAATTAATTAAATGCCATTTATATTTCAAAAATATTAAATATTTATGAAATATACTCAAAATAATTAAAAACTATTTTTCGGACTTTAAAATAATTTTTCAAAATTTATTATGTATTTTTAATAATTAAAAACTATTTTTTATTAATTTTTAAATAATTTCCAAAAAAAAAATAATAAACTGTCGCTAAAGGGCCCTATAGTGACAGACCCGTCGCTATAGGTGTTCTTGGTGTTCTTGGGCTAAACCCAGAACTTCATGTCAGTTGAGAGGGTGGGTGGTTTGACTGGCTATAACTCTTGGATCCTGAGGTATCTGGGTTCGATTAGGTTTTCAGATTATAGTATTGATGCAATACTACAATCCTAAACAAATAACATGGCAATTCTATACCAAAACAGAGAGATATGGGTCCTTAAAAAGCTTGTCAGGCCTGTTCTTCATTTTCTGGGTTACCCAAAAATGAAGAACAGCCAAGACACCTTCTATGCAGTTTAAAATCATAACGTTTTGGACTCGGTTTGTGTGATCTAGAGGCTCTATCTTGTAGTCCTGATACCAGGAAACAATTCCATAACAACAGATCATCATATTATCATCATAACAAGGAGATCAAGGTTAGTCAAACTAGGGACCAGGACACGGTTCTTGAAGATCTGGGTTTCCCAGAAATCTTCAACCAGTCAGTTGGTCAACGGTGGTTTGACCATGCATTTCTACAATCCTGGTACCGATCTGGGTGATCTAATAGCATGCATTTGTAGTTACGATACCAGTCTACAACCTTAAATTAACAACATAGCCAAAAAACTATCTTACTGCAAGATCTAAGGCACAGAAAATATTGTCAGGCGAGATCTGGGTTTCTGGGTTGCCCAGAAACTCAGTCTCCATGAACAATCAACGAGTTTTGACCTCTTCTTACATGAAATCTAGATAGGATATGACCTTGATTCCAGTTCCCAATTAAAGCCTTCATGTCATACTACAAGTTCATAACATAAAACACACATAAAACCTAACATACACCGATCTAAAAGCACTGACATATGACTGTCAGATCACAAATTTCTAACTTTTGCAGATTTAAGAAATCTTCAATTTCGAGCATCAAAATGATATGGATCTAAGTTTTAGCAACCCATATCATCAAATGACACCCTATAACACATATCTAACCAACAAACAACAACATTAAACATCAGATCTAAGGATTTCTAGGATAAGGGTTTATACCTTCTTTGAGCTTTGATTCAAGAACTGATCCTTGATGATCTGATCTTAGCTTGTTATTCCATGATCTTGGCTTTGTTTTACATTCCCTCTCACTCTATAATTTCGAATTTAGAGAGAGAAGAGCTTAGGAGAAAAATGAAATAAACGTGAGCCTTTTCTCTCCTTTAATCTATATAATATCTTTGATTTAATGCATCTAAGTTGCAAGGTGGCACTTGATCTGATCTTTTAAAGATTTAGGACACATGGGATAAACATTAGGGTGATGACTCACCAAGATTGGCCTTATCTTTTGCTTAAGGGCATTTTGGTCATTTCCTTTTAATTTTAATTCTAAAATGGTCATTTGATCAAACCCTTAGGGTTTAGGATTTGGTTAAGGTTTAGGGCCCTCAAATTTAGCAAATTAGTTTTTAACATTTTCCAAATTTAGATTTTCAAAAATAGAAAATTAACATTTCTAAATTATAATTAGGATTTTCTAATTATATTAAAATTTCTTAATCACCATTTAAATATTGCTAATTAGGATTAACATTTCCTAATTAAAATTGCTAATTACACAATTAGGGTCAAAATCATGGATTAGGGTTTACAAACCACTAATTAGGGTTTCTAATAGAAAAATGATTTTTCCTAAATTAGAAATTAGATTTCCGTAATTAGATTAGGGTTTGCTAATTACTTAAGCTTTACCCTAAATAAGCTTATAATTATTTACACTTACGCCATTAAGTTCCAAATTTAGGATTTTATACATCGAATTAGGGTTTCGAATTCCCGAAACTGAAGTTAGGGTTTCCATAACCGGTTTTAGGGTTTCTTATCAAACACTAGGGTTTTCTAACCGAACGTTGACGTTCTTAAGATATAATTAGGGTTTTTCACAAATATTTATTATCTGGTCAATCCTTGACACTTAACGACATCATGTACACATATCATACCATATCCACAGAATATATTCATGTATTCACTTAATCCTGAATAATTCACCTAAATTCTTCACAGAATTTTGAAATCCTCAAAATTCCATCTTAAAAATCTCAAACGCATACACTTATTTTCTGTCTAGGTTCTAATTTTGAACCCTAAATTAATTAATAAAATTTTTTAAAATATTCAAAATTCTCGGGTTGTCACATTCACCCCTTCTTCTAAAAATTTCGTCCCCGAAATTTACCTTACAGCCTACACCATACACCATACACAGCATCACATGCTATCTAATACATCTCTCACCAGAGTAAAAGTTTTCAAATTGTGCTGAGGGGTCATATAGACCATGAACTATTGAGGTTTATAGGTATTACTACCTGTTACCTATATCAATTAAGAAAAAAGTACTTTCCCCTTACAAAGGTTAACAGTATGTTTACAATCACAAAGAAGGTAAACTACCGTTGCGGGTACTTTAGATGATCAATCTATTGTACCTTAGTATTCGGAATGACTATATGCGTTCTTAGATTGGAATTTTTTTATCCAATTAGCATATCCCCATTTTCAGGGTTGTTCACCTCAAACTTATCATAGGATTCCGCACCAAAATAATTTGGGTCGGGAAATTTCTTTCAATGAACACTTAGAGTTTTCATAACATTAGTCTAGCTGAATTAAATAGCATAGACTCATATCGATAATTCAATTCAATCGAATTATTTAGGTGTAGCCAAACCCCGTTGGAAAATTAAAATTTTTGAAAACATTTTTGAGAATGGCGTCATGATGCCGTACTGTATTAACAGTCTGTTTGAGGATGCCGTCATTGTATGACTTTGTCTTAACACATCATACAATAGTGGAACATCGACTTTAGATCAAATTCGCACTAAGTATTCATGTATTTACAACTCCATCACTTTTTATCATCTCTGCACCAGGTTACATGGTACATAATTGATAAATAAAATAACTTTTGATATTTCAAATCATTTGCGTCTAGCTGAAATAAGTAGCATAGACTATACTTTAAACCGTTTCAAAAATGATTACGAGTCTACATATTTTTTTTAAAAGGCACATAGTGCGTATTCAGCTTGATGTCAAAATTTTGAAGTCTAGCATAGCTAGGAATTTTAGAAAACTTAGGTCTCCACTAATAATCATTTGCTTAACAATCTATCTGTTCCTATTATCCTCAATATTCTATTTACACACAACTATACTATACCCAGTTCGTCAAACCACACTTATGAGTTCATTTATTTGCCACAATCATATGAGTTTAAGAACTTGTCCTAGTCAGAACTTTGGCGTCCATTCGCTAAGGGTTCATAAACATTTCATATAACCATGAATCAAGAATGTCACATAAGTATGAATTTTAAGAACTTGTATTTAACCTGATATTCTCTACCTATGACCTATCTATCTGTTATACACATGAGAAAGGAATCACCCTCTTAACATGGATATAGCAAATAGCGCGACACAAACATTTCAATGATTATCATTGCCAGAACTAAGTAGTTTTTACACCAAGTACAATTCCCTGCCCATACAAGGAATCATACAACTCAGCTGCTGACATGAGTCCTCAATTGAATCCCCACCTAACCTTAACACCCTTTTCAATACGAATTTCATTCAAATCGTATTCATAATCCTTTCCTGAATCTGTACCAATTCATAGTACAACTGTCACCCAGCAAACTTGCTGTAACTTTTCAATCATTTGTTTGATCCTTCTCCATACTATAACCTTATCTGATCACGGAGTGATCTCATCGTATACATTACGATTCATTTCTATATCTAGATCGTTTTGTTTTACGATCTCCTATCACTGCACTTTCAGTCTTTTAGACTCTATCTATTTCTCACTACTTTGCAACTTTATTATCAGAGTTAGGGAATTATGTATCTTATAACTCGCCGAGATTCATCTTTGAATCTTACCGACCCAACTAACTCTATGTGAGTTAGTACTTATCCTAATCACTGCGGTTATTAGTCTCAGGTACTCCTACCTAAGCTTCATAACCAACGGCTTTGATACCAACTGTGAGGGCCCCGAATCCAGGTCCTAAATCACCTCGGATCCGGTTCGATCATTCTATACAACTATTACTATTTGCGGAAGATATAAACATAAATTGTTTATATATTAAACTTACACACTTTTCCCCAAGGTCGAGTAACATTAACTTAATACACATTACATAACTTACTTAACACATAACCTTAAAATACAACACTTATACAATTTAGTTGCACACATATCCTAACGCTGGAACTATCTTTAACCTTTCCTTGTATCCGACACGTTCGTCTTATTCTGCAATGTTTTATCATGATATAGCAAGGGTGAGCATAAGGATTGCTCAGCAAATTTAAATTCAATAATATAACGATATATCATGATTGAAAGAATATGAACAATAAGCTGGCTATAATTCATCAATATAATTGTGAACTAGCAGGAACAAACTTTTGACTGAATAAGTATTAAACATGAACAAAAATATCTGGACCAACTGGTAATGAAGGTGATCAGCCTTTCATACCTAACTTATACATGCAATATGTACAGAGTTTCATGACAACCAGCAATGATTAACCATAAGCTTATCCGAATGAAACACTCTTAGTAGAGTTAAGTAAAAACAAACTTGCCTGAACCGTTGATTACCGATACGCAATTTATATCGCTTTATCCGAAGACCTAATATTAGTAATATAGATCTTCAATATTAGAATAATATCATCACAGTATAATACTATAATATATATACATATATACATAGAATAACCTAAACACATAACACATAACCCTATCAGTCTATAACACACATAAAACTCGGTATCAAGTCAAACTATTGCAGTCTGAGTTGAACCCGACACAAAACTGACATCCCGACGGTCTAGTCGGACTTTTATCAAGTTTAAGCTCAATTAAACTCTACCTAAAAAATTAACAATTAACTCAGATAATTTTAATAATAGTCGAAATATTTTTCGTAAGCTCGTAATAATTTTTAAATAATTATTACCATTTATCATAAATTTTCAATCATTAAAAACGTATTTAAATGAATTAAATACCACATAATTCTTTTATCATTAATATTTATTTATTATCAAAATATTAATGAACTACATGTCATAATATTATAATATATTTATAATATCACAAAGTATTTTTAATACCCTAAAATCATATTTATATGATTTTTAAACAATTAAATTCATTGTCCGATAATTGCTATTAATATTAAAACATTAATATTTTCATGACAAAATATCAAAAATTATATTTTATAACTTAAAATATTTTTATAACACTTAAATCATTTTCATATGATTTATAAAACATTAATTCTATTTTTTCATAATTTATTTAATATATTTATTAAATGAACTAATTATCATTAATATTTATTAATTAATAAAATTCATCACAAAATATTAAAAGTCATTGAAAATAACTTAAAATATTTTTTTTTACCATAATATTATTTTTCATGTATTAAAATCATTTTTAAATCATTTATTTAATATTATAATTAAATAAATTAAATACCATTTATATTTCAAAAATATTAAATATTTATGAAATATACTCAAAATAATTAAAAACTATTTTTCGGACTTTAAAATAATTTTTTAGAATTTATTATGTATTTTTAATAATTAAAAACTATTTTTTATTAATTTTTAAATAATTTCCGGAAAATAATAATAATAAACTGTCGCTAAAGGGGCCTATAACGACAGACCCGTCGCTATAGGTGTTCTTGGTGTTCTTGGGCTAAACCCAAAACTTCATGTCAGTTGAGAGGGTGGGTGGTTTGACCACCTATAACTCTTGGATCCTGAGGTATATGAGTTTGATTAGGTTTTCAAATTATAGTATTGATGCAATACTACAATCCTAAACAAATAACATGACAATTCTATACCAAAACAAGACGGGTCCTTAAAAAGCTTGTCAGGCCTGTTCTTCATTTTCTGGGTTACCCAGAAATGAAGAACAGCCAAGACACCTTCTATGCAGTTTAAAATCATAACGTTCTGGACTCGGTTTGTGTGATCTAGAGGCTCTAACTTGAAGTCCTGATACCAGGCAACAATTCCATAACAACAGATCATCATATTATCATCATAACAAGGAGATCAAGGTTAGTCAAACTAGGGATCAGGACATGGTTCTTGAAGATCTGGGTTTCCCAGAAATCTTCAACCAGTCAGTTGGTCAACGGTGGTTTGACCATGCATTTCTACAATCCTGGTACCGATCTGGGTGATCTAATAGCATGCATTTGTAGTTAAGATACCAGTCTACAACCTTAAATTAACAACATAGCCAAAACACTATCATACTGCAAGATCTAAGGCACAAAAAATATTGTTAGGCGAGATCTGGTTTTCTGGGTTGCCCAAAAACTCAGTCTCCATGAACGATCAACGAGGTTTGACCTCTTCTTACATGAAATCTAGATAGGATATGACCTTGATTCCAGTTCCCAATTAAAGCCTTCATGTCATACTACAAGTTCATAACATAAAACACACATAAAACCTAACATACACCGATCTAAAAGCACTAACATATGACTGTCAGATCACAAATTTCTAACTTTTCCAGATTTAAGAAATCTTCAATTTCGAGCATCAAAATGATATGGATCTAAGTTTTAGCAACTCAGATAATCAAATGACACCCTATAACACATATCTAACCAACAAACAACAACATTAAACATCAGATCTAAGGATTTCTAGGATAAGGGTTTATACATTCTTTGAGCTTTGATTCAAGAACGGATCCTTGATGATATGATCTTAGCTTGTTATTCCATGATCTTGGCTTTGTTTTACATTCCTTCTCACTCTATAATTTCGAATTTAGAGAGAGAAGAGCTTAGGAGAAAAATGAAATAAAAGTGAACCTTTTCTCTACTTTAATCTATATAATATCTTTGATTTAATGCATCTAGGTTGCAAGGTGGCACTTGATCTGATCTTTTAAAGATTTAGGGCACATGGGATAAACATTAGGGTGATGACTCACCAAGATTGGCCTTATCTTTTGCTTAAGGGCATTTTGGTCATTTTTTTTAATTTAAATTCTAAAATGGTCATTTGATCAAACCCTTAGGGTTTAGGGTTTGTTTAGGGTTTAAGGCTTGAACCCTCAAATTTAACAAATTAGTTTCTAACATTTTCCAAATTTAGATTTTCAAAAATAGAAAATTAACATTTCTAAATTATAATTAGGATTTTCTAATTATATTAAAATTTCTTAATCACCATTTAAATATTGCTAATTAGGATTAACATTTCCTAATTAAAATCGCTAATTATGCAATTAGGGTCAAAATCATGGATTAGGGTTTACAAACCACTAATTAGGGTTTCTAATAGAAAAATAATTTTTTCTAAATTAGAAATTAGATTTCCTTAATTTGATTAGGGTTTGCTAATTACTTAAGCTTTAACCTAAATAAGCTTATAATTATTTACACTTACGCCATTAAGTTCTAAATTTAGGATTTTATACATCGAATTAGGGTTTCGAATTCTCAGAACTGAAGTTAGGGTTTCCAGAACCGGTTTTAGGGTTTCTTATCAAACACTAGGGTTTTCTAACCTAACGTTGACGTTCTTAATATATAATTAGGGTTTTTCACAGATATTTATTATCTGATCAACCCTTGACACTTAACCACATCATGTAACATATCATACCATATCCACAGAATATATTCACGTATTCACCTAATCCTGAATAATTCACCTAAATTCTTCACAGAATTTTGAAATCCTCAAAATTCCATCTTAAAAATCTCAAACGCATACACTTATTTTTTGTCTAGGTTCTAATTTTGAAGCCTAAATTAATTAATAAAAATTTTAAAAATATTCAAAAATCTCGGGTTGTCACAAACACTATTTATACCATGCACATTCCAAGTTCACTCCTTAAAATACAAAATCTTTCTTCACTTAAGGGTTTAGTAAAAATATCAGCTAATTATTTTTCTGTAGGAATAAAAATTAATTTAATTAAACCTTTTGAAATATTATCCCTTAAAAAATGATACCTTACCTCTATATGTTTTGTACGTGAATGCAAAATAGGATTTTTTTGATATATCAATAGTGCTATAATTATCACAATAAATAGGCACACTATCACATAGAATATCAAAATCACATAGGGTTTGTCTCATCCATAAAATTTGAGAGCAACAACTCCCTGCAACTAGATATTCACTCTTTCAGTGGTTGGTAAAGCAACTGAAGTTTACTTTTTACTATGCCAAGTCACAAGACTTTGTCCCAAAAATGTGTAAGCACCACTTGTACTTTTTCTATCAATTTAACATCTTGCATAGTCAGCATCTGAATAGCCCATTAGTTCAAAGTGATTGCAAATTGAATAAAATAATCCCAAATAAATAGTACCACTTAAATATTTAAAAATCCTTTTAACAGCTTGTAAGTGGGATTCCTTAGGTTTTGCTTGAAATTGTGCACAAAGGCATACACTATACATTATATCAGGATTTAGATGTAGTTAAATATAATAGACAGCCGATCATACCTTGATATTTGGTCAATTATACATCTGTACCTTTTTCATCTGAAGTAAGCTTTATTGAAGTACTAATTGATGTAGCTTTGAATTGGATCCTTCAAAACCAAATCTCTTGAGTAACTCTTTTGTGTATTTGGTTTGATGAATATAGATACCCTCCTTTGTTTGCTTGATTTGGAGTCCCAAAAAGTAATTAAATTCTCCCATTAAGCTCATGTCGAACTCCTTATGCATACACTTTGAAAACCACTCACAAAGAAAATCATTAGTTGCACCAAATATTATATCGTATACATATATTTGTACAATAATAATATCCTTATTTGCATGCTTAATAAATAATGTAAAATCAATTTTACCTCTAATAAAACCATTTGAATGTAGATACTTACTCAACCTTTCCTACCAAGCTCTTGGAGCTTGTTTGAGATCATATAGAGCTTTCTTGAGTTTAAAAACATGATTTGGATACTTTTCATGTTCGAATCCAGGAGGCTATTTTACATATACCTCTTAATTGATGTATCCGTTGAGGAAGGATCTCTTCACGTCCATTTGATAAAGTTTGAATTTTGTAACAAGCAAATGCTAAAAAGATTCGGATAGACTTGCCTTGCAACCGGTGCAAAAGTTTCTTCGTAGTAAATTCCCTCTTGTTGAATATATCCTTGAGCTACTAGCCTTGCTTTGTTACGAGTGATTGTGTCATGCTCATCAAGCTTATTCTTAAATACTCACTTTGTTCCAATGATGGAGACACCTTTAGGAGAGGGCATAAGTTCCCAGACTTGGCATCGTTTAAATTGTTCAAGTTCCTCTTGCATTGCCATTAGCCAACTTTCATCAAGGATAGCTTCCTTAGCATTCTTTGGCTCGACTTGTGATAAAAATGCACATTGATTTTGCAAGCCTCTCCTTGTAGTGATTCCTTTATTTATATCTTCAATGATATTTTTCGGTGGATGGTTCTTGAGATATCTTGCAGTCTTTGGCACTTGAACATCATGTATTATTTCCACTTGTTGGGGGAAATCTTCTTCATGCTCTTGTGTTGATTCATGTTCCGCTTCATGCTAATTATTCAATTAAGCTTGCTGAATTCATTCATTCGGCTTGCTGAATAGACCTTTCCAGTTTGCTGGATTCACTGAAATCTCCAAATTTCCTGCATCCTCATCTCTTTCTTTTGGAAGATCATTCTTAGTCTCATTAAATGTAATATGAATTGATTCTTCAACGCATAGCTTGTTAATATTTAATACACGATATGCCTTGCTATTTTGTGAATAACCAATGAAAATACCTTCATAAGATTTAGCATCAAATTTTCCCAAGTTATCACTAGTATTTAGAATAAAACATTTAGATCCAAAAACTTTGAAATAACTTATGTTAGGAATCTTATTATTTAAGAGTTCATAAGGAGTTTTCAAAATAATTGGACGAATAAGTACTCTATTCAAAACATAACAAGATGTGTTTACAGCTTCGGCCCAAAACTTTTTTGGAAGTTTACTTTCTTGTAGCAAAGTTCTAGCTATTTCTTGTAACGTTCTAATTCCTTTTTGATCACAAAATATTATAAAATCTTTTAGAAATTCAATACCATGATCACTTCTTATCATTACAAGTTTGAGACTATATTTTGTTTCCAAATTTCTTATCAATTTCTCAAATTCTTTAAATGCTTCATCTTTAGTTCTCAAAAATAATACCCATGTATATCTAGAGAAATCATCAACTATTACAAATGCATAAAATTTACCATTAATACTAGCATATCTTTCTGGTCCAAATAAATCAAGATGAAGTAATTGCAAGGGTGAAGAAGTTGATACCATGTTCTTTTCCATAAATGATGTTTTTACTTGTTTCCCGAGTTGACAAGGAACACGTATTCCCTTCTTTTCATACTTTATTTTCGGCAATCCTTTGAAAAGATTCTTTGAGGATAATTTCTTGATTAAATCCATGTGAAATTCATGTCAGGACAATTTCTTGATTAAATCCATGTTCTTACTGGATCTCTTTCAAAGTTGATTGTGATGATCACGTCAGGAGATGATATCAATGCCAAATTCATGGAAATACTATCCACGCTCCTCCAAGTGAACTCCACAATATGAGTTCACCATGACCCTTTTTAATATGGGGAATGGATGTGATTGGGCCAAATGAGCCTAAAGCCAATAATAGTCATCTGTTTATCTTTACCATGATCGACTACTTCACCAAGTGGGTAGAAGCGACCTCTTTTCCCAGAGTTACCAAAGAGGTAATCATTGGTTTCATCAGAAATAATGCCATTTGTCGATATGGAAAACCAGAGGTGATAGTATTGGACAATGACAAAAATCTAAACAACCAGATGATAGAGGAATTATGTAGCAAATTCCACATCAAGCATCTCAACTCCGTCTTTTATCGTCCAAAGATGAATGGTGCCGTTGAAGCAGCTAATAAGAACATCAAGAAGATCATGCAAAAGATGTCCGCCAATCATAAAGGTTGGCTTGACTTGTTGCCTCTGACACTGTTAGCCTACAGAACGTCAATGCGCACTTCCACTAGGGTAACATCCTACTCATTGACCTATGGCATGAAGGCAGTTCTCCCCATAGAGGTAGAAATGAAGTCCTTAAGAGTATTGATAGATGCTCAAATGGAGGAAGACCAATGGTTACAAGATCGGTACCACCAATTATCTTTGATAAATAAGAGGAGGACAACATCCATTTTTCATGGTCAATTATATCAACAGAGGATCACTCGATCCTACAATAAGAAATTCCGGCTACGATAGTTTAAAGAAAATGACTTGGTCTTGAAGAAGGTCCTTACCGATCAAGACCAATATAAAGGAAAGTTAGCCCCAAATTAGAACGTCCCTTTCATTGTCAAGGAGGTATTGACGGGAGGAGCCCTCAGATTTTATGAAATGGACTGCAAAGAATTTCTAGCTTATTAATTTAGACATCGTGAAGAGGTATTATGTCTGAAGTTACCGGCAAACCATCATCCTGGTTCTGGATCATCAATTCATCAATCAAGTCAATTCAGGTTTTCTAAACCTTCCCAACCGCATCAACTCAGCATCAGGCCGGAACTACGCAGACATGATCTCCCTCAGACACGGGAGTACGTAGGTAGCCATCTATGGTGCGGTCTAACCATAAACAAAAATTTTAAACCCCTTCAACTTCTTCAAACATTTAGAACCTTTTCATGCCAGGTTCAAACTACGTAGACCTGATCTCCCCTAGACACGGGAGTACGTAGGTAGCCATTTATGGTGTGCTCTCACCCCCTGTAAAATCATAAAATCCTTTCAATGGTTCTGTGATCATCCATTTAGCTCTTCAACCTTTCAAGCCAAACCATAAAGATGGAACTACTTGGTCTCCCCTCATCAATGGGAACAAACCGACGACCATCTGTGGTGCAGTCAGACCACATAGATGGAACTACCTGGTCTCCCCTCATCAATGGGAGAAAACTAACGACCATATATGTTGCAGTCTAATCCTCAAAGAGGAACACCAAGCCATAAAGATGGAACTACCTGGTCTCCCCTCATCAATGGGGGAATACCGACGACCATCTGTGGTACGGTAGAACCCTTCAGAGAGGATAGCCAAAACCTATTTCTCAAACCCAAACCACATTTAAAAACCAGTCCCAAAACACCAAAGAACTAGGAAACCCAAAGTTCAACGATCCATTTTGAAAGATCCTGAGACATCTCAATGTCCATCCACCAAGGAGGAGTTTAGAATACATCAAGATCGCAAGTCTTGAAGAAAATGGTAACTATGAAGCAAGTAATAAGGCATATCTAAAAGGGAAGTGAATCAAAACATATTTTCTTGCCATATAATACTGTTTGATATATAAAATGTATCATGTACATGACAAATATGGCTAACCTAGTCTATGCAGGAAAATAAAAACTAATCTACAAACCCATGGATAAGCGAGCCACCAAGTCTAACATGGCATCCCTCTTAGAAGATGGAGGTGAATCTATGAGCTCATGCCCCAAGGTGTCTATGTGATCCAAGAGATCTACGGCCATCTGCATAGTGCTACCATACTCATCTATGAAGGCACTCATCTCTGCAATAATGCTAGCAGTATGAGATCTAAGTGCAGTAATATTTGTAGTGGCAGCATCTCGGGTAGCTAGAGCCTAATCCCACTCAACAATAGCTGCATCTCTAGATGATCGAGCCTTATCCCGCTCAACAACAGCGGTATCCCTGCTAGCTAGGGCATCACCCCTCTCACTAAAAGCGACATCTCTACTAGAAAGAACTGTAAACAGCAAGGCCCTAGCCTGATCCCTCTCAAATGTCATCAGATGCAACCTCTGCTCCAAATACTCTATAGAAGGTAGAGTCACAACAGTGGAAATACTGGGGGAATCAACCAGAGCTGCTGTCAAACCAACAAACAGCTCATCCTCAATGGGAGAATCAGGGTCCTCCATAAGCTCCCCATCGTAAGAATGAATACTCAGCTCTAAGGAAACAACCCTAGCCGATACAATCTCTGCCTCCAGCCATGTAGAATACTTAGAAGAGAGACCTGGATGACTAGTAAAAAAGTTAGCCCTCTCTCGACGAATCCAACAGTCATAAATCCTGGTCAAGTCCTCTGCTAACAAAAGTCGAGATGACAATCGCTGACCCACTGCCCCGTCAAAAGGATGAATATCTTAAAACTAATCAAACTATCCCATGACAGCCAGTGGATAACATGTGGTCACCCCTCTCAAACCAGCCAAGGGAAGATAGTCTATGCTGACTGCATGAGTAATAAAGCTATATGGAAAGTTGAGTCCTGAACAAGGCAAAATAGCAAAAGGATCCTCAATCCCTGACAAGAACCAGGATGCTATGTCTTTATACTCAGCCGGCTAAAAGGAATAAGACATGACTATCTCATGGGAAAAATAATACCCATGACGTCTGAATGTGCAAATCGGTCTCAAGTGTGTCATAAACCACACATATAATAAGATGACACTGCATCTGAAAACCCCCTTAGAATGGGTATGCCAAAATGTGGCCGACCTCAAGGTCTCTGCCAAGATCATCGATAAGATGGTATAACCCTCCCTAAGTGTGCGGACTATCGTAATTATGCCGATATTTAGATGGTCCATGTACAATAGCATGTACAGATAGGCCACAATGCACATCAAGAAAATATCTACGTGGGCAGTATGCCACTCAACCTCATAAATGGTGAAGTCCCTGGAATATCTTAGATAACTGTCCAATGACCCAAATCGGTCAATGAAGAAATCCATGGACACCAAATTTCCCGAGGTAATCTCGTCCAGGGCAACTCTGCGCCTCAAGCCTGTCAAGGTCATAAATTACCGGCTTATGTCACCAACAGCCATCCAAGCATAGGGCCGATCCAAAGGTAAATATATAAGACGCTCATACTCCTCCAATATGGGAGTCACCTCATGGATATCAAATCTAAATAGCTGTCTCTCTGGTATCCAATGATCTATCATGCCCTCTACAAAGCTCAATGGAACCTGAAATGTCAGGAGGGTCATGGAGTGCCTCAACAACTGATCAACTGTCACCCAATCTAGGGAAGACAAACTACCATACCAATATCTCAAAGAAGAGGCCACCAACATGGGTGAGGTATGCTCAATCCGACAAATAGTAGATGAAGACATCTATAGAGCCGTATCATAAGACCATCCAGGGGTCAACGTTAAACTCACCTCTGTGAATGTATATCCATGACATAATGCATACATCATGATAAATGATATATGATAAATAATAGATGACAATATGATAAAGGGAATAAAAAGAATTATACATACATTCCTAAATACATCATCATCGAAAACATCATCTCTGTATTCAACTGGAAAATAAAAAGTATAGGGAAATGAGGCACAACCGCCTAACTTCTAACAGAGGCCTATCAAAAGATATAACGAGAAATGGGGCACAACTTCCCAATATCTAACAGAGGCCTATCAAAAGAAATAATGAGAAATGCATCAGAAGGAGTCAATGATGTACACATCATTCAATCTATCCATCTGATGTAACTCCTCCCAAGTCATTGAGTCTCTGCCAAAAGGTATATCAGGCCAATACAGTGGAAGATCTGTGCTAGTAAAACCATCGGAATATGGGCCACCTGAAGGCCCAACGCCAGAGCTGGAAGGATCAAAAGTATCCGCCTCTGATGGATCTTTACGTCAAATGAGTAGGCTCTCAAACATATGCAATCCAATCTATCATCATAATGGAGCCATGAACCTTATCCCCTATAAACTTTGTGGCATGGCTCTGAGCTCTAATGGTGTGAGGGAACCACCAGTGGTAAAAAACCTCCTGAGTGAAGGGACCCTCTGACAAAGTAAAGTCATCTACGCCAATCAAGGGGAAAGAATGGAATGCGTATCTCTCCTGTTGTGCTCATGATATCACGCTCTCCCAAATAGAGCTCCCAACCTCCGTTAGTAAGGAGAGGAATTCGATGGGTGGATAATACATACTTGACGCCAGTCAGGAAGCCACCCTCAAAGCCAATTATCAAGTGGTCCTCGGAGTAAGGAACCCATGTAATGATATCAGTTGTTAATAACTCCAACTATAAGCGAGAATGGGTGAAACCCTCAGCTACAGGAACCTCCGCCAAAGTGGAGTAATGCCATCACCGTCCCCGTGGATAGGTATCTAGACCTAACGTGCTAATAGGACGAAGACATGGGAGCCTCTCATAGGCCCAAAACTGTAAATGCAAAGATCAAATATCTGTGGTCAGGCAAACTAAAAACCCAAACAAGGGGAATCAAAAATCAAGAGAAAATACTCACCAGCAAAATGGGTAAAACCCTAACCAAGCCTCCGTCACACCCTCTGAGCATAGGCGCATCCCTTTGAGGAAGTAGGCAAAGGTGTAGGAGCCCCAATCGAACTCTCTGATATGGTCCACCTCCCGAGTGGCACTGACTAAAGTGAAAGAGATCGTCGAGGAGTTATCCTCCAGGAAATAACCCTTAATGATGATAAGGAACAATTGCCGAAGGATGCAATCTCTAACCCTCATATCATCAGGCAAAAGCTCAGTCAGAGCTTCACTCATGGCATCTACACTCAGGGGAGCAGAACGAATAGTCCGACCCTTGAACGCTGTGACCGGGACTCCCAAAATGGATCTGATGGCAGTTGGGGAAATGCCAACCACTAAAGGCACTGACGGCCCTGTAAACTCTAATCCAGTGATGAATCGCCAATCCATTGGTGTCATCATCGCCTCACAATCTAGCAAGTGGAGAGACTGGGTCTGGTGAAACTAGCGCTCAGACAAGGCCCTGAGATAACCCTAGGGACAATGACGGGGGTAGGGGGTGGGGGGTGGGATGGAAAAGAAAGCCTTAAAGCCCCAGACATGAATAATCTCCCAATACTCTAGATGAAGAGTCTAGTATAGAGAATGTATGCTAAACCAGTTCCCTCTAGGCTATGCAAAACTGGGTACTTGTATCAAATTATAAATCAAGATCAGAACCCTTGCGCCCATAAATGGGAAAAGGAAGATGGAAATTTCTATTACGTCATTCGCATGAAGATGGGTCAAGGGGTGATGACTCAAATCATCCAGAAGATCTGGAATCATCACATTAATAGTTGGAAGCTCCCTACGGGGAACGGGAAAAGAGGGAGCAGGATTTGCAATGGGGACTTCCTCGTCCTCGATATCCGGTCTCTTAACCTGGATAGGGTGAATAACTGACTCAGTCGACTGGCGAAGCTGTCAAGCTGGGCGAGGCCGAGGAACATCTGAAGCTCTCCTCCTCACACCTGAAGAGGCCCTACGGGAGCTACTCGGTTGGTCTGGATCCATAATATAGGCAAAAGTCTCCAAATCACCTCAGAAAGGGTGAGGTAAATTCTAAATTAACGCTCATTTAATTCAAATCATAGCTTAATGCATGCATGCATACATTTCTTTAATATACATCTATAGTAGAGTTAAAATTGCATTTTCATTAAATGCCTAGACTCGTGAATTTTTTTTGGCAGTCTCTTTTGTAAAATGGACTGTCCATATGCACGTAGGCATGACTAGGTGGCCATTCAGTACCACACCAACTCAAAGTCATGACCATCTTATATGCATCAAAATCAAATCCATCATGGTTGCCTAGTTGCCAGATGTGCTTTACTTCAAAACCTTTGCTCATTTGTTCTCATTTAGGATGAAAAAATAGCAAAAGAGGGTGCCAATTGACTATTTCAAAAGCCATTTTTTTTACATCAATACATCAACATAGTAAAAGATTAACATTTACTGCATTGAATAATTTTATCAAGTCATATGAGCATGCATATTCACTACTATGTGTTTAGAAGCATTTTATATGATATCTCACATTCTAATAGTTAAAATTGGAAAAGAAAACATGTAAATATTACCAGGATAGTGCAGAACGATTGTATGGTGACGAATTTTACAGAAAGCAGCCCGAACTCAGTAGATCTAAAGAAGAAATCTTGGATTTTTGTGTTGTTTCAACTTAAAAATGACTTGTGAAAGAGATGTGAGGGAGTATATAACTCACGAGTAGCTGCGGGTTAACCCGCGATAGTTGTGGGTCTACCTATGGCTACCCAAAGTGGTCCCTACCCCCTCTGGCTCGATCAAATTTGAGTTGCAATGGAGGTCCCAGAAGCTAAAAAGTTAAATTTGGGAAAAAAAATGCTATGCGATTGAGTGGAAAGGGCCTGAAATCCTGAATTCAGAGACCAAACCGTGGGTCTACATGTAAGTCATTGGTATTCACCAGATGGGGTTTTTAGAAGGTTGATGACACAAGTTATTAAAAGCGGACCTTGTCAACGCATCGCGAAGGTTCGATGCCATGAACCGGAGGTTGTGATTGCAATCAAAAGCATCCAAACTTGTCCAAGGGTATAACTCATTAGAAAGATATCCCCAACAGAGATTTCAGACATCTCTAACACTTTAAGCTGTTGAAAGCTACTTCAACGAGAGTCAGGCATCCCTGACACTACAAGCCGTTGGCGATAACTCCAACAAAGCATCGAAAAAGATCAGGTGATGTAAGCCATTGAAAGCTACTTCAACGAGGGTCAGGCATCCCTAACACTGCAAACCGTTGGCGACAGCTCAAGTGAAGCATCAAAAAAGATCTGGTGATGTAAGCCGTTGAAAGCTACTTCAACGAAGATTAGAGTATCTGATATGGCAAGCCGTTGATGATAACTCCAATGAACCGTCAAAGAAGTCTTATGGAAAACCATCTTTATCGGGGAGGACCAATGGTGGAATCTGTTATACAGATCCTCAGTCAAGATACTGGTGATTTCCATACCGTTGTAAACTACTGTGCAAGTAGGTACCGAGGAAAGTCGGTGATGGTCAACCTTCACAATGATGTCGTGCGAGTAAGTATTGTGAAGATGTTGAGAAAGCAAGCACTCAAAGCATTACCCCCAGTGGAACTGCCAGCGTAATGGCAGAAAACATCCAATGGTGGCAACCAAGCCAAGCTATCACCAGGATAAAACATCAACAATCCCCGAGAGTCACTCGCAAAAGAGAAGAACATCTTTGGTGTAAAGCACTTCAAAAAGCACAAGGACGTTGGTGATAACCCCAATGTCAAAATTTGGTGGTCTCAACTGTTGGAAAACCCCCATAGTAGGGATCTTAAAAACATCTCTGCGATTTGTCGTCAAATCAGGCTCAAATAGTAATGATAGACATTTCAAACCGCTGGCGACAACCCCAACGTAGCATCGAGAGATCCAGTTATGAAAACTTTATAGACTACCATTCAAGTAGACATCAAAGTGGTGCAAAAGAAGCTGTCATTGACAACTCCATCATAACATAAGTGGCAGGAGTAGACAATTATCATATCCCGTTGGAAATCATTTCAACAACAACATGCAACATAACATCACGTCATGATGCATTGTATTGCATCATCTTAATCCTATCATTGCCATTACATTGCATAAACATGATAAATAGGGGCATCTATACACACTTAAAATTTTTCATTCTTGTTACTAACCATGCAAGAGGGCAGAATTGCCTTCCAGAGACAACCTTGGAAGTGAGATCAAGTCCAACCTAAGAGATAATCCCGGGAAATTCAGTTCCTACCCCAGAGATATAATAAGTAGGTTATATACCTACTTATCCGGTATCTGTTACTTGAATTAGTTGCTTAAACTCATGTTTCTTAGTTACTTTTCATGCATTTTGTGTTCATTTTGTAGATTATACGCTTGGGAGCTGTGTGAGCGACTATTGGTATGAAATAGCAAAGAAAAGCAATCTGAACATTGTTTGGGCTTTCATGTTCATTTCATGTTCTTGGCTTAAAACTTGAATCACATTTTAGAGCTTCTTCTTAGCTTTTCGAAACATCTTGAATCATCGAAACCGGAGTTTAGACGAAGAAGTTATGGCCATTTTCCCAAAGGACGTCAGAGCAGAAAAAGGATCCCTGCCGGGGCGGGCTTTCTCTTCACAAAACCTCCGTTGGGGCGGGGGTACCAGCTAGAAAATAGAACCCTAACCCGCCGGGGCGGGCCCTTTACAAGGCTAAACCCCCGCCGAGGCAGGGGTACGCGTAGAAAAAGCGAATTTTGTCTAAATTTGAATCCAAGAAGGATTGGTTCGATCCGATTGAATCAAGGACTTTCAAGAGGACTTAAAGACATATAAAGAGACATATAAAAGGAGGAGAATCACAAGGATTAAAAGGAGAGGATTCCATTAGATTAGATTAGAGTAGATTAGGACCAAAACTCTAGTTCTTATGAGATTTAGAGATTGAAGCAATTTGGAGACCATTGAAGATTCAAAGTAGGAGCAAGGAGAGCGCATCAAATCTACAGACAATAGATTCTATCTTTTCATCTTCTTCTATGTTTGTCTTTTATTATAGATTCAATTGTGGATTATTAGTTTTAATTCAATGAAGTAATTCTTTGTTTGAGATTACAATGAATCTTATTGTGTAGTTTATTTTAATATGCTTCGCTATCAATTATTATGTTCTATTGTGATGATTGTCTATTGTGATTTGGACTTAATTATTTAATTGCCTAGCTAACAATTATCGTGATAATCTATATGAACACGAGAGATGAAGTTTAGATTTAGATATGATCATGATGTGTTTGTAATTTTTGCATAGATGGAATTCATAATTCGTGTTTAGGATAGAGCTATGCCTTTACACCATATGTAATCTTGTAGAGAACTTGTGCTTTAAATCCTTTTTAATTGTAATTCACATAGAGATATAGTGAATTAGTTAATTAGGGTGTCTTGCTTAATTCTATCATCTGTGGATTTAAGTGAGTATGGGTATTATGCATCGAGAGGTGGTTTTATCTGCTTTAGTGTTATTGATTAACAATTCAGAATAGAAAATAATTTATGAAAAATGTGTTAACTTAAATGAAGCAATAAGTGAAGTTGTGATCTTAAATCTCTGTAATCTAATTTTGAATTAGTGGTAATTAGAATTAGTGTAATTAAATAATTTAATTTATATAATTTTAAATTCATTCGTTTAAATAAGATTGAGTTGGTTACGGGTTAGTACTTGGTTATTTTTATTAAATAATTCCTCGTGGAAACGATACTCTACTTTCACTTTATTACTTGTTGACCACGTATACTTGCGTATTGTGCGTAATTAGAATTTACCCAACAAGTTTTTGGCGCCGTTGCCGGGGAATAATTTAATATTTTTTTTGCCAATATTAGCTTCAATCAAATTAGTCTTAATTTAAATATTTTTTTTTCTTTTTATTTAATTCTCTCCCTAATTTTCTTTCTTTTCAGGTACCATGGCTGGATGCAATTATCAATGGCCTTATTCGAATATGACTCAGCCAAGGGACACAAGAATTGATGGACTCAATGCCTTTTCTACAATATCAGCACAACTTGAGACACTTTCGAGGAGGTTGGACGTTGTTGTAGCCCAACGTATTTGAAGGATAGCAGTTACGTTCAATTATTGTGCTGGTAATCATCTAAGTCATCAATGCACCATCAGTCTTGGGCCGGTCCAGTATGGGAGTAATTACCTCAACCAATATGTATATGATAATTATCATCAAGTTTGGGGGTATCACCCGGATTCTTCATGGAGCTACAACTATCAAGACCAATACTACGCTCCAAATCCAATGTACACACCGAAATTCTCATATCCACATCCATTGTCACAAGAAGAAAAGTCAAATTTGGAGTAATTATTGTCAAAGCTCATAGCAAACCAAGAGGAAAGGATGATGAGTCAAGAAATATCAAGCCATCATTTTCAGAACCAAATGGAACAACTCATCATTAATTCAACCCATAGTCCTCAATACATGGATTCCAAAATTGAGACAGATAATTCAAGGTTGGAGGAATTGTTGTCCAAGTTCATAGCATCAAATGAGGAGAGGAGGATTAATCAAGAGCGGTCAATTCAGAATCAAGAGATATCAATTCAAAATCTACAGAACCAGATGGATCAAATGCTCAAAGCCATGAACAACTGTCCTCAAAACAATTGGTGTTATGACGAGGATTCCGAGATTGATGAAATGCCCGAGCCAAATCTACAACTGGAAGAGACACGAGATGTCGAAAAAGAGGAGACAAGTGAGGATAATGAAAATAAGGTCAGTGAAGAACTAACTATGAGTACCAACGAGGATGAGTTGATGTTATTAGTGGCCCAAGTTCCTTCTCCACCAAAGATCAAGAGTTCAGTTAGATTTGCAAAATTGTGCCCGCTTGGTAGCCATGTCGTCGGCAAGGCTCTTTAGGACATAAGAGCTAGTACAAATGTAAAGCCATGGTGGGACGAGAAAGAGAAGATATACGAAGAGCCCATTGTGTGTGACAACCTTCCATGCCCCAAAGTGATCACATACACAATGGAGAAAACACCTAGCTGTGGGACGATCTTAATTGAGATCATACCAAATTAGAGCATACTATGTGACTTTGATGCATTGGTCATCGCCTATGGGAACCTCCAAAAGGATAATTTATTTCTGATGGATGGAGGGTTCCTCAACTTTTGAAGAGAAATTGGATAGCGTTGACCAGACAAAGTCCGGCTGAAGGACTATAAATCAAGCGCTTATTGGGAGACAACCCAAGTTTAATTTTTATTTTTAGTTTTTTTTAGGTTTCATATTAGTTGATAGATTTTTTTTAGGATTTAATAAGCTTGCTTCTATCATATTCACAGGTTATGCAAGTCAAATTTAAGTATGGTGCCCAATTTGTTCCATGTGCCTAACCTATTCTCCAAAGCTAGCGGATAAGGAAGAGGATTGCTATATTTTTAGGGAAGTCATCTGCTTTCTATTTCAGCCATTGAGGACAATGTGCAGTTTAAATTTGGAGGCATTTTAGTGTCGTATTGCATATAGTTAGTTATTTACATTGTAGTTCGTATAGTTACATTTAGTTTTTGCATGCAGTTTCTTAAAAAAAATTAAAAAATTGAAAAATTAGTAGTCAGTTTACTATGTTTATATAGCATTTAGTACATCTTGTATGAGTCCAGCTGTTTGATATTTACAGTTTGTTTTGGTCAATGATGAGATTGAAATTGGGTAGACAAGTATAGTACTAACTATTAGAGCTTTGATGTGATTTCTTGTTATGAATTGAGTCTTTTTATGTTTGAAACTAGTATAATAAGGATAGCACGGTAAAAATAACTTGTTGATTGATTGAGTTTAAATTGATACATAATGGAATTGTAAAGGATAATGCTAGTTTGAATGAAAGAATGACAAGAATAAGTAGTGATGGCTAAAGTTAGACAAGAACCTAAGTTTAAGAGAATCTTTGGGGTATATAAGCTATAAAAAAAGAAAAAAAATTATGAATAAACACCGTGGCGTGATTGTCTAGTTTTGTGGCCTTTGTTACTTGAGTAAGTAAGCCCGAGGGGATTGTCTTTACACCTAGCTCCCTAAGGTCTTAATGGTCTGGGAGTCGTTGTTGAAAGCTCGTTAAGGTAGCATTGAAAAGCCTAAGGGAATAAGACATTGCATAGCTATGTGTATATAAACCAAAAGAAAAAAATGAATAAAACAGGAAATAAGAGCAAAAAGCCCCCGTAGATGAAAAATGAAGCATAAGTATCCTAGGTTGACCCTCGATATTGGTAATTATTTGATTTTAGTTGGATCTAGCTTGTTTTTGGATTTCTTGATTTTACACTATATGATGCCTTCGAAGAGACTTGTTATGTGTTAAATTTGATTTTATATCAGTTTAACATTGTTGTGGAGCACACACACACACACACTATATTAGTGATAACAGTCTAAGATTTGATGATTTATTGGGAAATTAATGATTTGTTTTGATATGATGTATTATCATGTTTACTTGATTCCTCTAAGGTCGGTTGAATAGACTTGTCTGTGTTATTACTGCTGGATTCGTAGGCATGTAGATTAGTTGCATTGCATAGCATTGTTGTTTTATGTTTTTGCTTGAGGACAAGTAAATGTTTAAGTTTGGGGGTATTTGATAAGTAGGATTTATACCTACTTATTCGGTATCTATTACTTGAATTACTTGCTTAAACTCATATTTCTTAGTTACTTTTAATGCATTTTGTGTTCATTTTGTAGATTATACGCTTGGGAGCTGTGTGTGCGACTATTGGTATGAAATTAAAAAGAAAAGCAATCCGAACATCGTTTGGGCTTTTATGTTCATTTCATATTCTTGGCTTGGAACTTGGATCACATTGTAGAGCTTCTTCTTAGCTTTCTGAAACATCTTGAATCATCAAAATCGGAGTTCTGACGAAGAAGTTATGGCTATTTTCCCAAAGGACGTCAGAGTAGAAAAAGGACCGCCGCCAGAGCGGGCTTTCTATTCACAAAACCCCCGCCGGGGAGGGGGTACCAGCTGGAAAACAGAACCATAGCCCGCTGGGGTGGGCCCTTTACAAGGCTAAACCCCCGTCGGGGCTGGGGTACGCGTAGAAAAAGCGAATTTTGTCCAAATTTGAGTCCAAGAAGGATTGGTTCGATCCAATTGACTCAAGGACTTCCAAGAGGACTTAAAGATATATAAAGAGACTTATAAAAGGAGGAGAATCATAAGGATTAGAAGGAGAGAGAGGATTCCATTAGATTAGATTAGAGTAGATTAGGACCAAAACTCTAGTTCTTATGAGATTTGGAGATTGAAGCAACTTGGAGACCATTGAAGATTCAAAGTAGGAGCAAGGAGAGAGCATCAAATCTACATACAATAGATTCTATCTTCTTATCTTCTTCTATCTTTGTCATTTATTGTTGATTCAATTGTGGATTCTTAGTTTTAATTCAATGAACTAATTCTTTGTTTGAGATTACAATGGATCTTATTGTGTAGTTTATTTTAATATGTTTCGCTATCAATTATTATGTTCTATTGCGAGGATTGTCTATTGTGCAATTACCAAGATAATCTATATGAACTCGAGAGATGAAGTTTAGATTTAGATCTGATCATGATAGCATGTGTTTGTGGTTTCTGCATAGATGGAATTCATAATTCGTGTTTAGGATAGAGATATGCCTTTACGCCATATGTAATCTTATAGAGAACTTGTTCTTTAAATCCTTTTTAATTGTAATTCACATAGAGATATAGTGAATTAGTTAATTAGGGTGTATTTCTTAATTCTATCATCTGTGGATTTAAGTGAGTATGGGTATTATGCATCGAGAGGTGGTTTTATCTGCTTTAGTGTTCTTGATTAACAATTCAGAATAGAAAATAATTGATGAGAAGTGTGTTAACTTAAATGAAGCAATAAGTGAAGTTGTGATCTTAAATCTCCGTAATCTGATTTTTAATTAGTGGTAATTAGAATTAATGTAATTAAATAATTCAATTTATATAATTTGAAATTCATTCGTTTAAATAAGATTGAGTTGGTTACGGGTTAGTACTTGGTGATTTTTATTAAACAATTCCTTGTGGGAACGATACTCTACTTTTACTTTATTACTTGCTGACCACGTATACTTGTGTGTTGTGCGTAATTAGATTTTACCCAACAAGATAACCCTGGGATATTCAGTCCAAGTCCCGGAGATAACCCTGGGAGATTCAGTTCCAATCCCAGACCCCGAGAGATTCAGTCCAAGTCCTTGACATTAAACCCGGGAGATCCAGTTCCAGTGTCTTGTGGATAACCTCAGGAGATCCAATCCAACCCTGGAGATAACCCCAGGAGATCAAGTTCCAGCACCAGAGATAACCCCGGGAGATCAATTTCTAGCCCCGGAGATAACCTCGGGAGATCAAGTTCTAGCTCCAGAGATAACTCCAGGAAATCTAGTTTCCAACCCTGGAGATAACCCCAGGAGATCCAGTTCCAACCCTGGAGATAACCCCGGAAGATCCAGTTTCCAGTCCCGGAGATAACCTCGGGAGATCCAGTTTCCAGTTTCGAAGATAACCCTGGGAGATTCAGTTCTAACCTCAAAGATTACCCTGAGAGATCCAGTTCTAGTCCCGGAGATAACCGCGGGAGACCTAGTTTCCAGTTCCGGAGATAATCCCGGGAGATAATTTCCAACCCCAGAGATAAACCCAGGAGATAAGTTTCCAACCCCAAAGATAACCCCGGAGGATCAAGTTTAAAGCCCGGAGTTAACCCCGGGAGGTTAAATTAACCTCAGAGACAACCCTGAGGACTGTTAGAGTCAACAGCAGACCAATCTCGAAGATAACCCTTGGAAAGGACTGTTACAACTACATCAAAGCTGAAGACAACCCCAGGAGGGGCAAAATGGTTATTTTGCCACCTCAACATCACTTTAACTTATATCAACTTAAACTGCATCAAAAGATGTCCCACAAGAACCATAACTTAAATCCCGAGTGAAAACTTCACAAGACAGCTCAACGAATAGACTACGAAGACTTGCAGATCTGGTAATGGGCCCATCTTCCTGGATTCAAACAATGTCTAATCCCATGTCATTGTGTAACTCTAGTCAACGGTGTGACGCCCCCAAAATTAGGTATACATCACCCATCTTGAGTCGCCAGATACATGGTATAGAATTCAAATACAACTTAATAATACAACTGTCGTGTACAATATGACAGAACATAAACTGTGAGTTTGAATACAAATATTGTCTTCTAGAGAGTATCCATACTCAAAAGGAGTCCTCATTACAATTATTATCACACTATTACATAGAATAGTAAGGACTACTAATGCTATCATCTAGGACCGTCACTCTGTTCCCCGACTAGTACCAGCTACGTTCTCATTTCCTGAAGAGAACAGTGAAAGAAAGGGTGAGCTCAACTAGCCCAGTAAGAAATATTAAGACTAAGATAATGCAGAATAAATTATCATTAGTCTTTAACAATGTTAAACTGATAAAATACAATAGACATCAAGTTTAACTACAGCGGAACCAACAATCCATTAAAAGAGTCAAGTAGAGAATAAAATCTACTATCTTTTATGATTTAAAAGGTTTTTCATGACTTTTATCGCCGAGACTCAGCAAAAACAATAATCCACATCATCGAATCACCCCTGCACTACGGCCAAGGATATTCTTTAGTATCACGATCACGAATTATCCATGCACTACGGGCCAAAGATAATCGTGTTTCATAAACGGTCCTGATCATGCCATAAAACAATTCATCTTTGCACTACGGCTAAAGAGATTCCATCGCTATAATCATACCAAAAACTGTCCATCAATGCACTACGGGCCAATGAGGACTTTTTCCACATCATTTGTAACATTACGGTCATGATTACACCGAATAATCCCTGGTCATAATCATACCAAGTCCATCTATGCACTACAGGCCACAGATGACTTTCAACATAATATAAACATGAGGATGATGACAATGATATAAGAATTCAATAAAATAAGTTCAAGAATTAATTTATCTAGGAACTGATAACGTCCAAATTGTCAACATGATACTTTTGTGTAGAGTAAAATTCAAGAATTCTTAGAAGAATATTTCTATGAAAAGATACTAGATGAAGCGCAAATATCAAAGATATTCCACTAATTTAATGGAGTGTAGAAGTTAAAGTTTTAACCAACTGAGTATAATAAAGAATGGAATAAAAAAATCACCATACATGCGATAGACCGCACAGACAGGTTATTCCAACAGAATAATAAATAATGGAACCAGGTCCGGCGTAAAACGCACAGACAGGATATTCCAACAAAATAATAATAAAGACGAAACCAGGTCTGGTGTAAAACACACAGACAGGATGTTCCAACAGAAAAATAATAAAGACGGAACTAGGTCCGGTGTAAAACACACAGACAGGATGTTCCAACAAAATAATAATAAAGACGGAACCAGGTCCGATGTAAAACACACAAACAGGATATTCCAACAGAATAATAGAAGAATGTCACCAAGTATAGGGTAAACCGCGTATACAGGTTATTCCAACAGAATAATAAATAATGGAATAACAGAAGTTCTCTTCATGAATACAAAAGAAATAATACCCCTTACCTTAAAAGAAACTGAATATAAGAGTAGGGAAGTAGCAGAATACTTTGATATAGTTTCTCTATAATTTTTCTCTCTCTAGAGTTTCAGTGAATTTGTAAGAAATAATGAAGGAATGAGCTTCTATTTATAGGAAAATGGAATGCATAGTAACTAATCCATGAACGGTCCAGATTGATTTACTTTAATCTGACGGTCCATATTTAAAGAAATTTTTTTTAAATAAAATACAATATTTTCTATTTATAGAATAACTTTAATAAAGTATTCTATTTTATATAAAAAGATGTTTCTGTTTTATTACGTTAATAATACGAATAAAATAAAACTTCATTATTGCTAAATAATTCATATTATTAATTGACAATAATTGAATCAAACTGAGTGACTTCTCACATAAGTATTAATAATCAATACCGTGTGCTACTATGCAACCACACGTATTACTGTACTTTTACTACCGAGTAGTTCAACAGTTTCAACGGTAGAACTTCCGCCGTTATTTTTAATAAAATATTTTTGTCATTTTTTCAATCAGACAATAATTCTGTTGTGGGGTCCACCAATAATTGTGTCGTCGTACGAATATTCCCCGACAAAAATAATATTCCCCGACCAATCGAATATAATACAACAACTTGCATACTTTGCAAAATTTATAAATACTACCCACAACTATAACATTATCTCAAATTCACACCATAATATTTAAAAATATTTCGAAAAAATTAAATCTTTATTCATAAAATCTGGGGTTTCACAAACGGCTTTCCAAAAAGGTACAACATGCCTCCATCGAATGCCTAGATTGAAAGTTATAAAGGTTCTAGCGGATATCGCGTTGTCCGAGTGCACATATTTCAAGATGACGGGACCCGCAAAGCCAAGCCTGGGGCAGCCCGGGCAGCCGCAGGTAGACCTGCGCCAGCCGCAGGTTGACCTGCGTCACATTTGGTCTATAAATAGACCCCTCTACTAGCCATTTGAAAAAAAAAAGAGAAAAGAAGAAAAAAGAGAAAACTTTGTCCATTTCAGCCCTTAACCTCTTCTAGAGTGCTTCAAACTTTGTGATTCTTTTTTCTAAACACTTGTAAGCTCGTGTTCTATAACATACTAAAATTTAACCGGTGGAAACCGAGTTTTCATGCTTCAAAACAGATCTGAAGTCTTCTTGGCAGTCCACTGTAAGATTTTTTAGATTTTTAAGCTTTCTACTCCTTTGATATATATATATATATATATATATATATATATATACCTGGCAAAATTTGGTTATAGGTTGGTTTTGATTTTTAAAATATGGTTAGCTAACCATTTAAGAACTAAAACCATATTAATCATTTTTAATATGGATAATGTGGGTTGGAACCATATGGTTATGGTTAAAAACCATATTAACCATATTAACCATTTTAAGATGTTTCATGTAAATATTTATTTGTATTAGTTGTTATAATATTATATATTTTTTATATTGTGATTGTATCATAAATAAATAACTAAAATATAATAGTATTTAATTATAATTTGTGCTTGAGATAATTTTATTATATAATCTATCACAAGTAAAGAGGAGTGAAAACAGTAACAAAATATTATATTTTTTCGTGGGTGGGGTGGGTGAGGTAGGGGGTGGAGTGGGGTAGGGTGGGGTGGGGTAATATTTTTTTTTTACATAATATTATTTTTTTACATAATCACATAATATTATTTTTTTTAGTGGGGGTGGGGTAGGGGGTGGGGTGGGGGGGGGGGAGTGCATGGGGTGGGGTGGGGGTAGGGGAAGGGGTAAGGTGGGTGGGTGGATAGGGTAGAGTGGGTGGGTAGAGTGAGTGGGTAGGGTGGGTGGGGTGGGGTAGGGGTGGGTGAGTAGGGTGGGTGGCGTAGGGTGGGTGGGGTGGGTAGGTAGGGTGGGTGGGTGGGGTAGGGTCTTAATAAATCTTCAAGAGTTTGAATAGTCCTCTCCGACTTTCCGTCTGTCTGAGGATGATATGCAAAACTAAATCATAAATCACTTCCCCATAGCTTTTTGCAAGCTGACCCAAAATCGTGAAGTGAATATTGGGTCTCGATCAGAAATTATGGATACTGGTATACCATGCAATCTTACAATCTCATCTATGTACATACAAGCAAGACGTTCAAGTGAATATGTTTCTCGTATAGGTAAGAAATGAGCAGACTTGGTTAATCTATTGACAATGACCCAAATTGCATCTATGCCTTGAGAAACCTTGGGAAGACCAGTACGGAAATCCATGTTAATGTGCTCCCATTTCCATTCTGGAATTTCAAGTGGTTGCAATGGGCCTTTTGGTTGTTGATGCTCTGCCTTGACACGTTAACAAGTCAAACACCTTGAGATAAACTCCGTGATCTCTCTTCATATTGCTGCACCAAAATGTATGTCGAAGATCACGATATATTTTGGTACTCCCAAGATGGATTGCAAATAGTGTGTTGTGTGCCTCCATCATGATTTTATACTTTAAATCAGAGTCGTTAGGAAAACAAAGTCTGGAGTTGACTTAAAGTATTCCTTCTTCGTCGATCCTTGCTTCTGGAATAGCACCTTCTTATACTTTCTTCTTCATAAGCATCAGCTCCGGGTCTATAGCTTGAGTAGCTTTAACTTTATCGATTAAAGTTGGTTCTACTCGTATATTTGACATCATCACATGGGTACTTGGAGTCTTTAACTCTATATCCATCCTTTGTGAGTCATACAAAATGGGCCTTTGTGTTGACAATATCGCACTCGTACCCGCATATGATCTTCTACTCAACGCATCAGCTACCACGTTTACTTTTCCAAGATGGTATTGAATGATATGGTCATAATCTTTCAACAGCTCAAACCAACATCGTTGCCGCATGTTGAGTTCCTTTTGGGTGAAAAAATATTTGAGGCTTTTATGATCTGTATAGATCTCCACTTTCTCCCCATACAGGTAATGTCTCCAAATCTTTAGTACGAAAACGACTGATGCCAACTCTAGATCATGAGTAGGATAATTCCTCTCATATTCTTTGAGTTATCATTAGGCACAGGCTATGACTTTCCCATGTTGCATGAGAACGCATCCTAAACCTTTGCCTAAAGCATCGCTGTAGATGAAAAATTCCTTCGAACCTGATGGTATTGTCAGAACAAGCGCTGAAATGAGTCTCCTCTTAAGTTCTTGGAAACTCATCTCACATTCCTCGCTCCATCTGAATTTTGTATCTTTTCGAGGCAGCTGAGTTAATGGAGTGGCGATTCGAGAAAATCCTTCCACGAATCTCCAATAATAACCAGCTAAGCCCAGAAAGCTACGTACTTCGGTTACTAACTTATGTTGCTCTCAACTTTTGTATTGCTTCAATCTTCGCCGGATTAACTGATATTTAATTTTTTGATATCACGTGCCCGAGGAATGCTACTTCCTCAAGCCAGAACTCCCATTTCTTTAACTTAGCATATAACTTGTTTTCACAAAGCTTTTGGAGTATCAACCTGAAGTGTTGCTCATGATCTTCATGGCTTTTGGAGTATATGAGGATGTCATCAATAAAAACAACCACAAAATGATACAAATATTCCTTAAATACTCGTTTCATCATATCCATGAAGGCAGTAGGAGCATTAGTCAATACAAAATATATGACTAGGAATTCGTAATTCCAGTACTACGTTCTGAAAGTAATCTTTGGAATGTCATTGGCTTTAATCTTTAACTGATGATATCCGAAATGAAGATCGATCTTTGAAAAGAATTTAGCACCTTACAACTGGTCAAACAAGTCATCAATCCGAGGTAATGGGTACCTATTTTTGATGGTGACATGATTCAACTCTCGACAGTCAGTGCAAAGTCGCATACTCCCATCTTTCATCTTTATGAATAAAACAGGAGCACCCCAAGGAGATGTACTAGGACGAATGAAACCAATGTTTAACGATTCCTGTAGTTGGGTTTTTAACTCCTGAAGTTTAATAGGAGCTATTCGATATGAAGTTTTAGAAATAGGTTTTGTACCAGGTTCAAGGTCAATACAAAATTTAATTTCACGCTCTGGGGATAGGCTAGGAAGTTCTTTGGGAAATACGTCAGAAAATTTATTAACAATAGAAATATCATTCAAATATGACGTATTTTTGTTTAAATTCGTGACATGGGCTAAGAAAGCTTGACATCCGTTTTTAAATAAACGAATGGCATTATGGCTTGATATGACAGTGATTGACTTTAGTGGTTTGGTTGCTTAAATTCGCATAATAGGCTGGTTAGGAATATGAAAACTAACGACCTTATGAAAACAATCAATTTTAGCATGATGAGTAGTTAACCAATCAATCCCTAAAATCATATCAAATGCAAGTATTTTCATAGAGACGAGATCAACAAGTAATGTGAAAGTGTCAATTTGAATCAAACAAGATTTATAAATGGTGGATGTAACGTAGGTTTCTCCCAACGAAGTTTCAACAGATATGTCAAAGTCTAATTTCTCTGGAGTCAAATTTAAACGTTGAGCACAAGCATGTGAAATAAAAGAATCGGTAGAACCGATATCTAATATGGTATAGACTTCGTAAGAGTTTATGATTAGCTTACCTGTGATAACTTTATTCGGGTTCTTCGCTCTTTGGGAGGTCACGACAAATGTTATCCCTTGAACTACCGACTTTGACTTGTCCGGGATAGCCTTTGGTGTCACCATCCCAGCTGGGCTTGACTTCGCTGCATGACAAAATCGAGCTAAATGACCTTCCTTTCCGCAATTGAAACATACTTTGGGTTGCTGCGTACAGTTTGGACTGATGTGTCCCTCCTGTCCACATTTGTAGCATACGACCGATGGTCGTTCTCCTTCCTTAAAAATGGGTGTTGGTTCTGCTATTTTCTATTATTGTTAAATCTTCTCTTTTTGAAATTTCCACTTGGCTCATTTCTTCTATTATCTTGGCCAGGATTACCACCGAAGTGGTTACCATTTCTAGCATGATAGTTTCCTCCACGTTTGCTATCACCGCTTCGATGACTGTTGCCACTAGTATGACCATTATCGTTTTGTCGGCTGTTATCTTTTGGTTGGGCTGACTCATTACCACGCTCCAATAACTGAGCCATATTCACAACGTCTGAGTATAAACAAAGTTTATGAGAAATAAGGTATTGGCGAATTTTGGGCTTCAAACCTTGCAGAAACATTCGCATCATACGTTCCTCATTATCTACCAAATGGGATGCAAACCAGGATAACTCCGCAAACTTAGCCTCGTATTGCGATACGGTCATATTATTTTGTTCCAGCTTGATGAATTCTACCTCCTTCATGTGATGAATACTTTCTGGAAATTACTTGTCGTTGAACAATTCTTGGAACTTCTCCCAAGATATCTTAAGTGCGGAAATATGAGTACGTTTTACAAATTCTCACCAGTAATATGCCTTTTCGCGCAACATAAAGGTGGCGAAAGGAACCTTTTTCTCTTCAGCGCATCGTAAGACATCAAATATCTTGGTAATCTACTTAATACATACCTCTGCCTTAAGTGACTCTGGCTTTCCCAAAAACTCCGGTGGTCCCAACTCCTTGAATTGCTTAGTAGTGATCAACCGTGAGTTACCATTATTTCCACCTGTATTTTGAATAGGAGTCTCTCTCGTTTGGTGTTGCATGAATTGAATAAAGTTCCTAAATATCCCATCGTTCATCATTTGGTCAGTGTTGTTGTTTACATGGGGATTATTACCTTCTTGATGCACATTATCCTGGTAATTGATTGGCGGTGTCTCAACGGTCGCATATGCTCCATTTCTTATCTCAAAATTTTCAGATGCCATTCTCAATTACTGCCACAAAATAAGGGTTTATTAAAGAAATTGACATGCCACATATTATCCCTATATTCCGACCAATTAAATAACAAATAAGCTTAGGTAGGACACACTAGCGAAGGTTTTACTCGTCTCTCCCCTCCTAGTTCTAACCTCAGATATTCGCTAGAGATCATATCCTTAAGCTCTGATACCAACTGTGATGCCCCCAGAATAGGTCCACACAACCCATTCTAAGTCTCCAAGTACATGGTACATAATTCAAATATAAACTTCAATTATACAACTATTAATTGTCGTGTGAAATACGATAAAACATAAGCTATGAGTTTTAATACAAATATTATCTCGTAGACAATATCCAAACTCAAGTAAAGTCCTTATTACAATTATTGTTACACTATTTTACAAAATAGTGATGACTCCTATAAAAACCATCTTGAACCATTACTCTACTCCCCTACTCCCCTACTAGTCCTAACTATATTCTCGCCTCCTAAGAAGAACAATGGAACCAAAAGGAAAAGGGTGAGCTCAACTAGCCCATTAAAGAATATTATGACTAAGATAATATAGAACAAATTATCATCAGTCCTTAACAGGGAAAAATCTGATAAAATACAATAGACAACAAGTTTTAGATCAACAACTACAGCGAAAATAGTAATCCATTAGAAGAGTTAAGTAGAGCATGATGTCTATTATCTTCTATGATTTAAAAGTCCATCATCAATATTTTATCCCTGTAATAACAATCAATAAATATTTCACATCAACGAATTATCAATGCACTACGGGCCAAGGATATTCGTTAGTATCACCAGTGGTCATAATCATGCCAAACAACTGTCCAGCTATGCATTACAGGCCAAAGAGGACTTTCACTACATCATTTGTTTGTAACATTACAGGTCATGATTATACCAATACACAATTCCTGGTCATAATCATACCAATCAACAGTCCATCTATGCACTACGTGCCAAAGATAACTTTTACCACAACATAAGCATGAGGATGATGACAATGATATAAGGAATCACTCAAGTGAGATCAAAGATAAATATTAGAGATTTATAATTTAATTTATCTAGAGTTCAAGAATGTCCAAATTGTTAACATGATAACTATTTGTGGAGTAAAATTTAAGAATGATATTCATGTATCAAAAATAACTTGGACAGAAAAGAAATCACTTTTGTCGTGAATAGTACCCCATGAATAGTACCTGAATTAATAGTATCCCGTCATGCAAAGTACCCCGAGTGAATAGTACCCCGTGAATAGTACCCCGAATGAAAATATTAAAATAAAAAAGTTCAGACCTATATTCCAATGAAACGATACTAGATGAAGTGCAAAACTTAAGGATATTCTACTAATTTTAGGGATTATAGAAGCAATACTTTCCATAGTTAGTTTAGATTTAAGAATATGAAAAGAAATAATATACGAAACTGCAAATAGATTTTCACCTGTCATGCGGTAATTTGCATTGACATATCTTTTCCACAAATAAAGAATGAGTACGAAAGGTTATTCACCATGCATGTGGTAATCCGCATAGACAGGTTATTCCCATAGATTAAAGAATGAATACGAAAAATAATATCCCTTACCTTAGTAGGAGATTGGATACTGCAATAGTGAAATAGCAAAATATTCTTCTTCTTTCTCTCTATATTTTCTCTTGTGAGTCTTAGTGAATTGGTGAGAATAAAAGAAGAAATAAGCTTCTATTTATAGGAGAATGGACTAAATAATAACTGATTCACAGATGGTGCAATTGATTTACTATTAAAACGGACAGTCCATATTGATTTACTATTAAAATCACAACCGACAGTCTATATTGATTTACTATTAAAACCACAGCATGTCGACGTCGTGATTTTTATTTGTCCTTTTCTGTTCTTGTCATTTGGTGTTCTCATGTTAGGTGAGATTTGTTTGAAAAAATAAGTTTAAAAAGGTCCGACATGTATATGTCAACGATTTGACTGTAAAAGTCGCCAGTTGGTTATTTTTAAATGGTTGTACCAACTCAACTGAGAAAAGGTTTGCATAAAGACCTAATGATGTGACACTGTTTAACTGGTCTGCAAAATTGAAATTCGTTAGGGTCCGGGGGCTTGATTAAGAGGAAGGAAGGTGTTAGTCACAACCCGACTTCCTTGATAACACTGTTACCGCCACTTTTTATTTTAAACTTTTATATGCTTGTGTGTGTGTGTAGGTCTATGTGTAGTTGTTTGGAAGTAGTGCTATGCCTCGTTCACATGCACCTATATACAAAGGGTTTGACTTTTGTATAAAAGTTCAATTTTAATGAGATATGGCAGTGATGTTTTGTAAAACAGGTTTTTCAAACCCTTATGCTCAATAGTAATTGAGACCTTTGATACTTTCATTTTATTATATGTTTGGCTTGATTACTTTTATTTTTGAGATGCGAAGCATCTTCGAGAAAATAAGATACATTGCAGTGCCTAACTCCTTGTGGGCATGAGAGCCATCTAAGGGAATTCAGACACCATGAATAATTTACAAGCTGGCTGCAGCTGAAAATGTCCATTACGGGAACCGAATCTAGATTCAGTCATCTAGATTCAGAGACTGAATATGTGATCACATGATTTCTAGGCTCACATGTCAAAGCAATATGTACAAAAGCTAGAAAACGAGCCAGATTTGAATAAATCTAAGCATTCTAGCTTTAACGGTTCCCAGTTTAGTGACCATGAACCGATCAAAGTGAGAAATAGCTAGATTTTGGCAAATCTAATCCGTAGGATAACAAAAGCTATAAAAAGAACTAGATTTGAAAAAAATCTAAACTATTCCAGCTTCAACGATTCCAGTTTAGTCACCATGAACCGGTTAAAGTGAGAAATAGCCCGATTTAGGCAAATCTAGCCCGCAAGCGGATAAAGCAGTTATATATATATATATATATATATATATATATATATATATAAAAGCTGTAAATATGGCCGCGGGTCTACCTACGGCTGCCCGTGTTGCCCCGGGCCATGCGGGTTCCATCGTCTCAAAGTACGTGTACTCGTGTAATGCGATGTCCGCTCGAACCTTTATAACTTTCAATCCGGGTATCCGATGGAGGCGTGATGTACCTTTCCGAAATGCTGTTGTCGAGAGCTATACAATGACATGGGATAAGAGATTATATGAAGATGGGAAGATGGGTTCATGACTAGATCTTTATGTCTTCAAATTCTATCCGGTGTGTTGTATTGTGTAGTAGTCACTCGGGATTTGAGCTATGGTTCTTGTGGGACACTTCTATATGCAATGTGGGTTTGAATGATGCTGAGACGACTTGAATGTAGTATTAAGGTGGGAAAATAATGATTTTGCCCCTCACATAGGTTATCTCTGGCTTTGGGCAGATGTAGCAGTCGTTGCTTAGGGTTATCTTCGAGATTGGGCTGCTGTGGATGCTGAATATCTTCAGGGTTGTCTCTAAGGTGTGCTTGACCTCCAGGGATTGGAACTGAGTGCCTCGAGGTTGTCTCTGAGGTTGGAATTTACTTTTCCAGGAATATCTCCAGAACTGGAACTGCATCCCTCGGATCTCACTTGCCGTCCATTCGCTCTCTGTTCAACAAAGGCCTATCAATCAGGTAAGCTCGGAACTCTTTTGATTCATCCTATCGGCTCTGCTCATCCCAAATAGATATGATATCTTCCGGATTTAGGAATCTAAATGAAGCCCCTTTTATTCCAGAATAGAATACGAATGAGAGTCCAGTTACTCTCTTTCATCAAAATATCTCCGAGGTTGGAACTGAATATCCCGGGGTTATCTCCGAGATTGCAACAGAGTATCTCTGGATTTTCTCTGAGGTTAAAAATTGAGTATCCCGGGGTTGTCTCTGGGATTGAGCTGATTTGACTTCCAGGGTTATCTTTGGAAGACGATTTTGCCCTCCTGCAAGGTTAGTAACAGGAATGTAAAATTTTGAATATCTACAGTTGCCCCTCTTTATCATATCCATGCGATGTAATGGCATGAATAGGATAAAGATCACTAGACACTTGAAATGTGACAAGATAATCATGATGCAAATGTAATGCAACATGATGCGAATGTTACGTTGAGTGCATGATGGAATGGAGGCTGCTCTATCGATGAGACCAGAGGATGTTGACATTGGGGTTATCACCAAAGTATTTAACCCTCAGTGTAGACTTTCCACTGTAGAAGTCCTTCTCATGTGCAAGAGACTCTTAGGGAATTGTGCTTTGTCTAATGAAGATTTGTATAACAGATGTTGCCTCTTTTTTAGTTCTAACAAAAGAGCTCTAACTCATGCAAGCATACATGTGTCAACAAGCAATACAAAGTAAGTCGAGTATCGATCCACAGAGAAAGTTGTCTAAATTAAACTATTATGCATCAACTAAATTACTATTTTTATATGCTTAAATGAAGGTTTATAATTGTGAATTTACTCTAAATGCAATTAATAACTAAAATAAAAATAGTAATGTAATAAATCAAAACTGGAGATAATGGGATCCTAACTTCATTTAACAGTTCATCTAATTACGACCGTCATGCAAGATTGTTCACGTATCACAGGAAATTAGCCAAGAGCAAATATGTAGACATAACCATTTTTCAATGTATCATGACCTACTCACATAACATCCACATGCAATAAACACCATGTAATCATCAATAAAACCAACCTCACTATATTTCTATGTGAAATTATAGTAATATTGAATTTAAGCATAAGCCCTTATTTAACTCATACGATGAAACAGTATATGTATATCTGATTCACGAAATACAAAGCTAAGCAAAATAGCCCCATATACACATGCTATCATGATTACAATCCATACTCGCATGTTATTTTTTAATTCCATACAAGCACATAAAACGAATGGTGATCTATCATTCATACATGCAAATCAATCATGATAGAAATTCCATATAATACACAAACAGTCCAGCAATCAGGCCATAAGTTAGACTATGTATTAAACTCCGTTAGAATCCCATAATGGAGTTTAGTTCATGACTGAACCAAAAGCCATTATGGGATCAAAGCAACGCATGGAAAATAAATAACCAATTGAAAAAGATAAGATAGAATCGATCAAACCCAATTGCTGATTACAATCCAAACGTAACGTTTAAATCCTCAATAAAATACAGCAAAATAACATTAGTTTTTCCATAGTGATTGAAAATCCGAAGAAGAAGTAGAGAATAAGGAGTTTATGCTTGGTTCTCCAATGGAACTCTCTCAAAGTGTAAACCCTAGTTGCCAATATGAAAAACACGTACAAACTGATGAATAATATGTCTGGTACCAACCAGAATTGTTTTAACCGACTCTGACTCTTTCAATTTAAAAATTAAAATAAATAGATCAGCAGCCTCAGATGTCGCGCGCGGGCGCGCATTTTCCCTTTGTATTCCTCGCGCGGGCAGGCGTCTTTACAATCTGGTCAAGCCGGGTAATCGCGCGGACGCGCGTGTTTTTGCATGTATTGTCGTGTGGCCGTACAACTTCTGCAGTTTTGATTCTGTGTTCTGGTGCTGCTACTGATTCTTTGTCCTGCTGTTAAATCTTTGACATGCCACTCTTCCTTCATCCATCCTCAATTGCTTATCTCCACTTGTTCCTTGGTCACGCTTCCATTAGCCTCATGCCATCTACCATTTCCAAGCCATGCCATTACTGCACTTATACACCAAAGAAGTTCTCAGTACATGCAATGCAAAATGTTATGAAATGCAACTAAAAACACACTAAAATGTACTTGAGATGAGCATAGTTCGCATGAATTGATATCCAATAAGTAGGTATAAAACCCACTTATCAAATACCCCCAAACTTGAACTATTGCTTGCCCTCAAGCAATGCATACTATATAAAACACTAAAAATGCAACTACATGCTATGCTACTAAATCATGATGCAAACGAGTCTCACATTGTTCCAGCTATAACAGAATTTCAGTCCAAAATGCCTCACCGAATTATCCAGATTCAAGAATACAAATTCAAACCAAACTATAGGCATAATATCATACACTTAGATAATTCATATATGCTATAAAGATGTTGTGTGTGTGTGTTATGTTCACCAAAACTTGATTTAAGCAAAGAATAAACATGCTAAACTGCTTAAAACAGAAAGTTACAGTCTAAAGCAAGACTCATGTATACTTATGCAACAAAGATTGTTCCAACATATCAAAACGAACTAAGGTTCAACAATGGGCTTAACTGCTTTATTGCTACTCACGAGGGCATTTTCGCTCTTTCCCGCGGTGTTTATTGCTATTTTTTTTCTTTTTTTTTCACATGACTATGCAATACCTCATTCCATTAGGCAAACACTGCTACCCCTTAGCGAGCTTTTAACCAATGACTTCCAGACCATGAAAGACCTTAGGGCGCTAGGTGTTAAGACACCCCTACGGGCGTACTTACTCAAGTAGTCAGGGCCCCGAAATAAGACTAGCCACGTTATTGCTATTCATTTTTTTTATACATAGCATACCCATGTTTTTCCAAAGTTTGAATATCAATGTTTTTGCACAGTCTAAGTCCATGTTTCACAGATTTCTCTTTTTAAAACCACATTTTCTATTAAATAATGCAACACATCATTCTTATGCCTACAAGCAATTGTGAACACGTCCGTGCAAACCGAAAGCATCTAAATAGCAATATGAATTTCATCATGTAAAACATTATAACTAGGTTCATGTTATCCAAAATACTCCACAATCCTTCAAACTTCACTTTCATCCTCGGCTAGACAAAATTTCCATAAAGCTAGAATTTGTGAGACATGCACGACACATAAAATGCAACGAAACATATACTAACACAAGTAATAATGACTAAAAACCAAAAAAAAATTGCAGACTAAACATGCACATATACTAACACATAAACATGCCAAATTTAAACTAATCATGCAAAAACTATATGCAACTAACTACCCCAATATCCCCAAACTTATAATATTCATTGCCCCAATGAATGAAAGTATAGGGTGACAGAAAACTCCCCTAGTGATCAGCTGCACCACCCTCTTTGGGTGGTGAATCCGGTGGTGGATATGGCGTGGCAGTCCCGAACTGTGGCCACTCAAGCGTTATCCCTTGCTGTGCAAATGCCTCCGCTAATGACCTCGTGAGACCCGTAGCAAACGCTGCGAAGTTATCGTACATGGCATCAACCTTACGCTCCAACCTTCGGAGCTGGCGATCCCTAGAAATAGTGGTAGCTTGGGTTGACGGGCCCGCTTCATCTGTCTGAGAGGGCTGCTGTGGTGGCTCTGGGAATGTGGGCTGGATGATAAATCCTCTTCCTCGCGGCTGTGGTACACCTCCTGCCTAATCCTCGAATTTCGCAATGGTGGCGTAAGTGATGTCCTGGCTCGGGTTTTGCATTTATTCATTGTCCCAATGGCATCCCTGATGAGCACATAGCATAGCTACAACTGACACGTGTGGAATGCTCCCAGTAGTGCTTCCCCTTAGATATCGCAACATATTTTGATGGATGAGATGGCCCACATCAATATATTTTTTGGTGATTATGCCCCATAGAATGATTGCCCTTTCCGCTATGATCTCGTGCTGATGAGACGAAGGAACTAGTTTGGCACATATGAACAAATTCCACGCCTTAGCATATCGATTCAAAGCTGCGGTGAGAAATATGCGAGGCTGATTCGTGCCGTCTTTATAAGTCCACTTCGTGCCTGGCACGTACAATTCAGCAATAACCAATTCCAAGTCCGTTTCCATATGTGCACCTGCTACCCAATTAGCAGACCCAATCGGTGGTGTGTCAGTAATCCTAAACACTGCTCTGATGGCTGGAGGTCTGTAATCTATTTCAAAACTGCAAACCAAAGATAGACCGCTCATGGTGGGTTTAGCATTTGCATAGAATTCTCGGACTATACTCATCGGAATAGGTATAGGAGTGGCAGCCAATCCACCCCATCCTCTTTCACGAATCATGTCACATAGCTGACCATCTTTCCCTTCAGGTTTGAAATCGCGCTCCTTGATAAACGTCTTTGCCACAATTCGGTAATACTCTGTTTGGGCTTCGAGGCTGAGAAATCTGGTATGGTCTACAACATCCTCTCCTTGACTGCTAGAGGAAGACGAGGATGAAGAAGAAGAAGATCGTGCTCTTTTTGGACCCATTGTGTTGAATGTTGAAGAAAAAGATTTGACTGCCTTATAGAGATTGCTAATTGATGATTGATGACCCCCAAACTCACTTCTACTATACTCAATTGGAAACCCTAGATGTAGACTGCAGAGATTATCGTGGGCAGAATCGTGGGTAGTGAGGAGATATTTATGGCTTCACATTGTAACTGCTAAGAGATGAAGGGAGGAGATGTGCGTTTGTGGGAGAGTACATGATTTTGCCTTCTATTATTTCAAGTGAGAGACCAATTGAGTTAAACACCTGTTTTAAAACTAAAAAAATTTCACTGTCCAGTGTCGCGCGCGGCCGCGCGAGTGTTCACTAGACTTGTTGCGCGGGCGCGTGAGTATGAGTTTTAGTCTGGCAGGCATGACGCGTGGGCACGCGATTTTATACTGCAGTCATTGAGCGGCCGCGCGACCCTGGTACCTGCACTGCTAACTTTCCATTCCAGTACTGCAAACCAGTGATGACTTCAGTCTAAAATACCTACAGAGACAGTAATGCACACTGTTAAGGCACGAATTACTGAGCAAGCATGAATGACCAAATAAACTCTATACTACTTCAAACACCTCTCAATGCAAATTCTGCTACACACTCAATTATGCAAAGCATACAAACTATCAAAAATGAAATAAAGATAAACTAACTAAAGCAACCTAAACCGAATAAATAAAGAGTAGAGATAGAAATAATGGGTTTCCTCCCATCAAGCGCTGAGTTATAGTCAATTAGCTTGACTGTCTCTGAATCTTATGTTGAAGATAGAATTGAGGTGACTTTCTGTCTGTCCACCTCTCTACCGAAGTAGTGCTTCAGTCGCTGTCCATTCACCTTAAAAGGCTTGTCCAGAGACTTGTCAAATACTTCAATTGCACCATGCGGATATACAGTCTTCACTGTAAATGGCCTTGACCATCTCAATTTCAGCTTCCTGGGAAAAATTTTAAGTCTGGAGTTAGAAAGCAAAACCCTTTGTCCCGGTTTGAATGTTCTATCAATGATCTTTCGGTCATGCCATTTCTTCACATTCTCCTTGTATAGCTTTGAATTCTCATATGCCTGTAATCTGAATTCATCCAACTCATTGAGTTGGAGTAGGCGTTTTTCACCTGCAGCTTTCAAATCAAAATTGAGCTTCTGAATCGCCCAATATGCATTATGCTCTAGCTCTATAGGAAGGTGACAGGCTTTTCCATACACGAGCTAAAACGGTGACATGCCCAACGGTGTTTTGTATGCAGTCCTATATGCCCATACTGCATCATCCAATTTTAATGACCAGTCTTTCCTTGTGGGATTTACAACTTTTTCAAGGATTCTTTTGACTTCTCAATTTGACACTTCTGCTTGGCCATTTGTTTGTGGGTGATAAGCTGTAGCAATACGATGGTTCACCCCATACTTGGCCAACAAAGCTGTAAATTGCTTGTTGCAGAAATGACTGCCTTCATCACTAATAATGGCCCTAGGAGTCCCAAACCTCGTGAAGATACTTCTGTGCAAAAACCTGAGGACTACCTTGGCTTCATTCGTCGGAAGAGCTGCCGCTTTTACCCACTTCGACACATAATCCACTGCAAGTAAGATGTAGAGATTTTCGCAAGAAGAAACAAAAGGGCCCATGAAATCAATCCCCCACACATCAAAAATTTCTACTTCGAGGATTGAATTCAATGGCATTTCATTTCTTTTCGAGATGTTTCCCGCTCTCTGACATCTATCACACCTCTAGACGAAACTGTATGCATCCTTAAAAATTGTCGGCCAGTAGAATCCTGCTTGCAGTACTCTAGCCGCTGTTCGTTCTCCACCATAGTGACCTTCATACACGGAAGAATGACAATCATGAAAAATCCCCGCGGTCTCACAATACGGGATACACCTTTTTATCATTTGATTAGCACACTGTTTAAACAAGTATGGCTCATCCCATATAAACCAGTTGACATCATGCAAAAAAAAAAATTCTTTTGATAACCCACCAAGTCAGAAGGTATCATCTTACTCACCAAATAGTTCGCGTAGTCTGCAAACCATGGCACTTCCCCTTTCACCACAAACAACTGTTCATCTGGAAAGGATTCATTGATCACAACTTTGTCGTCTTCCTCCCTTTCTAGATTCTCTAGTCGAGATAAGTGGTCCGCCACTTGGTTATTAGTGCCCTTTCTGTCCTTGATCTCCAAATCAAATTCCTGCAACAATAAAATCCATCTGATCAACCGAGGCTTTGCATCCTTCTTTGCCACTAAATGTCAAATTGTCGCATGATCCGTGTACACTATCACCTTTGTACTAATCAAATATTCTCGAAATTTATCAAAGGCATATACCACCGCCAATAATTCTTTCCCTGTGGTGGTGTAGTTCAACTGTGCATCTGTAAGGGTCTTGTTGGCATAATAAATCACATGAAACATCTTCTCTTTCCTATGCCCCAAAATAGCCCCTACGGTGTAATCACTGGCATCACACATCAGCTCAAATGGCAAATCCCAATCTGGAGCAATAATAACTGGTGCTGATGTTAATTTCCCTTTTAAGTGCTCAAATGCCGACAGACAAGCCTCATCAAAATTAAACTGTGCATCCTTCTCCAATAAACTGCATAGTGGTTTAGTTATCTTGGAGAAGTCCTTGATGAATCTGCGGTAGAAACCTGCATGTCTCAGAAAACTACGAACACCTTTTACTGAAGTAGGTGGTGGAAAGTTCTCAATAGTTTCCAGCTTCGCCCTATCCACCTCAAGTCCCTTCTTCAAAACCTTGTGTCCCAGTATGATTCCTTCTTGTACCATGAAATGGCACTTTTCCCAATTCAACACTAAGTTTGTCTCAACACACCTCTTCAAAACCATCACCAAATTCTCAAGGCATAAGTCGAATGAGTCCTCGAAGACTGAAAAATCATCCATAAAGACCTCCACATTCTGTTCCACCATGTCTGAAAATATAGTCATCATGCATCTCTGAAAGGTGGCTGGAACATTGCATAACCCGAAAGACATCCTTCTGAAAGCAAAAGTGTCATATGGACATATGAAGGTTGTCTATTTCTGATCTTCTAGAGCTATCACAATCTGCTTTTAGCCTGAATAACCGTCTAGAAGACAATAATACTCATGACCCGCCAGTCTATCCAACATCTGATCGATAAACGGTAGTGAAAAATGATCTGTCCTTGTAGCTTTGTTGAGCCTGCGGTAATCCATGCAGACTCTCCACCCCGTCACTATTCGTGTTGGAATTAACTCATTATTCTCATTAGTAACGATGGTCATACCACCCTTCTTCGGTACACATTGCACTGGGCTCACCCATGAGCTGTCTGAAATCAGAAAGATTATGCCTGCATCCAGCCATTTTAGTACCTCTTTCTTGACCACTTCTTTCATTATCGGATTAAGTCTTCTTTGTTGCTCAACCGACGGCTTACTACCATCTTCCAGCAAGATCTTATGCATACAAAACGAAGGGTTGATCCCTTTAATATCTGCTATGGTCCATCCAATAGCTGATTTGAACTCTCTAAGCACTCGTAGCAATTTTTCTTCCTGAAAAGATGTTAGTGCAGAAGAAATAATCACAGGTAGCTTTGAATCTTTATTTAAAAATGCGTACCTGAGATGATCCGAAAGTGGTTTCAATTCAAGTTCTGGAGGTGTCTCAAGAGATGGCTTTAATTTTATCGATGTCTCTCTCCAGCTTTCGTCAATGGCTCGACAGGTGTTCTGAATTTTCTGAATTGTGGAGTGGTATCCAGATATTGCACAAGTTTGTCGAATTCCTCATCCTCCAATTCTGAATTTTTAGCAATGACATTCCTCAATGGTTCATAATCCACTAGACTCTGTACTTCATCATTTAGAACCCGATCCACCAAATCAACCCGGAAGCATTCTTCTTCATCTATTGGGAACTTCATTGCCTTGAAGATGTTAAAGGTAACCTCCTAATCATGTATATGCATAGTGAGTTCCCCTTTCTGCACATCTATCAAAGTCCTTCCTGTGGCTAAGAATGGTCTCCCCAGTATGATTGGTATACTCTTATCTTCCTCGTAATCCAAAATGATGAAGTCAGCCGAAAAGATAAATTTATCCACTTTCACCAGTACATCCTCAAATATTCCCCATGGATACGTGATGGATCTGTCAGCTAGCTACAAAGAAATGTTTGTCGGCCTTGGAGCAGGCAATCCCAACTGATTAAACACTGACAAGGGCATCAGATTGATACTTGCCCCAAGATCACATAGACATTTATGGAAGTTCATCTTTTCGATCATGCGTGGAATTGTGAAACTGCCCGAATCTTTCAGCTTTGGAGGTAGTTTACGCTGAAGTACTGCATTGCATCCCTCTGTTAAGGCTACTGTCTCAAACTCGTCTAATCTCCTCTTCCTTGACAATATACCCTTCATGAACTTTGCATAACTTGGCATCTGTTCCAATGCCTCAGCGAAAGGTATGTTTATTTGCAGCTTCTTAAAGACCTCCAAAAATTTGTTGAACTGCTTATCTTCCCTTTGCTTATTCAATCTCTGCGGATATGGAACCGGAGGGTGAACTATTGGTACTAAACTCCTAGGCTTCTCAACTGAACCTGGTTTATCTTTCTCTTCATGCTGTACTTCAGAATTTTCCAGATTTTCTTTCTTAGCAGTCACAGTTTTCTCCTCGCGCGACCGCGCGTCCTCCTCAGTATAACATAGCACGGGCGCGCGATGTTTAGTTCCTACAATATTTTTCCCAGACCTTAATGTAATCGCTTGACACTATTCCTTCTCGTCTCTTCATGGATTTGCTTCCGTATTACTTGGCAATGACCTAGGGCCTGTTGTTAAGCATGCTCGTCATTTGCCCCATCTGAGTTTCTAGATTTTTAATAGCCACTGCTTGGCTTTTGATCATGACCTCCGTGTTTGCCATGTACTTCAACATCATCTCCTCCATTTCTGATTTCTTTTCTTGCAGAGGTACAGATGGAGTATGATGTTGTTGTTGTTGAGAAAATCCCAGTGGAAACGGTGGTTTTGGTGTAAACTGTGGTTAAGATGGCTGAGACTAAAATTATTGATTTGGTTGAAACTGATTCTGCTGATGCCCTTGATTATTTGAGCAACTAAAGTTTGGATGATTACGGTTGTTGGGGTTGTTTGTGTTCTGAAACTGTCCTTGGTCTTTCCTATAATTTCCCACATATTGTACCGACTCCGAACTGATAGCACATTGATCCGTGGAGTGTGACCTCGAACAAGTATCACATATGAAGGCAACTGATTTCTCTTTGCTCTCTGTCAATGTATCTATTTTCTTCGCCATGGCTGCCATCTGTGCTGACAACTGAGTAATAGCATCCACTTCCAGCAAACCTGCAACCTTAGGCTGTGGCATCCGAGATGTAGGGTTCTGAAAATCATTTGCTATCATTATTTCGATGAGATTATAGGCCTCCTCATAACTCTTTGCCCATAATGCTCCTCCTGCAGCTGCATGTACAATCGGCCTAGACTGCCATCCCAATCCATTATAAAATGTGTTGATCACCATCCAATCTGGCATACCATGGTGCGGACACTTCCGTAGCATCTCTTTGTATCTCTCCCAAGCCTCATATAGGGATTCACCCTGTTGTTGTTCAAACTGAGAGATAGTTGTCCTCATTTTCGCAGTCTTAGCCATTGGAAAAAAGTTGGCTAAGAACTTCTGTGCTAAGTCCTCCCATGTAATAATTGATCCAGAAGACAAAGAATGAAGCCAACTCCTTGCTTTATCCCTCAAAGAGAATGGAAACAGCCTCAGTCTGATAGCATCCTCCGTCACCCCGTTGTGTCTGAATATATCACAAATCTCAATAAAGCTCAACAGGTGTTCATTCGGATCATCCGTAGTAGCACCCCCAAACTGAACCTAATTCTGCACCATCTGAATAGTGCCCGGTTTTATCTCGAATGTATTAGCTGCTATCGCTGGTCTGACTACGCTTGACTGTAATCCATTAATATTAGGCATGGAATAGTCTCTCAGAGCCCTGTGCTCCTCTCTTTGCTCTTCTCTCTATCCCTTGGCTTCCATATTGGATGTTGTTCCTTCTAATTTTGCTTTTAAATTCCCATGCACTCTCGCTTCCGAACCTCTTCCGTTAATATTGTCATGAGCTGGTATCAATTCTGAGTTGGATGATCGTGTGTGCATAAAAATTATTCAAGTACCTGAAACCAAAACAAAAACAAAAATAGAAATGAGAAAAGGTTAGATTTGTCTAAGTCATACAATATAGCTTAAAACTGATGATAATAATAGAAATTTATACGCCTTTCCCCGGCAACGGCGCCAAAAACTTGTTGCCTCTTTTTTAGTTCTAACAAAAGTGCTCTAACTCATGCAAGCATACATGTGTCAACAAGTAATACAGAGTAAGTCGAGTATCAATCCATGGAAAAGTTGTCTAAATTAAACTATTATGCATCAACTAAATTACTATTTTTATATGCTTAAACGAAGGTTTATAATTGTGAATTTACTCTAAATGCAATTAATAACTAAAATAAAAATAGTAATGTAATAAATCAAATCTGGAGATAATAGGATCCTAACTTCATTTAACAATTCATCTAATTACGACCGTCATGCAAGATTATTCACGTATCATAGGAAATTAGCCAAGTGCACATATGTAGACATAACCATTTTTCAATGTATCATGACCTACTCATATAACATCCACATGCAATAGACACCATGTAATCATCAATAAAACCAACCTCACTATATTTCTATGTGAAATTGCAGTAATATTGAATTTAAGCATAAGCCCTTATTTAACTCATACGATGAAACAGTATATGTCTATCTGGTTCACGAAATACATAGCTAAGCAAAATAGCCCCATATACGCATGCTATCATGATTACAATCCATACTCGCATGTTATTTTTTAATTCCATACAAACACATAAAACGAATGGTGATCAATCATTCATACATGCAAATCAATCATGATAGAAATTCCATATAATACACAAACAGTCCAGCAATCAGGCCATAAGTTAGACTACGTATTAAACTCCGTTAGAATCCCATAATGGAGTTTAGTTCATGACTGAACCAAAAGCCATTACGGGATTAAAGCAACGCATAGAAAATAAATAAGCAATTGAAAAAGATAAGATAGAATCGATCAAACCCAATTGAAAATAAATAAGCAATTGAAAAAGATAAGATAGAATCGATCAAACCCAATTGCTGATTGCAATCCAAACGTAACGTTTAAATCCTTAATAAAATCCAACAAAATAACAGTAGTTTTTTCACAGTGATTAAAAATTCAAAGAAGAAGTAGAGAATAAGGAGTTTATGCTTGGTTCTCCAATGGAACTCTCTCAAAGTGTAAACCCTAGTTGCCAATATGAAAAACACGTAAAAACTAATGAATAATATGTCTGGTACCAACCAGAATTGTTTTAACCGACTCCGACTCTTTCAATTTAAAAATTAAAATAAAATAGATCAATTGCTTCAGATGTCGCGCGTGGGCGTGCGCTTCCCCTTTGTATTCCTCGCACGGGTGCGCGTCTTTACAATCTGGTCAAGCCGGGTGATCGCACGGGCGCGCGTGTTTTGGCCTATGTTGCCGCGCGGCTTCTGCAGTTTTGATTCTGTGTTATGCTGCTGCTACTGATTCTTTGTCCTGCTGCTAAATCATTAACATGTCACTCTTCCTTTATCCATCCTCAGTTGCTTATCTCCACTTATTCCTTGGTCACGCTTCCATTAGCCTCATTCCATCTACCATTTCCAAGACATACCATTACTGCACTTATACACCAAAGAAGTTCTCAGTACATGCAATGCAAAATGTTATGAAATGAAACTAAAATCACACTAAAATGTACTTGAGATGAGCATTGTTCGAATGAATTGATATCCAATAAGTAGGTATAAAACCCACTTATCAACAGATTCCATCATCGGTCCTCCCCGATGAAGATGATTTTCCCTAGTTTGTATCGCCAGGTCTTTCCAGCGCTTTGTTGGAGTTACTGTCAACAGTTTATGTTGTCAGGGCTGCTTAACCTTTGTTAAAATGTCCTTCAATGGCTGCTATCATCGGACCATCTCTGATACTTTGCTGGATTTACTTGCCAACGGATGAAAACGTCAAGGCTGCTTGACCTTCGTTGAAATGTGCTTCAACGGCTAAACATCATCGGACCATCTCCGATGCTTCGTTGAATGTAATTGCCAATGGATGAAAATGTCAATGCTACTTGACCTTCATTGAAATGTGCTTCAATGACTAAACATCATCGGACCATCTCTAATGCTTTGCTGGATTTAATTGCCAACGGCTAAAAACGTCAAGGTTGCTTGACCTTCGTTCAAATGTGCTTCAACGACTAAATATCATCGGACCATCTCCGATGCTTCACTGGATTTAATTGCCAATAGCTGAAAACATCGAGGCTGGTTGACCTTCAATGAAATGTGCTTCAACGGTGAACATGAATGCATTTCCTCTGGGGAGAGAGTTTTGATGAAATATATGGCATTTATTGGAGTTATATCCCTTGTGATGGCATCAGATCTTTGTGAGGTATTACCAAGGGTAGCTTTCAAGAGCTGTGATAATTGACTTTGTGAACCCTATGTCCGGGCGAATACAAATGATTGATATGTAGACCCGCAGTTTTGTCTCTGAAAATCAGGATTTTAGGCTTTTCCTCTTAATCGCGTAACGTCTTTTTTCCTGATTTAACTTTTTAGCTTATGGGACCTCCTTTGCAACTCAAATTGGATCGAGCCAGAGGGGGTGGGGACCACCTAGGATAGCTACAGGTGGACCTGCGGTAGCCACAGTAGACCCGCGGCCATCCGTGGGTCTATTTCAGGCAGCTTTCCCTTTCACAAGTTATTTTCACTTGAAGCCACACAGAGAATCCGAGAGATCTTCAGATCTACTTAGTTTGGGCTATTTTCTATAAAATCCGTCATCGTACAAGTGTTCTGCACTATCCAGGTAACGTATGCATGTCTTCTTTTCCAGTTTTGATCATTGGAAAATGAGTTATCACATGAAATGCTTCTAAACACATAGTAGTGAATATGCATACTCATATGACTTGATAAAAATATTCAGCATAGTAAATGTTAGTATTTAACCATGCTAAACATATTGATGTGAAAACATCTAACTTTTGAAACAGTGAATTTGGAATCCTTTTCTGCTATTTCTTATCCTATTTGAGGACAAATGAGCAACGGTTATAAAAGCAAAGTAATCCTGGTAATTAAGCTACCCTTATGGATTATGACTTTGACATTTTTATGCATATAGGATGTTTATGACTGTGAAAGTGGTGTGCTACTGAATGGCCACCTAGTCATGCCTACATGGATGTAAATAGTCCTTTTTACAAAGGAGTCTCTGGCAACATTTTTCTGAGAGTATAGGCATTGAATGAACATGCATTTTTAACTCTACTAGTCATATGTTAAAGTAACACATGTATACATATAGACATATAATGCATTTAATAAGCTCTAGGTTTGAATTTACCACACCCTTTCTGAGGTGAGTTGGAGACTTATGTCCAGATATATGGATCCAGACCAGCCGAGTAGCTCCCGTAGGACCTCTTCAGGTGTGAGGAGGAGAGCTTCTGATGTGCCTTGGCCTCACCCAACTCGACAGCCTCGTCGATTGACGGAGTCAGTGATTCATCTTATTCGGGTTAAGGTACCAGATGTTGAGGACGAGGAGAAGGATGTAACGGTTGTGGATCCTTCTTCTACTACTGCTATTCCCCGCAGGGATCTTTCAGCCATTAATGTGATGATTCTAGAGCTTCTGAATGATTTGAGTCGTCACCCCTCGATCTATTTGCATGAGAACGAGGTAAAAGTTGTGTTTGATCATCCTTTTTCCTATTGATGAGGAGTAAGGTTTTGATGTTGATTTGCATTTGTGATGCAGGTTCTCGATTTTATGCAGCCTCGAGGGAACTGATTCAACATACATTCTCTGTATAAGACTCTCCATCCAGAGTACCGAGAGTTTGTGTATGCTTAGGGATTTGAGGCATTCTTTTCCATCCTCCCCCGTCGTTGTCCCTGGGGTTACTACAGGGCATTGTCTGAGCGCTGATTTCACCAAACTCAGTCTCTCCATTTACTGGATTACGAGGTGATGATGATGCCGATGGATTGGCGGTTTATCACCAGTATGGAGTTTTCAGGGGCGCCAGTGCCTTGTGCGCCAAACATTTCCCCTACTGTCATCAGATCCTTACTAGGAGTCCCAGATACGGCGCTCAAAGGTAGGACAGTCCATACTGGTCCTTTAAGTGTAGACGCTATGAGTGGGGCGTAGAGTGAACCATTGCCCGATGACAAGAAAGTTAGGGATCACATTCTTCGGCGATTGTTCCTGATCATCCTCCGGGGTTATTTCCTGTCGGATAACTCTTCTACGGTGTCGTTTCCTTTAGTCAGCGCCACACGGGAGGTGGATTGTGACACCCCCAAATCCGGGTACTATATACCCACAGGATTTGGTGCTTACTATCAAAAATAATTACATCTAATTACCCATAATAAAGGATAAAGACATAAAATAACTTAAATAATAATCTTTTCCCCTTAAAGGGTTACATCATCTCAAAAACAATCCCAGCTAATCTAACCTTAAATTATTACATATGTTTATGGAATACATCATAAAATAAAACAAGTCTTATAACATAATTCACTTAAATAAATTCAATAAATCTTCAACACTTGGACATCTTGCCCTTTCCTTTGCTAGTAGATGGCTCATCGACTTTCTCAAATTTAGCTGCAGTGTTAAATGCAAGAGTGAGCAAACAACTGCTCACTGATATAAAGAGTAGTAATGATAACAACATGAGAATGAACAACGAGTGCTGAACAATAATGAACTTGTTCTACAAATCAAAATATAGAAAACAAGTTCGAATTTAATATCTGAGGGTCTTAAGGCCACGAACTATGTCCCCGGTGTTTAGGTGTTATTACCTGAACCTTAACAGTCATTTAGACTATACAAACCCTTCTTAATGTACTTAGGGGGATCAGCCCTTTGTACCATGTATTGTGCACAAACATCTAAACGTTACACGTACAAAATCCCCTATGTTAGGGTTGTTCGTCTCAGCTTGAATTTAGAATTTCCGTACTAAAGAAAGTTTAGTTTGGAAATAGCTTATCAGTGGTTCTAGAATTTTAGAACACTATTCAATTATAGACCAATTCAATCAACAAAAGTTTTCTTACTAGTTGGAGGTTCAATGTAAGAATATAGAATTGAATAAACATGGTATACATGCAAAGTACTACATTCAAATAAGTTAGACAATCTCATTTGAATCAATGTATTAAAATAATGTACGCTTTTAATAACAACAACAAGAATAAGGAAAATGAAACTTGCTCGATGTAACGAATTAGATTACAAGAGCTTATACAAGCATACACCAGATAGAATCATTAGGCTTGCTCAATTATAATATTGGATTTGTATAATGATAATTTAGAATAGAAAGCTTGCTTGATAATAACAAAAATAATAGAATTATGGAACTTGCATTCATTATAAAGAGAATGAAGTTAGGAAACTTGCCTTGTATGTAAGCTACACAAGTATAATAATGTTCACCAATTACCCTACACATATCATTGAAATTGCAATAACAATTAGTTGTATTAATATTAGCTTTAGGGGTTTAACCCACCATTTAAGCCATACCCTTAACTTAATGTATAGTCATGTTGGTTAACATCCTTAACGAATATGAAATCTCACCATAGTATAACATAAACTTTATCATTCATTTTTAACTCTCGTAAACATCAATTTTTGTTCATTACATAACTTAATTAAATAATCACTTAAAATCTACAAACTTTATATTACATCACATTGCAATCTGTTATTATAGCCCTCGTTATGTTTTAACATCATTAACATGCATGCCAAACTAGATTAAGTCCATGAATTACAACCCACAAATAAACAGACTTCACTATCTAGGCTCAGGGCAAGGCGCAGCTGCGTTGCCCCAAGCCTTGGCACCGGTGCAGCTACACTGGTGCTCGACTTCAGAAAACCATACAACGCAGCTGCGCCGTTTCTGCCTATGGTACCAGCGCAGCTGCGCCGTGCATAGACAGAAACTGCAGCTGCAACTCTGTTGCATGACTGACTCAAAAAATCAACCCAATTCCACATAATTCATAAAACTTAACATCTAAAACTTTTTAATAACATCTATAAACATGATATTCATCATTCTAACTACATAAACATTATATATATTCAATTTTAAAGATTTAAAACCACAAATTTCCCATTTTCTTTATTTTTTACACTTTTAGTGAATTCGATCGCCATGACTTCGTTTCTTAACCAATTGACATGATTAAAACTACGCCACTTTCATTTTTTAACATACTAAAACAATCCAACATCAATTTGCAGATTATAACACATATTGAACATGAAATTTTGTACTTTCTTAAGCCATTTTTCATACATAACCGATGTTATTTACTTTTCTTCTACAAACCCAATTTCTATGAATTTGATTACTAACATAAGATTATAGATGACAACTAATAGGTTACACACAATTATACATACCTATAATCAACATCTTCTACAATAATTCAACAAAAACCCAATTTCAGAGAATAGAAAATTATAAAAACTAAATATTAGAATTAGGGGTAGATTATACCTTAACCCTTTTATTGCATGTTAGCAAAGATGATGACAACAACTTCTCCTTTCTCACCAAGCTCTCTCTAAACTCTCTATGTTTCTCTCACACTTGCTTTCTCTCTTGGCTTAAGGATATACGCATAAAACAAACTGATATAGCTTTCACCCACGTACGTCAGGTAAAAATACAATACGTCTGTGTCAGTTATGTTAGGCCAAAGGCCATAAAGCTATGTTTGACTATATAAAATTTCTCATACTAGTTTATTTTTATAATGTTTATATTATATAGTTACTTTTGTCACACTTATTTTAGTTAATTTAAATGACTTACAATAGTAATTATAATAATTATAATTTTTTTTTTATAATTACACTTATGATTAATAATTATATATCTAATTTAATTAATAAATTAGACTTAAGCATTACTTTATTTAATTTACTAAATTCTTTAATATTAAGCAATTCATCTAATTTAATTATTTCATTAAGTTAAATCTTCAAATAAAAATTACCATTATTCAATTTAATTAATATTAATCAATTTAGTTACTAAATTCTTGCATCATAATTTCATCAATTATTTATTTTCCTCAATATATAAATTATTTAAAATATTTATTTAATTTAATAAATATTTAAATTAAATTATAAATTTCTCGATCGTTACATCTTTCCTTCCTTAAAAGGATTATGTCCCCAATTTATTTGTTACATTCTTCCCTCCTTAACAGGATTCTGTCCCCAGAATCGCTATACAAGATCAAGCAAATAACTGATAATAATTCTTCATCATAACATCTTCATGTTCCCACGTAGCTTCTTCAACATTGTGGTTTCTCTAGATTACCTTAACAGAAGGTATCACTTTATTTCTTAGTACTTGCTCTTTCTTGTCAATAATTTGAACAGGGACTTCTTCATATGTTAAGTCTTTCCCAAACTGTAAGGGTTCATATTCTATCACATGTTTATAATCAGGCTTATATGGTCTCAATACTGAGACATGAAAAATATTATGAATATGCTCCAACTCTGGAGGTAAAGCTACCTTGTATGCCACTTCACCAACTCGTCGTAAGACTTCAAAAGGTCCTATAAACCTAGGGCTTAATTTTTTCTTCTTGCCAAATCGAATTTTCCCCTTCCAGGGAGATTGTAACAACCCGATATTTTCTATACAAATAAATTAGAAATTTTGCGTATAAATTTTTTTTTTATTTTAAATATGGGGAATATGTGCCAAGATAATGTGTATATGTACTTATGTGATATATAAAACTATGAATATTTATAAATAATTTTATTTTAGAATTATTGATCATTATAAATTATATTCTTATCATAATTAATTTTATAGTAGAAATATTTTATTGATTATTTTCCATGAAAATATAATCATATATTATTTATATAATATATGAAATAATTTTTAGAATTATTATAATAATTATTTTATTATATGAATTTTGTTCAGATTATTAAGTTAATTATTTTTAACTTAATTAAGAATGATAAGTATGACATATAAATCAGATATGGAATCCAAACCCTAATTGTTGGATTTTGATCAAGGCATGAGAATAATAATATAATATTAATTATATTTTAATTTTTCAGTGTTATAAATATGTACTGTATATGTGGGCCAATAAGGGTTGGTCAATTATGGTGTTATGTGACAAACCCTTGTATTACTGTGTGAACTAGTTACAAATTTTAGGAACTAATTTTATTTTATTTTAAACCCTAAATGAAAGCTTCGTAACCTAATTATACATTAAGCGAGACAATTAAATAACCCGAGGGTTATGGTAATAAGGAAGGGTTAATATTTAATAGGTATACTAACTTAAGTGGATAATCTTGTTATTTCAAGTGACTAATAATTTTAAACCTATTTTTAGTAACCTAATTAGGTTATGAGCTAAAGTCACATGTATAAGTAATTAAATTTCATAAGATTAGGAATGGAAACCCTAAATAAACAATTTGGGTAACATATATTAAAATTGTCAGACTATGTTTAGTACATGGCCCAAAACAATTAAAGGTGAAGCCCAAAAGAAATAAAATCCAAACCAATACTTACCCTACTTGATTAAGGGTATTTTAGACTTTTGATTAATCAAATTTATGCATTAAAATAAAAGCAAAATGGAGGAGATATTGGAGCATAGTGACCGGCCCCATTAGGCCTTTTAAGGCAACAAAGTTAAGCTAATCAAGTTCCTTAATTAATAACTCTTGCACCAAGTACAAGTGTGTCCATCTCCCATTGGTGGAAAATCTACTTAGCACCCTTAATCACATGATTAGGCTCAATTGAAAGAGATAAGGTGAAGCCTTTTATCCATGGGATAATAAAAGTATGGGGGATAATAGTTAATCACCCATTTCATTTGCTAGAACATTTCATTTTCTCTCATTCTTCTTCTTCTATCTTTTTCTCCCAAGCTAGTAGCATACAAGAGAGAAAAGAGAGAGGCGGTTTTTCTAAGAGAGGGAAAGGAGTTGTTGTTCATGTATCCTAAGTTCATTACTTACTTTGGAAGAACAAGAAGGATAGCAACCAAAACTAGGTGAGGTTCATCCTTTTCTTTTTCTTATTTTCCTTCCATTTTCGATTTTTACCTCAACATGTATGGGGTTATGGTCTAATACAAAGTATCCTAGTTCTACATGTCTCATGTGTACGACTAAGTATCTTGTGTATTAGACTATAGATTTAGAGGATGGAAATGAGCATATTTTCTCCAAGGGGTGAAACTCTTATTTTTCCTCCACTAAATCTTGTGTAACTCAAGTTTTACAATTTGGATTTGTGATCCGTCAAAGGGGGGGTGCTAGATACATGAGTTATCTAGTAAACCCAAGTGATAGAACATAAATCTAGCAAGTATTGAAGCCATGGGGGTTGTTTTCCCCAAAACAGTCCACATAGAGTATTAAGGTTTTAAAACCCTAAAAAGCTATTGTCCCCATTTTCTTGAGGCTGTTTCGGTCAGTTGAAAGTCTTTTAAAAATCTGGAAAAAATCACAGAGGTACCTTAAGAAGTTATCTACGTGTTGGATAAAGAACGGACGCGTTTCGATTTATAGGTTGTGCGTAATGGCTATTTCTGTAAAGGACTCCTAAATATTAACACTCAAATTTCTCACTGTGTATACACTGGAAAATTCCTAAATTTTTATAGTACGTTCATATACATTATGAGAGTATACCCTAAAAATTTTAGATTTTTCTGAGCAACACTCGATTTATGAAAAATGAAGCAAGATCCGAGTGTTTTGGGCACTTTAAAATTAGTAAATCACTTTATAAAATTCCATAAAAATTGGGGGATCATTGTTGGGTCATTTACTGTCTAAACCCAGAAAAGAAGAATTTTTGGAATCAGTTTGGTATTTTTCCTAAAAATGATGAAGTTATGAATAAAAAGAAATAAATAGTTAAATGATGTCTTAAATAAGAAAAATATGATTTTAATGCTTGAATACTCCTAATATATAATATTATGACTATTTTAGGGCATTTTGGTAATTTATAATGTGACGCCCCCAAAATAGGTATACATCACCTATTCTGAGTCGCCGAATACATGGTACAGAATACAAATACAATCATTAATATACGACAAGAGAGCTGTGAGTTTTAATACAAATACTATCTTCTAGACAATATCCATTCTCAGAATAAGTCCTCGTTACATTTATTGTCACATTATTTAACAGAATAGTGAGGACAACTAATACTATCATCTGGTCCATCACTCCGTTCTCTGACTCGTCCCAGCTATATTCTCATTTCCTGAAGAGAACAATGAAAGAAAGGGTGAGCTCAACTAGCCCAATAAGAAATATTATAACTAAGATAATGCATAATAAATTATCATTAGCCTTAAACAGTGTTAAACTGATAAATATAACAAACATCAAGTTTAACTGCAGCGGAACAAGCAATCCATTAGAAGAGTCAAGTAGAGAATAAAATCTACTATCTTCTATGATTTCAAAGGTTTTTCATGACTTTTATCGCTGAGACTCAGCTTAATAAATAATCCACATCATCCATGCACTACGACCAATGATATTCATTAGTATCACAACCACAAATTATCCATGCACCACAGTCAAGGATATTCGTTTATTCATCAATGGTCATGATCATGCCAACAACTGTCCATCAATGCACTACGGGCCAATGAGGACTTTTACCACATCATTTGTAACATTACGGTCATGATTATATAGAATAATCCCTGGTCATAATCATACCAAGTCCATCTATGCACTACAGGCCACATATGACTTTCAACAAAATATAAACATGAGGATGATGACAATGATATAAGAATTCAATAAAACAAGTTCAAGAATTAATTTATTCAGGAACAAATAACGTCCAAATTGTCAACATGATACTAGATGAAGCGTAAATATCAAGGATATTCCACTAATTTCATGGAGTATAAAAGTCAAAACATTAACCAACTGAGTACAATAAATAATGGAATAACAAAAGATATCACCAGGCATGCGATAGACCGCACAGACAGGTTATTCCAACAGAATAATAATTAACGGAACCAGGTCATGCGTAAACGCACCGACATGATATTCTGACAGAATAATATATAATGGAACTAGATCTGGCATAAACGCACAGATAGGATATTCCGACAGAATAATAGATAATGGAACCAGGTCCGGCGTAAACGCACAGACAGGATATTCTGACAGAATAATAAATAATGGAACCAGGTCCGGCGTAAAATGCACAGACAAGATATTCCAACAGAATAATAAATAATAGAATAACAGAAGAATTTCAGCAAGTATAGGGTAGCCCGCGTATACAGGTTATTCCAACAGAATAATAAATAATGGAATAACAGTAGTTCTCTTCATGAATATAAAAGAAATAATACCCCTTACCATAAAAGAAACTTGATATCAGAGTAGTGAAGTAGTAGAATACTTTTCTTTTCACTCTCTATAATTTCTCTCTCTAGAGTTTCAGTGAATTCGTAAGAAAACAATGAAGGAATGAGCTTCTATTTATAGAAAAATGGACTACATAGTAACTAACTCATGAACGGTCTAGATTGATTTACTTTTAAACGGACGGTCCATATTAGTTTACTATTAAAACTTAAAGCAACGGTCCATACTGATTTACTACTAAAACTTTAAACTAGCGATCCATATTGATTCACTATTATAACATTCCACCAGCGGTCCATATTGATTTACTATTATATCTTCAACCAACGGTCTGAAAAATTAGCACATCTCCTCAAAGAATAATATTGTACCCAAAAATGATTTGGACCGAAAAGAAATATATTTTACGGGTTATCAATAGTATCCCGTGAATAGTAACTCGTGAATAATAACTCGTGAATAGTAGCTCGTGAATAGTAACTCATGAATAGTAACTCGTGAATAGTAACTTGTGAATAGTATTCTGATATGAAAAGTGTCCCGAATACCCGATTGAACAATACTGAGTGACTTCTCACATAAGCATCAATAATCAATACCGTGTACTACTATCCAACCACGCGTATTACTGTACTTTTAACACCGGGTGTTTCAACAGTTAACAGTAAAACTTTCGCCGTTATTTTTATAAAGTATTTTGTCATTTTCTCAATCCGACAATAATTCCGTTGCGGGGTCCACCAATAATTGTACTGTCGTACGAATATTCCCCGACAAAAAGAATATTTCTCGACCAATCGAATATTATACAACAACTTGCATACCTTGTAAAATTTATAAATACTACCCACAACTATAATATTATATCAAATCCACACCATCATATTAAAAAAATATTTCGAGAAATTTAAATCTTTATTCATAAAATCTGGGGTCTCACAATCTCCCCTCCTTATGAAATTTCGCCCTCGAAATTTACGTATGCACTTGATATGCCAAAGAGGTGAGGATACCTTAACTTTATTTCAGATTCTAACTCTTGAGGTATAACCTTGAATACCTTTATCGTCGAAAACATTGGACGTTGCATACGTGCATGCCCGACGTCCTCCGATTACCTCTGAAAACACAATAGTCCCAAAGATAACCATTTCTACCCCTTCTGACTATCTCAAATTAAATAACTTAAAGAACAAATGTTGTAGGTCTATTCGTCCTCGTTCCGGATCATCTTGAATAACCTCAATCGGAGTTCATATGAAAACGTTATGCTCAATTTACTAAAGGACGTCCAAACAGATTTTGGCTTAACACTAGACCAGCGCCTAGGCGCCCAAAATTGGCCTTGGGAAAGCGCCTAGGCACCCAAGAATAGATTCCAAGTGCCGAGTCTAGTGCCTAGGCGCTCGACCTTTGGCACTTAACTCCAATTTTCTAGATTTTGCAACTTTTGACACATATACTTCAAATCTTCATAACTTCTTCATCCGTTATCGGAAATAGTTTTGTTCGAGGCTATGGAAAGCTTGTAACATGCTCTACAAAACTCCCATGATTTCATAATTTTTTTAGATTCATTAATTTTTCTAAAATTTGGCCCCAAAGTCTCCCAAGACTAAGTGTTTACTAACAACGATACGTGAAAAATGTTATGAACAAGCGACATACTTGGCGGTAAAATGAGTCTATAAGCCAGAGTTCCTACTCGATCGAGGATTTCAAATGGGCCAATTAAATCGAGGGTTGAGATAACGCCTTCTTGAACCTTCTTCTTCACATTCATCAGATTTGGGTGTGTAGCTTGAGCGGCTTTAACTTTATCGATTAAAGTCAATTCTAATCATATATTCGTTATCTTCACCTGGGTCCCTAGAGTCTTTAAATCTATCTTCATCATTTGTAAGTTATACGAAATGGGTCTTTGTGTTAACAACATCTCACTCGCATACGATCTTCTACTCAACGCGTCAGCTACCACGTTCGTTTTTCCTACGATGGTATTGAATGGTACAATCGTAATCTTCAACAGCTCGAGTCAACGTCTTTGGCGCATTATACGTTCTGTAGACACTCAAAATTTTCTGTACACCTGTCACTAACATTGCAGGAGAGCAGATTTGTCTTTTTAGAGGGAACCTTGAAAGACGATCCATATCCATGCCGGATACTACTGGAAAGTCAGCATCAACCCCGGATCGCAATCTGGGAGTAACAATTCCAATCTCGAAGATAACCCCGAGGCATGCAGATCAATACCGGAACACACACCGGAGAAGACCGATTAATCTCGGAGATAACCCCGAGGTATCCAGTCTCAGTCCCAACTATGGGAATAGCCACTAACCTTGGTGATAACCCCAAGAAATGCAATTTCAGCAATAACCCCATAAATGCTTGTTACAAATGCAACTAGCTTCAATCTCGGCGCTCACAACGAGTTACACTGTACCAGCCCGGCGATAACATCGGGAAGACAGGCACACCTCAAAGATGACAATAAGGACCTTCAACAAATTGCAGCAGTCCAATCTCAGCAAAGCTGAGCAACGTCTGCTTTATCAGCCTAATCCGGCGATACCGGTGAGGGGCAACATCATCATCTGACCAACATGATGCCATGCCACGTCGTCTCAACGTCTCTACGCAACAGTGTCCCACAAGACTAACCAATCCCGAGTGACTATTGTGCGGGGTAATGGATGAAAGTTGAAGCTTGAAGACCGGAGGGCACCGTCCTATCTTCAATGACTTCGCACAAACTCTAATCCCATGCCATTGTACAACTCTCAACAACGGCGGTCCGAAATAGGTCCTGTATACCTCAAACGGATGCCCGGATTGCACTTCTGTAAGTCCGAGTGGACATTACAGTGCCTGAGTGCACGTACTTCGAGACGACCCGACCCGAAAAACCCGGGCCAACCCGGGTTGCCTCTGGTCTACCTGCGGCTCCACCCTCTATAAATAGAGGGCTTGGGGTGGCCATTTTATATGAGAAAACGGTGAGAAAGCCCTGCCTAATTTGCTCTGTACTCACCCCAGACTGAGTGCTTTCTTATTTTAAACACTTGTGAGCTCACATATAGCTTATTTTATACCTACAAAAGCCAGTGTTTATTAAAGATATTGAAGTCTTCTTTGGCAGCCCACTATAAGCCTTCTTTCACACTTTAAAGTTTTTCTCTTCATCTTTGGACACACCCTTCTACACGTTGAGAGTCGTGTTGCACACTTTTGCCTAGACTTCGGTCCGTGATTTATTTTTAGTTTGTATATACATATATATATATATATATATATATATATATATATATATATATATATATATGGACTAACATTATCAAGTTATGCCTCGATTGAGCCTAGACTTCGGTGTGGAGCGTTTAATTATTTTTGTATATATATATATATATATATATATATATATATATATATATATATACATTTATATATATGAACTGCATGTCGAACTCTGTTTGATGAGCCTAGACTTATGTCTGGTGCATTTAATGGCTTTCTTATATATATAATTATATATATGAACTGCTATCGAACTCTGTTCGGTGAGCCTAGATTTCACATCTGGTGCGTTTACTGCTTTAATATATATATACTTATATATATTAACTGTTATTGGACTTTGTCCGATGAGCCTGGATTTTATATCCGGTGCGTTTACATGCTTATATATATATATATACATTTCGTCCCACCTAGAGTTTACTTCGTGGTGGTTGACCGTTTTTATAGCTTTCTGTACATTTCATCCCGCCTGGAGTTTCCTCCGTGGCGGTTGATAGTTTTTACAGCTTTCTTTATATTTATGATCCCCCATGGATGTGCTCCGTGGCTGGTGATCATGTATGTATATATATATTTACGACTTTTATATATACCTGCTTAATGCTTTTATATTAATTGCGGCATCATGTGAGCCTAGGAATCATGTGATCACAGATTCAGTTCCCTGAATCTAGATTCGGTTCCTGTGATGGACCTTTTCAGCTGTAAGCAGCCTGTAAATATATCTGTGATGTTTGGATTTTCTCAGATGGTTTTCATACCCACGAGGAATTCATCACCTTTTTGTACATTATTTTCGTACGGATGCTTCGCATCTGTCAAATAAAATCAATCCAGCCGAATACGGAATAAAATGGGAGTGTAAAAGATCTCAATTACTATTGAGCATCAGGATTTGAAAAACCTCTTTTATAAAACATCACTGCCATATCTTACTTAAAATTGAATTTTTACATAAAATTCAAACCCTGTGTATATAGGTGCGAACGAGGCCTCGCACTACTTTCAAATAACAGCACATTGACCCACACACATACACATTCAGATAACAGTTTCTTGAAAAAAGGAGGTCACCGTGGTAACACGGATGTTGGGGGGTGCCTAACACCTTCCCTCCGCATAACCAAGTCCCCGGACCCTAATAAATCTCGGTTTTACCGACCCGTTTAGCAGTGTCACATCATTGGGTCAATGTGCAAACCTTTTCTCGGTTGTGTTGGTACTACCAGTTAAAAAACCAACGGGCGACTCTTATAGTCCAATCGTCGACATTATACATGTCGGACCTTTTTCACTTATTTTTTCTAACAAATCTCACCTAAAATGAGAACACCAAAGAACAAGTAAAGGAAAGGGACAATTAAAAATCCCGACGTCGACAGGTGGCGACTCAGCTGGGGACTCCAGTAAGAGGACTTAAGCCGCTACTAAAAAATTTTCAAAATTATTATTTGCTTGTGTGTGGATGTTGCATTTACATTTTATGATGAATGTGTATGAATGCATTTCCTTACTTAGTGCTTCGCACTATAAACTGCTTGTGATATTAGTGCTTCGCACTATAAACTGCTTGTGATATTAGTGCTTTGCACCATATCTGCTTGTGATATTAGTGCTTCGCACATGTCATCATTTTTATGCGGTAAGACGCGATGTATGAGAATGTATGTTGTGTGGTCCCTCCACCAGGAGGCTATCCCGTCGGTGTTTGATTACTGGACTCGTGAGAAGACTAATTCTCCGAGGCTCAGGAAAGGCACCACCCAAATTCGCTCCAGTTGAAAAGACCGGATTAACTTCCCGTCAAGTAGATTGTGATGATTTGGGAACCTTCATGCCAAAAAGTCACGAGAGTAACCTAAGATAGGTCAGCCTCTGATAAACCCAAAACGGAGGAAAGTCTCTTCATGCTCTCATTTCAATTACTTGTAATTATTTTCCATATCTATCTCCATGTTATGAGAAATATGAAGAAATGTGTACACATACATGCTACAAACAGCTGACATCCGTTTTGCAGGATAAAATTCCTAAACTGGACACATCACATAGCATGTTATTATTCACCTTCCCTACAGACTAAACTATGCAAGTCTTTTGTAGGGAATCAATCGAACCTACCACCCGTTCAAAGTCTAAAAAGGCAACAGGCCTATAGTCAATCATGTCGTCATCCGACCAGACCGAACTTAATCCAGTTTCTCGTAAAGAATTCGACGGATTAAGCAAACAGATTACAGATTTGGTTGTTCTACTAAAAGAATTACACCAATCTACACAGGGTAAGAAAATACCCGTACATGCTGAATCCTCCACACAAGGAGGAACCCAGGTCATTACAATACCTGAACTGCAGTTGGATTCGACCAACAAAACTCATGATGCTGCCCATCCCACTGAAGATCCATACACTGGTGACATCAAAAAGAAAGTTCTCCAAATGGAAGAGACTCTTCGCACTATCAAAGGAATTGGAAGACACGGGAGTGTTTCATATACTGATTTGTGTATTTTCCCTGGTATTCATTATCCAGAAAAATTTAAGACTCCTGACTTTGAAAAATATGACGGGTTAGGAGATCATTACACACATCTAAAGGTGTTTATTGGAGAACTGGGATCTTATGCAGAGGATGAAAAACTCAGAATACAACTGTTTCAAAAAGGTCTAACTGGAGAAGCCCGTTCGTGGTACACAAGATTAGACAATTCAAAGATCCATAGTTGGGAAGAGCTAGCACACGCTTTCCTCACCCAATACAACTTTCAATCTCAAATGGCTCCTGATCGGCATCAAATTACCAAGATCAAGAAACAATCTAATGAGTCTTTCAGAGAGTATGCTCAGAGGTGGAGACGCCTGGCTGCCCAAGTTAGTCCTTCCATAATAGAATCAGAGATGGTCATGACTTTCATAGACATACAAGAAGCACCTTTCTATGAAAAAGTTTTAGCCGGCATCGGCAAACCATTTTCTGAAATGGTCAAACATGGGGAGATGGCTGAAATGGGATTCAAATCCAGAAAAATTCAAGACCTAGCTGCACTCAAAGCTATTGCTGATCACATCCAATCTGGAAATTATGGGAACAACCCTCGAAGGGTCCATAAAAAGAAAGAAGAGGATGTTTTCCTGATACTACAGGGTCAAAAAGGCAATCAAAACATGCCTATCCAGAGGAGAAATTACACTCCCTTCAAACCCTCCAGTACCAAAAGGTGGAGAAGTCAAACGACCTCGAGCATTCACACCCTTAGGGGACACCCTCGAGAACATTCTCAATCTTCTAATAACACAGAAGAAAATCACGCATCTGCTTCCACCAGCCAGCCCTAATGGACGGGGTTTTAATGCTGCTCGGAAATGTGATTATCATGCCAGGGCACCTGAATATGATACTCAGGATTGTTTGGCCTTAAAACATAAAATCCAAGACCTGATAGACAACAGTGAAATCGTAGTCGCCAAACTCGATTATGCTAAGTTCCAATTCACAATGGAACGAAAGATGAAAGCTCTCTGTAAACAAATTGAGCAATTGACGGAACTGGTGACTTATCAGCATCAAGTGACTCGTCAGCTAATCAGCCAGGAGCATGCCATTCTCCTACCTATTGTCATGAATATTCCCTCTTCACTTTCAGAAAATGAAATGCTGGAAGATAAAGTGACGAAGAGAGCGAATGCTAAGGCCCGTCGGGATTTTGCCAACAAAAGAGAATTCACATATTTGGGCCAACCTATGGAGGAAATCCTTCATATGTTAATCAATGAAGGAAGGATTAGTTCCCTTCTACCTCCAATCAACCCCCGTTCAGGACGATACAACTCTGAGGGAGTATGTCAATATCATTCTGAATCTCGCGGTCGCAGCACAGAAGAATGTTGGGCACTCCGCCACCTTATTCAAAATTTAATCGACAATGGCGTACTGCGTCTAGCAGATAATAACACTGTGTTACGGCCAAGTGAGGATTCGTGTCCTACTTAGTGGAAGAGTGTAGTAGCAGTCATATCCGCTGAAAATGATGGAGTTAACAAATCACTTGGCATGCCAGTAATTCAACTCAATGGAATCAATAATCCTTTGAAAGTGGCCGCTCCCGAGCCAATCAACTTGCCGTGCAGAGCACAATATCCTATTGTTAGCTTGCGTGCAGGTCCATGGAATTATGGAGAAGGTGAAGGATCCACCTCGCATATAACTGCTGCAGTGTCGAAGGAGAATCCACTGTATCTTTCCCAATGGATAATGAAGCCTGTCATCAAGTCTAAGTGGAAAGTACCCATTGAGAAGATTGAAAATTTCCTCTACACTATGGGTCATAACGAAGTCAAGGTGGTTTTAAGCTTGAAAGAAGCTCCACAACAGATATCAATCTTGGACTTGGTCCTGACTTCTGAGAATCACCGGAAGGTCTTGTTAATGGTTTTAGAAGAATCCTATCTACCGACATCAGTTGATACAGAAAAGTTTTAACATCTGGTTGATCACATTTTCAACAACTGTAAGACCCCAACTTTTATAAATAAAGATGAATTTTCTATAAATATCATTTTTGAATATTATGGAGTTAATTTGATATAATGTTACAGTTGTGGGCAATATTTATAAATTTTGCAAAGTACGCAAGTTGTTATATAATATTCGATTGGTCAGGGAATATTCGTTTTAACAGGGAATATTTGTACAACGGCACAATTATTGGTGGACCCCACAACGAAATTATTGTTGGATTGAGAAAACGACAAAAATATTTTATTAAAAATAACGGCGGAAGTTTTACCATTGATACTATTGAACTACTCGGTAGTAAAAGTACAGTAATACGTGTGGTTACATAGTAGCACACGGTATTGATTATTAATGCTTATGTGAGAAGTCACTCAGTTTGATTCAATTATTGTCAGTTAATAATATGAATTATTTAGCGATAATGAAGTTTTGTTTTATTTGTATTATTAACGTAATAAAACAGAAACATCTTTTTATATAAAACAGAATACTTTATTAAAGTTATTCTATAAATAGAATATATTATATTTTATTTAAAAGATTTTTCTTTAAATATAGACCGTCAGATTAAAGTAATCAATCTGGACCGTTCATGAATTAGTTACTATGCATTTTATTTTTCTATAAATAGCAGCTCATTCCTTCATTATTTCTTACGAATTAACTGAAATCTAGAGAGAGAAACTATATAGAGAGAGAAGAAAAGTATTCTGCTACTTAACTACTTCCTTATTTCAGTTCTTCTTTAAAACGGTAAGGGGTGTTATTCTTTCTTATTCATGAAGAGAACTGTTGTTATTCTATTTCTTATTATTATGTTAGAATAACCTGTATACGCGGTCTAACCTATACTTGGTGACATTCTTCTATTATTCTGTTGGAACATCTTGTCTGTGTGTTTTACACCGGACCTGGTTCCGTCTTTATTATTATTCTGTTGGAACATACTGTCTGTGTGTTTTACACCGGACCTGGTTCCGTCTTTATTATTATTCTGTTAGAACATCCTGTCTGTGTGTTTTATACCGGACATGGTTCCGTCCTTATTATTATTTTGTTAGAATATCCTGTCTGTGCGTTTTACGCTGGACCTGGTTCCATTATTTATTATTATGTTAGAATAACCTGTCTGTGCGGTCTATCGCATGCATGGTGATTTCTTTTGTTATTTCATTCTTTATTATACTCAGTTGGTTAAGTTTTGACTTCTATACTCCATGAAATTTGTGGAATATCCTTGATAATTGCGTTTCATCCAGTATCTTTTCATAAAAATATTCTTCTAAGTATTCTTGAATTTTACTCCACAAAGCAGTATCATGTTGACAATTTGGACGTTGTTAATTCTTGGATAAATTAATTCTTGAACTTGTTTTATTGAATTCTTATATCATTGTCATCATCCTCATGTTTATAAAATGTTGAAAGTCATCTGTGGCCTGTAGTGCATAGATGGACTTGGTATGATTATGACCAGGGATTATTCGGTATAATCATGACCGTAATGTTACAAATAATGTGATAAAAGTCCTCATTGGGCCGTAGTGTATTGGTGGATAGTTGTCGGCATGATCATGACCATTAATGAATACACGAATATCCTTGGCCGTAGTGCAGGGGTGATTCGATGATGTGGATTATTTTATTAAGCTGAGTCCCAGCGATAACAGTGTTGAAAAACCTTTTAAATCATAGAAGATAGTAGATTTTATTTTCTACTTGACTCTTTTAATGGATTGCTTGTTCCGCTGCAGTTAAACTTGATGTTCGTTATATTTTATCAGTTTAACACTGTTGAAGGCTAATGATAATTTATTCTTCATTATCTTAGTCATAATATTTCTTACTGGGCTAGTTAAGCTCACTCTTTCTTTCACTATTCTCTTCAGGAAATGAGAATATAGCTGGGACGAGTCGGGGAACGGAGTGATGGACCAGATGATAGTATTAGTAGTCCTCACTATCCTGTTAAATAGTGTGATAATAATTGTAATGAGGACTCCTTTTGAGTTTGTATAGTCTCTAGTAGACAATAATTGTATTCAAACTCACAGTTATGTTTTGTCGTATTGTACACGACAGTTGTATTAGTAAGTTGTATTTGCATTCTATACCATGTATCTGACGACCCAAGATGGGTGATGTATACCTAATTTTGGGGGCGTCACAGTTGGTATCAAAGCTTAGGGATATGATCCCTGGCTAAGATGTGAGAATAGAACTAGGAGGGGAGAGACGGGGAATTCCTTCGCTAGTATGACCTACCTAAGTTTATTTCATGGTATTTAATTGGTCGGTCAGAATATAAGGATAATATATGACATATCAATTAATTTTTGTTTTGTGGCAGTATCTGAAAATGACATCCGAGAATGTTGAGAATAGCAATGGAGCACAGGCGACTGTTGATTCACCACCTATCAATAATCGGGATAATGTGCATCAGGAAGGCGACAATCCTCATGCAAACAATAATACTGACCAAATGATGAATGATGGAATGTTCAGAAACTTTATGCAGTTCATGCAACAGCAGGCGAGAGCGGCTCCTATTTAAAATGTAGGTGGAAACACTGAAAACTCTCGGATGGTCACCGCTAAACAGTTCAAGGAGTTGGGACCACTGGAGTTTAAGGGAGAGCCAAAACCACTTATAGCGGAAACATGGATAAAGCAGATCACCAAGATATTTGATGTCTTGGGATGCTCCGAGGAGCAAAAGGTTCCCTTTGTCGCCTTTATGTTGCGAGGAGAGGCAGATTACTGGTGGGAATCGATTAAGCGTACTCAACCTGCCGCACTGAAGATATCTTGGGAGAAGTTCCAAGAGCTGTTCAATGACAAATACTTTCCCGGAAGTGTTCGACACATGAAGGAGGTGGATTTCATCAAATTGGAGCAGAATAATATGACCGTGTCGGAATATGAGGCTAAATTTGCTGAGTTGTCCCGGTTTGCGTCCCACTTGGTAGATAATGAAGAGCGAATAACGCGAATGTTTTTGTGAGGTTTAAAACCTGAGATACGTCAACATCTTATTTCTCATAAACTGTGTTTGTATTCAGATGTTGTGAATAGTGCTCAGTTAGTGGAGCGCGATAACGAGTCAACGCAACCAAAAGAGAGCAGTCGGCAAAATGATAATACCAGTGAGAGCAGTCATCGAAGCAGTGACAACAAGCGTGGTGGAAATCAACAGGCCAGAAATGGTAACCACTTCGGTGGTAATCAGGGACAAAATAATAAGAATGGCCATTTCAAGAAGAGGAGATTCAACAATGATGGAAAGATGTCAGCACCAGCACCCGTTGTTAAGGAAGGAGAACGACCACCTATCATATGTTTCAAATGCGGAGGGGAGGGGCACATCAGTCCAAACTGCGTGATGTCGTCTAAAGCATGTTATAATTGTGGAAGAGAAGGTCATTTAGCTCGATTTTGTCGTTTACCAAAAACAAGTTCAGCCAGGATGGAGGCACCAAAGGCCGTCCCAGAAAAGTCAAAGCCGGTAGTGCAAGGGAGAGCGTTTGTTGTGACCTCCCAGAAAGCAAGGAACCCGAATGAGGTCATCACGGGTAAGATTATCATAAACTCTAACGAAGTCTATACTTTATTTGATACCGGTTCTACACATTCTTTTATTTCTCCTACTTGCGCTCATCGATTAAATTTGACTCCGGAGAAATTAGACTTTGACTTATCTATTAAAACTTCATTGGGAGAAACCTTCATTACATCCACGGTTTATAAGTCTTGTTTGGTTCAAGTTGGTACCCACACATTACCTGTCGATCTGATTTCATTAAAAATACTTGCATTTGATGTGATTCTAGGGATTGATTGGTTAACTACTCATCATGCAAAAATTGATTGTTTTCGTAAGGTTGTTAGCTTTCATATTCCTAATCGACCTATTATGCGAATTCAAGCAACCAAACCATTAAAATCAATCGCTGTCATCTCAAGCCATAAAGCTATTCGTTTATTGAAAAACGGATGTCAAGCTTTCTTAGCTCATGTCACGGATCTAAACAAAAATACGTCAGTTTTGAATGATATTTCTATTGTTAATAAATTCCCTAATGTATTCTTTGAAGAACTTCCTGGCCTACCCCCAGAGCGTGAAATTGAATTTTGTATCGACCTTGAACCCGGTACAAAACCCATTTCCAAAGCCCCATATCGAATGGCTCCTATTGAACTTCAAGAGTTAAAGATCCAACTGCAGGAATTATTAGACATTGGCTTTATTCGTCCTAGTACTTCTCCTTGGGCTGCTCCTGTTCTATTCGTGAAGAAGAAAGATGGAAGTATACGACTTTGTATTGATTATCGGGAGTTGAATCATGTCACCATCAAAAATAGGTATCCATTGCCACGTATTGATGACCTGTTTGACCAGTTGCAAGGAGCACAATTCTTTTCAAAGATCGATCTTCGTTCTGGATATCATCAGCTGAAGGTTAGAACTGAGGATATTCCAAAGACGACTTTCAGAACTCAGTACGAGCATTATGAATTCCTAGTCATGTCCTTTGGATTGACTAATGCTCATGCTGCCTTCATGGATATGATGAACCGGGTATTCAAGGAATATTTGGATCACTTTGTGGTCGTCTTTATTGATGACATCCTTATTTATTCCAAAAGTCGTGAAGATCATGAGCAACACTTGAGGCTGGTACTCCAAAAGCTTCGTGAATACAAGCTTTATGCTAAGTTGAAGAAATGCGAGTTCTGGATGGAGGAGGTAGCATTCCTTGGGCACGTAGTATCAAGTCGTGGAATATCTGTTGATCCGACAAAGATTGAAGCTATTCAAAGCTGGGAGCAACCTAAATCCGTAACTGAAGTACGTAGCTTTCTCGGTTTAGTTGGTTATTATAGGAGATTCGTGGAAGGATTATCTCGAATCGCTACTCCATTAACTCAGCTGACTCGAAAAGATACAAAGTTCGGTTGGAGCGAAGAATGTGATAAGAGTTTTCAAGAACTCAAGAGGAAACTCATTTTAGCACATGTTCTAACAATACCATCTGGCTCGGAGGGATTTGTTGTCTACAGTGATGCTTCGAGTAAAGGGTTGGGATGCGTTCTCATGCAACATGGAAAAGCCATAGCCTATGCATCAAGATAACTCAAGGAATATGAGAGGAATTATCCTGCTCATGATCTAGAGTTGGCAGCTGTTGTCTTTGCACTTAAAATTTGGAGGCATTACTTGTATGGGGAGAAGGTGGAGATCTTTACGGATCATAAAAGCCTCAAATATTTTTTCACTCAAAAGGAACTCAACATGAGACAACGACGTTGGCTTGAACTGTTGAAAGATTATGATCATACCATTCAATACCATCCTGGAAAAGCGAACGTGGTAGCTGACGCATTGAGTAGAAGATCATATGCAAGTACGAGTGCGATATTGTCAACACAAAGGTCCATTTTATGTGACTTGCAAAGGATGGAGATAGAGTTAAAGACTCCAGGGACCCATGTGATGATGGCGAATATACGAGTAGAACCGACTTTAATCGATAAAGTTAAAGCTGCTCAAGCTACAAACCTGGAGCTGATGCGTATGAGGAAGAAAGTGCAAGAAGGTGCTATGCCGGAAGCAAGAATCGATGAAGAAGAAATACTTCGAGTCAACTCCAGACTTTGTGTTCCTAACGACCCTGATTTAAAGTATGAAATCATGATGGAGGCGCACAACACACCGTTTGCAATCCATCCTGGGAGTACCAAAATGTATCATGATCTTCGTCATACATTTTGGTGGAGCAATATGAAGCGAGAGATAGCGCTGTTTATCTCAAGGTGTCTAACTTGTCAACGAGTCAAGGCGGAGCATCAAGTACCAAAAGGTCTATTGCAACCACTTGAAATTCCAAAATAGAAGTGGGAGCACATTACCATAGATTTTGTTACCGGTCTTCCTAAGGTTTCTCAAGGTATTGATGTGATTTGGGTCATTGTTGATAGATTGACCAAGTCTGCTTATTTTTTACCGATACGAGAAACTTATACACTTGAATGTCTTGCTCGTATGTACATAAACGAGATTTTAAGACTGCATGGTATGCCAGTATCCATAGTTTCTGACCGAGACCCAAGATTCACTTCACGATTTTGAGTTAGCTTACAAAAAGCTATGGGCACGGATTTACGATTTAGTTCGGCATATCATCCTCAGACGGACGGACAATCAGAGAGGACTATTCAAACTCTGGAAGATTTATTAAGATTCTGTGTCCTTGACTTCAAGGGAAATTGGGACAAGTTCTTATCATTTGTGGAGTTTTCCTATAACAACAGTTATCAAGCAAGTATTGGCATGGCTACATTCGAAGTGTTGTATGGAAGAAAGTGTCATTCTCCAGTATGCTGGGATGAGGTGGGTGAAGCAACGTTGTTGGGACCGGAGTTGGTACGTATGACTACAGAAAAGATTCAAACGATCCGACAACGTATAAAAACCTCACAAGATCAACAAAAGAGTTATGCTGATCTTCATCGAAAGGACGTGGAATTTGATATAGGAGATCATGTGTTCTTACGTGTTGCTCCATGGAAATGAGTTACGAGATTTTAAAAGAGAGGAAAGCTCAATCCTCAATTCATCGGTCCATTTTTAATCCTCGATCGAGTAGGAACTGTGGCTTATAGACTCGCTTTACCGCCAAGTATGTCCCGTGTTCATAACGTTTTTCACATATCCATGTTACGTAAATATGTGGAAGACCCGAACCACATTATTGAGTTAGAACCGGACGAAATAGCGGAGGATTTGACGTATGAAGAAGTTCCTGTTCAAATCTTGGATAAGAAGGAACATATTCTACGCTCCAAGGTTATACCTCAAGTCAAAATTTTGTGGAGAAATCACGATATTGAGGAAATGACTTGGGAGTTAGAATCTGAAATGAAGTCAAGGTATCCTTACCTCTTCGACATACCAGGTACGTACCCTAATTTCGAGGGCAAAATTTCATAAGAAGGGGAGATTGTAAGACCCCAACTTTTATAAATTAAGATGAATTTTCTATAAATATTAATTTTGAATATTATGGAGTTAATTTGATATAATGTTACAGTTGTGGGCAATATTTATAAATTTTGTAAAGTACGCAAGTTGTTATATAATATTCGATTGGTCGGAGAATATTCGTTTTAACAGGGAATATTCATACAACAGCACAATTATTGGTGGACCCCACAACGAAATTATTGTCAGATTGAGAAAACGACAAAAATATTTTATTAAAAATAACGGCGAAAGTTTTACCATTGATACTGTTGAACTACTCGGCAGTAAAAGTATAGTAATACGTGTGGTTGCATAGTAGCACACGGTATTGATTATTAATGCTTATGTGAGAAGTCACTCAGTTTGATTCAATTATTGTCAGTTAATAATATGAATTATTTAGCGATAATGAAGTTTTGTTTTATTCGTATTATTAACGTAATAAAACAGAAACATCTTTTTATATAAAATAGAATACTTTATTAAAGTTATTCTATAAATAGAATATATTATATTTTATTTAAAAGATTTTTCTTTAAATATGGACCGTCAGATTAAAATAATCAATCTGGACCGTTTATGGATTAGTTACTATGCATTCCATTTTTCTATAAATAGCAGCTCATTCCTTCATTATTTTTTACGAATTCACTGAACTATAAAGAGAGAAACTATAGAGAGAGAGAAGAAAAGTATTCTGCTACTTAACTACTTCCTTATTTCAGTTCTTCTTTAAAATGGTAAGGGATGTTATTCTTTCTTATTCATGAAGAGAACTGTTGTTATTCTATTTCTAATTATTCTGTTGGAATAACCTGTATACGCGGTCTACCCTATACTTGGTGATATTCTTCTATTATTCTGTTGGAACATCCTGTCTGTGTGTTTTACACCGGACCTGGTTCCGTCTTTATTATTATTCTGTTGGAACATCATGTCTATGTGTTTTACACCGGACCTAGTTCCGTCTTTATTATTATTCTGTTGGAACATCCTGTCTGTGTGTTTTACACCGGACCTGGTTCCGTCTTTATTATTATTCTGTTAGAACATCCTGTCTGTGAGTTTTACATCGGACCTGGTTTCGTCTTTATTATTATTTTGTTGGAATATCATGTCTGTGCGTTTTACGCCGGACCTGGTTCCATTATTTATTATTCTGTTGGAATAACCTGTCTGTACGGTCTATCGCATGCATGGTGATTTCTTTTGTTATTCCATTTTTTATTATACTCAGTTGGTTAAGTTTTAACTTCTATACTCCATAAAATTTGTGGAATATCCTTGATAATTGTATTTCATCCAGTATCTTTTCATGAAAATATTCTTCTAAGCATTCCTGAATTTTACTCCACAAAGCAGTATCATGTTGACAATTTGGACGTTGTTAATTCTTGGATAAATTAATTCTTGAACTTGTTTTATTGAATTCTTATATCATTGTCATCATCCTCATGTTTATAAACTGTTGAAAGTCATCTGTGGCCTGTAGTGCATAGATGGACTTGGTATGATTATGACCAGGAATTATTCGGTATAATCATGACCGTAATGTTACAAATGATGTGGTAAAAGTCCTCATTGGGTCGTAGTGCATTGGTGGACAGTTGTTAGCATGATCCTGACCATTAATGAATACACAAATATCCTTGGCCGTAGTGCAGGGGTAATTTGATGATGTGAATTATTTTATTAAGCTGAGTCCCAGCGATAACAGTGTTGAAAAACCTTTTAAATCATAGGAGATAGTAGATTTTATTTTCTACTTGACTCTTTTAATGGATTGCTTGTTCCGCTACAGTTAAATTTGATGTTCGTTATATTTTATCAGTTTAACACTGTTGAAAGCTAATGATAATTTATTCTGCATTATCTTAGTCATAATATTTCTTACTGGGCTAGTTGAGCTCACTCTTTCTTTCACTGTTCTCTTCAGGAAATGAGAATATAGCTGGGACTAGTCGAGGAACGGAGTGATGGACCAGATGATAGTATTAGTAGTCCTCACTATCATGTTAAATAGTGTGACAATAATTATAATGAGGACTCCTTTTGAGTTTGTATAGTCTCTAGTAGACAATAATTGTATTCAAACTCACAGTTATGTTTTGTCGTATTGTACACGACAGTTGTATTAGTAAGTTATATTTGTATTCTGTACCATGTATCTAACGACCCAAGATGGGTGATGTATACCTAATTTTGGGGGCGTCACAAATAATGTTAGGTGTTAGATAGTTTATGAATTGTGTATAAGTTAAGGTTACTCGATTTTGGAGAATAGTGTGTAAAGTGTATTGTATAAACAATTTATGTTTATATCTTCCGCAAATAGTTATAGAATGATTGTACCAGATCCGTGGTGATTCGGGACTTGGATTTGGGGCTCTCACAAAAATACCTTATTTCCAAGGGAATAAATCCGTCGAAAATAAGAAATATTATACTCGACGAAAAGTTTCGTCTTATTTATTCAGTCGTAAATAGATTATTTTTGACGCATTTCTGTCGGTGATAAGTTCGTCGAAGATAAGACAGTCCCGACGGAGTTTTTGACGGATCTTATCTTCGACGCGTATATATACGACCGAAGGTCCGACGGAAGTTTTCATCAGAAATAGTCTAGTTCCGACTGAATAGGCTTATTTTCGAGGGAATATTCCGTCAGACGTAAGCTTTTTTCTTGAAGTGTGATATCATTTAATGAACTACAAAATTTTTACAAGAAATCCAATTTGAATAAAAAATAAAGTCCTTTATTTTTATCAAAATCCAAATCAAAATAAAATCATTTATTTTAATTAACATGGATTCATATTCCAATTAAAATAAACACCTTTATTTTAATCCAATTTCAATTCAAAATAAACCTTTTATCTAAATTTTAAAAACATTAAAAAAAATTCAAAATCTGAGGACCGACGCGGTCGTGCTGAGGCTCCAAACACATTTTCTAAAGTCCGGCGCGGCCGTGCTAGAAATTAACTATAAAGCGGTGTGATCGCGCCTCGACACAGATTACGATGCTTTCGTTTTTTCTTCATTTTTTTTCTCCAAAAAACTTGATTTTATAACAATAATTATGCCCAATTAAATTATTCTAAACACACACACACACACACACACACACACACACACACACACACACACACATATATATATATATATATATATATATATATATATATAAATCAAAAAATAATTAATAATTCACATAAGGATGACTCTTATACCACTGTTAATTTGCAGAAATTAGACATACATATAGTCATATTGTAATAAGATCGAAAGCATGACATAAATCATATTTAAAAAATTTCTGCAGTCCCAAAAATCACCTTATGCAATATTATTAATTGAGGAAGGATAAAAGATATACCTTCGAAGATGATCAACTCCTTGAAGTAATCTTCAAGTTCCAATCCTTTGCTCATTCACGCTTCTTCAGATCCACTGATCAAACGTTCGTTACAATAGTGTGCAACGCCCAAGAGGTGATCTACCAAGAGTATATTAATTGAAGAAGTAATATTTTAGGTTCTACAAGACCTTGGATGACTAACCCTAATTCTCTCTCTCCTAACTCTTTAGGATTTTGAGAATACTTGCACAGTAACATTAACATTAGTCTATCCCACAATAAGACTCCTCTTATTTATATACTAACTCTCCCTCCTAAACCTTTTAGGAGTTAAGGTATTAATTTAATTCTCAATCTAATTATGAACTAAATTATTATTATTAATTAATTAATTAATTAATTAATTAATTAATAATAATAATAATAATAATAATAATAATAATAATAATAATAATAATAATAATAATAATAAGACTTCTCTTATTTATTTATAATTTAACATTTTTCTAAATACTTAATTATAAATATTAGTATTTCTCCAAATACTATATTATTATTATTATTTAGCCAATTTATTTATAATAATAATAATAAGCTACTCTTATTAATTTATAATTTAATATTTCTTCAAATACTTAATTATAAATATTAAGCTATTTATTTTATTCCACTAATAAATTAAATACACTTAATTTATTATTATTATTATTAAGCCAATCACTTCTTTAATTTATATATCTCGGTGTGACCCTCTAGGTTAAATATTAAGCCGGTAAGTACAATAAATAAATTAGAACAATTCTAATATTATTTATAATGAATTAAACTCCTGTAATTCAAATATAAATAAATAATATTTATTCTACATCATGTGTGACACCCCCAAATTCGGGTACTTGAAACCCGTACTTGGTGCTCCACGATAACATTCATTCAAACTACTTAATATATTAATTAAACAAAATTATTATATCAAAGTTGTCTACCTCCCCAGAGTCGAGAACCTTTAAGTCATACTTTACATAATAATAGGTAAATTATCATAAATCCAATTATTACAAGTAACATTATCTATTCTAGTTCTTCAGCTTCCCATTTCCCTTGTCTTTGTCGGAACCTTCAGGTCGATCTAGCTTAACTGAAAATATTTAAATTTAAAGCAAGAATGAGAATTTAATTGCCCAGCAAGTAATATCAATTAATAAACATTAGCTGAAAGAATTAAATGTTCTCTTTGAATTACACTTCTACAACGAGGCAATAGTTGTGAAGTAAACTGAACCAATACTGGATAACATAACCAATAATTTATATTTTTGAAACTACGTACTGACTATGAATGGAGATCCGTCGACAAACTACAAACTTTTATTTTTAATTTTTGAAAAGGTTATACAGAACTTCATCCGTAAACCGTCATGACTTACGAGCACGGAGGGTGATCAGCCCGATATGCCCTGTATTGATCAACACTACATTTTAGAACGATATTTTCGTTCATCATATCTGCCTTTGGCGTACAAAAGTTTTCCATTATCGGGATGTTCATACTCAGTCTAGAATCTGAACCGAAATAATTCAGTCGGACAACAATAATGTTCTATCATGTTCACCGATACATTTCAATCTATGTCTAGCCGAGTCAAATAGCTTAAACGGGTTTTAATTAACTTATACATACCGAAAATCAATAAGTATGCATCAACAAGTGTTCAAGTACAACAATTATCCAAGTGAGGACACTTGTATAATCAAACTTAGCTATCAATGAACATAATATATCTTGATCAATAAAATAGAGTTACGAAACTTGTACAACAGGAATATAATTCAATATCTTACTTACACAGGTTCATTACATAAGTAAATACAAAGGGAAATATAATTGCACAGTTTAAAATAAAGTTCGGACACTTGCCTGATCTGCTGCTTACAGCTACACAATTTAGTTCTATCTTTTATACAAAGACCTGTCATTAAAAAGATTATTCGTTTGATTAAAATAATACATCGTAACACATAGTACTGCTATTTACAGTTAAAACATAACTTAATCACATTGTCACATATTTATATTTGTTATTGGAACATAAACAACCATTTATAAAGTCTAACTATATAGGTTCGGATCAATTTCGAAAGAAATTCGGTGTACCGACGACCTTATCGGATAATTATTGAGTTTGTGTTCAATTAAACTCTATTCTATAGCTTCAATATTATTTTAAATAATTTAAATATCAGTCATATTATTTTTCAGTGGCTTATAATAATTTTCAAATAATTATTATTATCATTTATCATAATTTTTCAAACATTAAAATCATTTTTAAATAATTTAACTACTGAATAATCTTATTATCATTAATATTTAAATAATATTAAAATATTAATGAAATCCTTGTCAAAATATTAAAATTATTTATAATAACTCAAAATATTTTTAAAACATTATTATTACCCTTAAATGATTTTTAAAATATTTAAAATTATTTTTAAATAATTACCATTAATATTTAAATATTAATTTTTTTATCAAAATATTTAAAGTCATTTATTATTACTTAAAATATTTTTAAATCATTTATATCATTTTTAAATTATTTCTAAATCAATAAAACCAATTTTAAACTATTTATTTAATATAATTATTAAATAAATCAAATATTATTAATATTAAATTATTAATGAAATTTACCTTAAAATATTAAAAGTTATATTTTATAACTTAAAATATTTTTAAACACTTTATTATCATTTAAAATAATTTTTAATATAGTAAAATCATTTTTAACTAATTTATTTAATACATTTATTAAATAAATTTAATATCATTAATATTCAAAAAAATAATAATATTAATGAAAAATATGTCAAATTATCAAAAGTTAATTTTTATAACTTCAAATAATTTTTAAAACTAATTTTAGAATTTTTAGAAATTAATTTCTATTTTTTAATGATTTTTTTGAAATTAAAATAATTAATATTAATAAAACTGTCGCTAAAGCCTTTAGGGACAGAAACTGTCGCCTTAGGTATTCTTGAGCCTCAAGAACATTCAAAGGCCAATAAAGGTACCTTGTTTGACCAACATTAATTCACTATCTAAGTTGTTTCTGGGCTAACTAGTGTAATAATCATGTAGTATTGATGTAATAATACATGTATCAACCATAAACAAGGTCATATTGTATCACACTAAGGAGATTTAAGCCTCCAAAGTAACTGTCAGACACTTTCTGGGTTTTTTGGGTTACCCAGAAACCTAGTCATTTCCATGTAGGCATTTTGTAGCTTAATTAATCATGGGTTCTAGTTATTATTAATGTGTTCTAATGGTTCCATCTTGTAGTCCACATGTCAAAGAACAGATCTACAACATTAAATCAGTCCAACTACATCACCAACTCAAGATCTGAACCAGTCAAACCATGTTAGAAATCGTGTTCTTGAGTTTTCTGGGTTACCCAGAAAACACATTTCGTGATCATACTGCCTACTTTGACCGTCCACTATATTAAATCTATTTGTTGTTTAAGTGATCTAATGGCATGAATCTGTAGTCCATACACTAGACTATAACTTAGATATACTAACACAATCAAATCAACAAACACATGCAAGATCGATCTGGGCTCATGAATATGTTGTCAGAGCAATCTGGTTAAAATCTGGGTTACCCACAAATAGGTAGTCATGGTCGGTCAACGCACTTTGACCTTTAATAACTTGCCATCTATACATGATATAAGCATGATTCCAGTTCCAAATCACAACCCTCATAACATACTACAAGTCCAATACATTAAACAAGCAAAATCATAAACAGATCTAGATCTATGGCCTCTGACATTCGGTTGTCAAGCCATAAATCTAGGGTTCTTGTCATTTTGAAAAACTTGATTTTCGACCACTTTGATGTTATGGATCTATGATGTAATATCATAGATCACTAAATAACATCTTATAACACATGATTAAACACAAAATCACACAATCTAACTTAGCATACAAGATCAAAATTTTTGTTAGGGTTTATACCTCACTTTGAATAAGCTTGAATCTTGTGTTCCGTAACTGAGATTGGGGTGCTAGAGACTTGATTGGGGACTGAATCACTAATGTACTTCGTGGGTTTAGAGAGAGAGGGACTTGGTTGAGTGCAAGATCACAAATGGGCTAACTTTTTGAACTTTCTCTCTCTTTAATCTATTATATCTTGATGCAATGAACCTATATGATGCAAGGTGTCCAAGGCTAACTGATTTTGCTGAGATATTGAGCACATGGGAGATATCTAGAGTTGGTGAGCTCAATTATATGGCAAGATTTGCACTCCACCTATTAAAGAATGCTAAAAATGCACTTTGGTCAATTTGCTCACAAATTTAATGGCTTGCTTATAATTTTGACTAACCCTTAGGTTTTGTTAAATAATTTATAGGATTTCTAATTAGGGTTTAAAATGAAAATTTAGGTTTTCTAAATTGGAAATTAGGGTTTCCTAATCATATTAGGTTTCCTAATTACTTAGCACTTGCAAATTAGGATTATGGTTTCCTAATTAACATTAAAATTTCTAACTTAGTCAATTTGGTTAGGGTTTCTAATTAATCATTAGGGTTTCCCTAATTAGGTTTATAATTAATAATAGTTATCATTAATCATAAAATCACAATTACTTATCAGTTTTAACTTCCTATTTGAGTTTCAAATTAGGGTTTAATAATTTTTCATTAGGGTTTTCTAATGCTACGCTAAAACTGATCAACAATTAACATTGCACACATATAGTACATACTTATAACACTGAAATACAATTAATATATTATTAATATTCAAATTACTTATTCAAAATCCAAAATTAGGGTTTTGAACCATATCCGACTTAACTTTCATCCCTAGTCAACTTAAAATTTTAAATTGACTAACCTGTTAAATCCATATCGCATATATTTCAAAATATTATTACTGATACCAATATAATATGAATTCAATGTTTAATCAAAAAAAATACAAAGAACATATTTCGTGAATAGTTACCGTACAATTCAATCCTTCTACCATACAATGTCCCAATTAAAAATAAGACATGGAATTACTTGCAAGTCTTATTTATTTAATCATATGCATTTTGATTCACAAATGCACAACTCTGATTAATGTAAATTAGAAACTCATTTCTAATTTACATTCACGTTGGCCAAGAATTTCTGAGTTGTCACTTATCGAATCGCATAGGACATTATCTCCCTTTACTAGAAGTGGTAGATCATTTGTTAATCACTCACCTACCTCCATGTACACTTTATTATACCCGAACATACTCTATAACATACTCTGAATTATTAAGGAATATGACAAAGTATAATTCAGAATACACAAGGTACTATGATTATCTTAAGTCCAATGATCACTTGTACTATTATCACTATAGGAACTCTTATTGTCAAGCAAGTAAAACTCCATTAGGTGTTCCTTAAAACGAGCCATGTTTAGTGAACTTATTCCATAATAAACACATATATACTTGCTTTAGTATCTCCATACAAATGATTATGAGATTAATCTTCCTCTTCAATAGAGAAAGCATAATATGTACTAATCTATTTAGAATCAGTAACCCCACATTAGTGATCTAACGATTAGGAACATTTTATTTTTGAGTTATCTTGAATTTAGATCTCATTAGCATAATCATCATCATGATTCTAAAAATATTACTCCAAAACTATGGGTTTATCACATTTATTAATTCAACTATTTAACATGGATAAAGAATGTCTCTTATATTAAATAAATTCTTTTATTAATAAATGAACAAGATTAAGGGCATACTACTTTCAATCTATCACTTGCACTAAAGCCAATCGCCCTAATATCTCTAACAGTCATCTTCTCTAAGTGATGATTAAATTACTGCTGAGTTAATGTTTTAGTAAATGGATCTGCAATGTTGTTCTGAGAGTCCACTCTCTCCAAGGATACATCTCCTCTTTTAATGTTTTCTCTAATTAAATGAAAGCGTCGCAACACATTCTTGGATTTTTTATGAAACTTGGGTTCCTTGGCTTATGCAACAACCCCATTGTCATCACAATATACAGGCACTGGTCCTTGTACGCTAGGAACCACTCCAAGTTCTGTAATTAACTTCTTCATCTAAACAACTTCCTTTACAGCTTCACTTTCAGCTATGTACTCTGCTTCTGTCATTGAATCAAAAACAGTTTGCTGCTTGAAACTTTTCCAACTCACTACACCACCGTTTAGGATAAACACATAACCTAAGGTGGATTTGTTGTCATCTTGGTTAGTCTAAAAAATTGAATCTGTATAGCCCTCTATTTTCAAATCAGACCTCTCATACAGTAGAAACATATCCTTAGTCCTTCTTAAGTACTTAAGGATGTTTTTCACCACTTTTCAGTATTCTTCTTCAGGATTTAACTGATATCTGATTGTCACTCCAGGTGCATAAGCAATATCAGGTCTCATACATGTCATCCCATTAATGATAGATCATATTGCCGAAGTATAAGGTATCTCACTCATGCGATCTCTCTCTTTAGGTGTCTTTGAGGACATTTTCTTGGAGAGATTCACTCTAAAACTCATCGTATGAGTCCTCTCTTGGAGTTGGACACGTTAAACTTCTTTAACATTGAATCAATGTACGTTCCTTGGGTTAAGCCGAGCATCTTTTTAGATCTATCTCTATAGATTTTTATTCCCAAAACATAGGATGTTTCTTCTAAGTCCTTCATAAAGAAGTGTTTAGACAACCATATCTTTAAAGATTGTAGCATTGATATGTTATTCCATATAAATAGTATATCATCAACATATAGTACTAGGAATGTCACAGCGCTCCCATTAACCTTCTTGTACACACAAGGTTCATCCAAATTTTTATTAATATCAAACTCTTTTATTGTTTCATCAAAACAGATGTTCCATCTACGAGAAGCTTGCTTTAATCCATAAATGGAACGTTGTAGCTTACAAACTAGATTTGTTCCTCTTCTAGTTTCCCATTGAGGAATGTCGTCTTCACGTTCATTTGCCAAATCTCGTAGTCATAGTAAGCTGTAATGGCAAGAAAAATCTGAATGAACTTAAGCATTGCAACTAGTGAGAAGGTTTCGTTATAGTCAACTCATTGCCTTTGTGTAAAACTTTTTCCCACCAATCTGGCCATATAGGTCTCTACGTTGCCATCTGTCCCAATCTTTCTCTTAAAGACCCATTTATACCCTATAGGCACTATGCCTTCCGGTGAAGTAACCAAAGTTCATACTTGGTTCTCACACATGGAGTCCATTTCGGATTTCATGGCCATTAGCCATTTCTCTTAGTCTTTACTACTCGTTGCCTCATCGTATATAATTAGATCATCATCCTCTATGATGTGTACCTCATCATCATCATCTATGATGAATCTATACATTTTAGGTATCTTCGATACTCTTCCAGATTTACGAGTCGGTTGTGGAATAAAAGGTATTTCTACTTGGACAGGTTCATCCACTTGACCTGTAGTGGTTTATAGTTCTTAAACTTTTTTAATATCTATTTTCCTTCTACTAGCCCCTTCAAGAATAAACTCCATTTCTAAGAAGGTGGCGTGTTTCATAACAAACATCTTTTGCTCAGTATGATTATAAAAATAGTATCCTAAACTTTCTTTACGGTATTCCACAAATATGCACTTATCTGATCTTATCCCAAGTTTATCATTCTAAAAATTTTTTCACATAAGCTTGACATCATCAAATCTTAACATGCTTAAGACTAAGTTTCCTCCCTATCCATAACTCATATGGGGTCTTACGGACGGATTTTAAGGGGACCTTATATAGTAGATACGCAATCATCTCTAGGGCATAATGTAATGACCTAAAATTTTGTATAATGAATTACTAATAGAAATAAGGAATTATTTGAAAATGTTATGTGTGTGTATGTGAATTTATGTGATAAGAAGATATGGGAATAGAAAATTCCATAAATAAGAGTTGAGAATGAAATAAATATGAAATTATAAATTTTGAGAATATGTGACAAGCTTAAGTTAGGAACTAACTAAGCTTGGGAGAATAAGTCTTGTATGACTTGATGAATAATTTATGATGAAGGATTAATAAAGTGTGTGATTAATTCGTGTAAGATGATGGAAATAAATCCAAGATGGTAAATAAATTAAGTTTACAATAAATAATAATTAAGTTCTATTGATTATGTGTATTGGCCCAATGTGAATTAATATTGGGTGAACTAATGAATACTTGTGAAATAAAAAGCCCAAAGCTTTAGGACTAATGAAATTAGTGGGATGACTTTTAGGCCCAGTGATTTAATCTTACACTTAAGTGTGGGAAGCCCAAAAATGGAATTAAAAGAAGTCCAAGTCCATGGCCGTAACATAAACCAATATGCAGGCCCATGTTCTGGAAAGCTCCATGTGGAGAAAATAAAAATAATTTTAGTACTCCATTCCCCCTTAATATCCGGTCAAGGAGGCCTAGGATAGCAATGACGGGTTTCTTTCCTTTTATTTTATTTGTTTAGGCCATGAGGCCTTAGGTTTGAATGAGGTGTCAACTTTTACTTGGCTACCCATGAGATGGAAGTGATGGGCTAGGAGGTAGCCCAAGTAAAATAGCCATGATAACTTAGTTGTTTATTTGCTTAGGCTATGTGGGTAATGATTAAGCCTAAAATGTAGCTTAGGTTAACTTTGCACCTAACCTTGGACAACCATTGGACGAAGCGATCTTATGGCGGTTAAATACATGTATTATACATGTATATGGATATTATACGTATGGAAATTCTCCTATAAATATGATGTTATAATCCATGTTTTTAGATAATAATAAAATAAGGATTTATTAAAATAAATTTTTATTTTATTATAGTACAACATATATGATATTGAGTATGTGGATATGTGCAAATGAATGCGCATATGAATATGTATAAATATATATTTATTACATGATTTATTCAGAATTAATTTTTTGTAAAAGGAATAATAAGTTTAAGAAATAATTTCTAATATAAAAATTATTAGAAATTATAAATTAAGCAAGAAATATTAAAGGAATTTCTAAATGAAATTATTTTAATACATAGAACGTAATAGATGGAATATATATTAATGTTTAATAATTTCCATATATTATGTGTTGTATTTTATGCATATGTAATATATAATAATATTGCATGTGTATTGCTCTAAATATTATGTTTATATAAAATAAACATAATACGTGAAATAAATTTAATGGATAAAATATACAATATATGTGATATATATTGTATATTTGAGATATATTATTAATGAAAAATGTTGAGTAGTACATTTTTATGTATATGTGATATATAAATAAAATCGAATATATATTACATTTAAATGTAATTATTTTTAATATTATGTTTATTTTATAAAAAATTGAACATAATATGTAATCAATATGTAATGTGAATGAAATTTACATGAATATGTTGATTTACATGTTATGCATTGTGAAAGTCAAAATATGACTAAAATAGATTGAGGTATGAAACTCAATCTATATGTGTTATATGAAGCATAAAAATTGTTAGATTTGCTTAGATGTCGAGCTTAATCTTGCAAGAATATTCTTTTTGCAGGTTAGATGTAAGACCCCAACTTTTATGAATAAAGATTATTTTTCTCGAAATATCAATTTTGAATATTATGGTGTGGATTTGATATAATGTTATAGTTATGGGTAATATTTATAAATTTTGTAAAGTAAGCAAGTGGTTATAAAATATTTGATTGGTCGGGGAATATTCGTTTTAACATAGAATATTCGTATGCCGGCACAATCATGGGTGGACCCCACAACGGAAGTATTGTCGTAGTTAGAAAACGACAGAAATATCTTTTTATAAAAATAACAACGAAAGTTTTACTGTTAAACTGTTGAACTACCCAGTAGTAAAAACACAGTAATACGCATGGTTGCATAGTAGCACACGGTATTAATTATTGATGCTTACATGAGAAGTCACTCAGTTATACTCAATTATTGCTACAATAATTGCTGCATAATATCTCTCATATTATTGATTCAACTATTGTCACAGTATCATCTGCATAATATTTTATATTGTTAAATCAATAATTGAGACGACAAAGTTATTCATATTATTATTTGCAATATTAACGATGTCTAGAAAGTTCTATCGAGGAAAGGGGTTTGGTCACCTAATTGCGCGCCAATATGGAGAAATTCTTATCGGAAAGCCTCCTCTTTCCTGGGAATGATTTGGTTGTTAAATATTGTGAGTTATAATATTAATAATGAATAAGTTCGTGTTAATTAAAGATGATATTGATATTTTCATTGTGTTGGGATTATTAGTGTTAGTGAAAATCGACATTTATTTCGATAATAATTGATTTCTGGAGGTTATATTGACTAATCAAGTAATTAATCGGATAAGTGAGCAATTAATTGCTATTAGTTCACATGCATATAACTATTTGTTCACATGAATGGAACTATTGATTCACATGCATGTACTATTAGGGGAGGTGGTGCAAGTTTGATAATACTTGTATGACTAAATTAAAAATAAAGAAAAACATGAAGGTACTATACTGTAATAATTCGAGCCCCAAAACGTGCAATTATCGAAATTATATTTTTCTATAAATAGAAGCTCATTCTTCTTTCATTCTCACCAATTCACTAAGATTCACAAGAGCAATTATAGAGAGAAAAGCTATAAAAAAAAAGAAGAAGAGTAGTCTGCTACTTCACTATTCCAATATCTAGACTTCTTCTAAGGTAAGAGTTATTATTTTTGTTCAGTATTCGTAAAAAATAATATTTTCTTTCATACTCTGTAGTATGCGAGTAATATTATTTCGTTTCGTATTCTTAAATCTACACTCATTCTGTTAAAGTATCTCTTCTATACTCCGAGAAATTAGTAGAATATCCTTGATATTTGCGCTTCATCCAGTATTTTTTCATAAAAATATTATTCTGAGCATTATTGATAATTATTGATCTTTTCATTTCGGAATACTATTCACGAGATACTATTCATAAAGTACTATTTATGGGTACTATTCATAAAGTACTATTTATGGGTATTATTCACAAAGTACTATTTCTAGATACTATTCATGAAGTACTATTCACGGGGTACTATTCATAAAGTACTATTCATCTGGAGTACTATTCATGATAAAAATTGATATCTTTTCGGTCCAAATCATTTTTGATACAATATTATTCTTGAATTTTACTCCACAAAGCAGTATCATGTTGACAATTTGGACATTATTGAATTTTGAATAAATTAAATTACAAACCTTTAAAAATCTATCCTTTGCTTTCTTTTATTTGAATTCTTATATCATTGTCATCATTCTCGTGCTTATATTGTGATGAAAGTCATCTTTGGCTTACGTGCATAGATGAACTGTTGATTGGTATGATTATGATCAAGGATCATTCGGTATAATTATGACCAGTAATGTTATAAATGATGTGGTAAAAGTCTACATTGGCCCGTAGTGCATTGATGGACAATTGTTGGTATGATCATGACCATTGGTGAAAACACCAATATCTTTGACCCGTAGTGCATGGATAATTCGTGGTTGTGATATTATTTATTAGGCTGAGTCTCAGCGATAAAATTGATGATAAACTTTTAAATCATAGAAGATAGTAGATATCATACTCTGCTTGACTCTTCTAATAGACTGCTTGTTCCGCTGCAGTTAAACTTGATGTTTATTGTATTTTATCAGTTTAACACTGTTGAAGGATAATGATAATTTATTATGCATTATCTTAGTCATAATATTTCTTACTGGGCTAGTTGAGCTTACCCTTTTTCTTTCATTGCTCTCTTAAGAAAATGAGAACGTAGCAGGGATTAGTCAGAAAATGAAGTGACGGTCTGAGATGGTGGCTGTAGTAGTCCTCACTATTTTATAAAATAGTGTGATAATAATTGTAATGAGAACTCCATTTGAGTTTGAATACTGTCTACTAGACAATATTCGTGTAAAAACTCTCAGCTCATGTTGTATAATTAAGTTTGTATTTATATTTTGTACCATGTATTTGGTGACTCAGAATAGGTGATGTATACCTATTTTGGGGGCGTCACAGTTGGTATCAAAGCTTAAGGATATGATCCTTGGCTAAGATGTAAGACTAGAACTAGGGGGAGAGACGGGGAAATCCTTCGCTAGTATGACCTACCTAAGCTTATTTATTATTTAATAGGTTGGTCAGAGTATAGGGATAATATGTGATATGTCAATTAACCCTTATTTTGTGGCAGTGTTTGAAAATGACATCTAAAAATGTTGAGATAAGCAATGAAGCACATGAGACCGTTGAGTCACCAATGATAAATACCTAGGATAATGTGCATCAGGAAGGCAATAATCCTCAGGTAAACAACAACACCGACCAGATGATGAACGATGGGATATTCAGAGGCTTTATGCAATTTATGCAACATTAGGCTAGAGAGACTCCTGTTCAAAATGTAGGTAGAAACACTGGCAACTCTAGGATGGTCACTGCTAAGCAGCTCAAGGAGCTGGGACCACCGGCGTTTTTGGGAGAGCCAAAACCACTCAAGGCAGAGACGTGGATAAAGCAGATCACCAAGATATTTGATGTCTTGGGATGCTTCGAAGAGTAAAAGGTTCCATTTTCCACCTTCATATTACGAGGAGAGGTAGATTACTGGTGGAAATTCATAAAGCGTACTCAACCTGCAGCACTGAAGATGTCTTAGGAGAAGTTCCAAAAACTATTCAACGACAAGTACTTTTCCTAAAGTATTCGTCACATGAAGGAGGTAGAGTTCATCAAGCTAGAGCATAACAATATGACCGTGTCGCAGTACGAAGCTAAGTTTGCCGAGTTGTCCCGGTTTGCATCCCACTTAGTTGATAATGAGGAGAGAATGACGCGAATGTTTCTAAGAGGTTTGAAACTCAAGATATGTTAATACTTAATTTCTCACAAACTGTGTTTGTATTCAAATGTTGTAAATAGGGCTCAATTATTGGAGCATGTTAATGAGTCAACCCAACTAAGAGAGAGCAGCTGGCAAAATAATAATACCAGTGGTAGCAGTCATCGAAGCGGTGACAACAAACGTGGAGGTAATTAACATGCCAGAAATGGTAACCACTTCGGTGGTAATCATGGCCAAGACAATAGGAGTGGAAATTTCAAGAAGAGGAGATTCAACAATGATGGAAAGACGTCAGCACCAACACCCGTTGATAACGAAGGAGAACGACCACCGATCGTATGCTTCAAAAGCGGAAGGGAGGGACATATCAGTCCAAACTACATGATGCAGTCCAAAGCGTGTTACAATTGGGGAAAAAAGGTAACCTAGCCCGATTTTGTCGTACAATAAGGTCAAGCCCAGTTGGGATGGAGGCACCAAAGGTCGTTCCAGAGAAGTCAAAGCTGGTAGTTCAAGGGAGAGCATTTGTCGTGACCTCCCAAAAAGCGAGGAACCCGAACGAAGTTATCACGGGTAAGCTAATCATAATCTCTAGCGAAGTCTATACCTTATTTGATACCGATTCTACCCATTCTTTTATTTCTCCTACTTGCGCTCAATGTTTAAATTTAACTCTGGAGAAATTAGACTTTGACTTATCTGTTGAAACTTCGTTGGGAGAAACCTTTATTACATCTACTGTTTATAAGTCTTGTTTGATTCAAATCGGTAACCACACGTTACTTGTCGATCTCATCTCTTTGAAAATACTTACATTTGATGTGATTTTAGGGATTGATTGGTTAACTACTCATCATGCTAAAATTAATTATTTTCGTAAGGTTGTTAGCTTTCATATTCCAACCAACCAATTATGTGAATTCAAGCAACCAAACCACTAAAGTCAATTACTGTCATATCAAGCCATAAAGCTATTCGTGTATTAAAAAATAGATGTCAAGCTTTCTTAGCCCATGTCACAGATTTAAACAAAAATACGTCAGATTTAAATAATATTTCTATTGTTAATAAATTTCCTGACATATTTCCCGAAAAACTCCTGGCCTACCCCCAGAGCGTGAAATTAAATTTTGTATCAACCCTGAACCCGGTACAAAACCCATTTCCAAAGCCCCATATCGAATGGCTCTTATTGAACTTCAGGAGTTAAAAACCCAACTACAAGAATTATTAGACATCGGTTTCATTCGTCTTAGTACGTCTCCTTGGGGTGCTCATATTCTATTCGTGAAGAAGAAAGATAAAACTATGCGACTTTGTATTGACTATTGAGGGTTGAATCATGTCACAATCAAAAATAGGTACCCGTTGCCACGTATTGATGACCTGTTTGACCAGTTGCAAGGAGCTAAATTCTTTTCAAAGATCGATCTTCATTTCGGATATCATCAGTTGAAGATTAAAACTGATGACATTCCAAGGACTGCTTTCAGAACTCGGTACGGGCGTTACAAATTCCTAGTCATGTCTTTTGGATTGACTAATGCTCTTGCTACCTTCATGGATATGATGAACCGAGTATTCAAGGAATATTTGGATCACTTTGTGGTCGTCTTTATTGATGACATCCTCATTTACTCCAAAAGCTGTGAAGATCATGAATAACACTTGAGGCTGATTGTAAGACTCCGAATTTTATGAAATGAAAGTATTCAATTTTCTTATAATTATTATTCTATTTAATGGTTAAATTGATAAAGGGTTAAGGTTAAGGATGATATGTAAAAATTTTGCAAAGTAAGCAAGTTGATATAAAATATTCGTTTGGTCGGGGAATATTCTTTTTATCGGGGAATATCCATACGCCGACACCATCATTGGTGGACCCCACAACGAAATAACTATCGGAGTTAGAAAACGACAGAAATATCTTTTTATAAAAATAACGACGAAAGTTTTACCGTTAAACTGTTTAAATACCCGATGGTAAAAGAACAATAATACGCGTAGTTGCATAGTAGCACACGGTATTGATTATTGATGGTTCCGTAAGAAGCCACTTAGTTTATTCAATTATTGCTACAGTAGTTGCTGCATAATTTCTCTCATATTATTGATTCAATTATTGTCATAGTATCATTTTCATAATATTTATTATTAGTAAATTAATAATTTAGACGACAAAGTTATTCATATTATTATTTGTAATATTGACAATGTCTAGAAAGTTCTGTCGAAGAGAGGTTTGGTCACCTAATTGCGCGTCAATAGGAAAAAATCCTTATCGGAAAGCCCCCTCTTTTCTGGAAATGATCTGGTTGTTAAATATTGTGAGTTCTAATATTAATGATGAATAATTGTTAATAGATTAAAAATGTGTTTATTAAAGATAAGTGATTTGTGGTAAATATTTATTCAATTTTTTTGATATAAATAGAGGGGTTTGTTATGAGGTATTTGTTATAAGTTTGGCTTATTATTCCATGAGGAGATGTGCTAATTTTTCAGACCGTTGGTTGAAGATATAATAGTAGATCAATATGGACCGCTGGTGGAAAGTTATAATAGTAAATCACTATGGATCGCTGGTTTAAAGTAAATAAGTATGGACCGTTGCTTTAAGTTTTAATAGTAAATCAATATGGACCGTCCGTTTAAAAGTAAATTAATCTGGGTAGTTTATGAATTAGTTACTATTCAGTCATTTTTCCTATAAATAGAAGCTCATTCCTTCATTATTTCTTACGAATTCACTGAAACTCTAGAGAGAGAAACTATAGAGAGAAAGAAGAGGAGTATTCTGCTACTACCCTACTTCAGTATTTAATCTTCTACTAAGGTAATGGGTGTTATTTATTTCATATTTGCTTACAATATTATTTTTTGTATTCGTAAGGAATATTATCTTCGTTCACTATTTGTAAGGGATATTATTTATTGTATCCGTAAGGGGTATTATTTCTTTCGTATTCATGAAGAGAGTTATTTTCTTTCAATACTCGTAAGGGTTGTTATTCCATTCTTTATTATTCTATTGGAATAACCTGTCTATGCGGACTACCGCATACATGGTGAAATCTTTTCGTTATTCCATTCTTTATTATTCTGTTGAAATAACCTGACTACGCGGACTACCGCATGCATGGTAAAATCTTTTTGTTATTCTATTCTTTATTATTCTGTTGGAATAACTTGTCTACGCGGACTACCGCATGCATGGTGAAATCCTTTTGTCATTCCATTTTTTATTATTCTGTGGAAATAACATGTCTATGCGGACTACCGCATGCTTGGTGAATAACCCTTCGTATTCAATTGTTATTAAATTGTGAAAATGATCTGTCTACGCGGACTACCGCATGATAGGCGAAAATCTATTTGCAGTTTCGTATATTATTTATTTTCATATTCTTAAATCTAAACTTACTATGGTAAGTATTGCTTCTATAATTCCTGAAATTAGTGAAATATCCTTGAGTTTTGCGCTTCATCTGGTATCGTTTCATTGGAATATTGATATAAATTTTCTTATTAAATATCAATATTTTCACCCGAGTTACTATTCATGGGTTACTATTCACTCGATTACTATTCACTCAAATATTATTCACCCGAGGATTCGGGGTACTTTTCATAACGAGTTACTATTCATAGGTTACTATTTACTCGGGTACTATTCACTCGGGTTATCGGAGCATTTTTCATGTCGGGGTACTATTCACGGGGTACTCTTCCCAAAGTACTATTCACGGGGTACTATTCACGATAAAAATTAATTTCTTTTCTGTCCAAGATTATTTTTGATACATGAATATCGTTCTTGAATTTTACTCCACAAAGCAGTATCATGTTGACAATTTGGATATTTTTAAACTCTGGATAAATTTAAAGTCTTTAATATTTATCCTTTATCTCATTTGATTGAGTTCTTATTTCATTGTCATCATCCTCATGCTTATATTGTAAGAAAAGTCATCTATAGCTTACGTGCATAGATGGACTGTTAATTGGTATGATTATGACTAGGGATCATTCGATATAATCATGACCCGTAATGTTATAAAGGATGTGGTAAAAGTCCTCATGGGCCTATACTGCAGTGATGGACAGTTGTTGGTATGATTATGACCAGAAATTATTCGGTATAATCATGACCATTGATGATTACATGAATATCCTTGGCCCGTAGTGCAGGAAAGATTTGATGATGTAGTTTATTTATTAAGCTGAGTCTCAGCGATAAAGTTGATGAAAAACTTTTTAAATCATAAAAGATAGTAGTTATCATGCTCTACTTGACTCTTCTAATGGATTGCTTGTTCCGCTACAGTTAAACTTGATGTTTATTGTATTTTATCAGTTTAACACTATTGAAGGTTAACGATAATTTATTCTGCATTATCTTAGTCATAATATTTCTTACTGGGCTAGTTGAGCTCACCCTTTTTCTTTCATTGTTCTCTTCATGAAATGAGAACGTAGCCGGGACTAGTCGGGGAACATAGTGACGGTCCGAGATGGTGGCTATAGTAGTCCTCACTATTCTATGAAATAGTGTGATAATAAATGTAATGAGAACTCCATTTGAGTTTGAATACTGTCTATGAGACAATATTCGTGTAAAAACTCTAAGCTACTCTGTTGTCGTATTGTATAAATTAAGTTTGTATTTGAATTATGTACCATGTATTTGGTGACCCAAGAAGGGTGATGTATACCTATTTTTGGGGGCCTCACAGTTGGTATCAAAGCTTAGGGATATAATTCCTGGCTGAGATGTGAGACTAGAACTAGGAGGGGAGAGACGGAAAAATCCTTCGCTAGTATGACCTACCTAAGTTTATTTATTATTTAATAGGTTGGTCAGAGTATAGGGATAATATGTGATATGTCAATTAACCCTTGTTTTATAGCAGTGTTTGAAAATGACATCTGAAAATGTTGAGATAAGCAATGAAGCACATGAGACCGTTGAGTCACCAATGATCAATACCTAGGATAATGTGAATCAGGAATGCAATAATCCTCAGGAAAATAACAACGCTGACCAAATGATGACGATGGGATGTTTAGAGGCTTTATGCAATTCATGCAACATCAGGCGAAAACGACTCCTGTTCAAAATGCAGGTGGAAACACTGGCAACTCTCGGACGGCCACCGCTAAACAGTTCAAGGAGCTAGGACCACCGGAGTTTATTGGAGAGTCAAAACCACTTAAGGCGGAGACGTGGATAAAGTAGATCACCAAGATATTTGATGTCTTGGGATGTTCTGAGGAGTAAAAGGTTCCCTTTGCCACTTTCATGTTGCGAGGAGATGCAGATTACTAGTGGGAATCTGTAAAGTATACTCAACCTGCTGCACTAAAGATGTCTTGGAAGAAGTTCCAAGAACTATTCAACGACAAGTACTTTTCTGAAAGTATTCGTCACATGAAGGAGGTAGAGTTTATCAAGTTGGAGCAAAACGATATGACCGTGTCACATCAGGAAGCTAAGTTTGCCGAGTTGTCCCGATTTGCGTCCCATTTGGTAGATAATAAGGAACGAATGATGCGAATATTTCTGCGAGGTTTGAAACCCAAAATACGTCAATACCTCATTTCTCACACACTTTGTTTATATTTTGATGTTGTGAATATGGCTCAGTTATTGGAGCGCGATAATGAGTCAACCCAACCAAAAGGTAATAACCAGCAACATGATAATAATCGTACTGGTGGCAACGGCCATTGGAACAACGATAACCATCGTGGAGGAGATTATCATGCCAGAAATGGTAACCACTTCGGTGGTAATCATGGCCAAGATAATAGGAAAGGTGAACTAAGTGAGAACAACTTTAAGAAGAGAAGATTCAACAATGACTGAAAAACGTCGACAGCAGCACCAGCACCCGTTTCCAAGGAAGAAGAACGACCACCGTTCGTATGCTTCAAATGCAGAAGGGAGGGACACATCAGTCCAAACTGCACGATGCAGTCCAAAGCGTGTTACAATTGCAAAAAAGAAGGTCACCTAGTTCGATTTTGTCGTGCAGTGAAGTCAAGTCCAGTTGGGATGGTGACACCAAATGCTATCCCAGAGAAGTCAAAGTCGGTAGTTTAAGTGAGAGCATTTGTCGAGGAACCCGAACGAAGTTATCGCGGGTAAGTTAATCATAAATGCTTACGAAGTCTATACCTTATTCGATACGGTTCTACCCATTCTTTTATTTCTCCTACTTGCGCTCAACGTTTAAATTTAACTATGGAGAAATTAGACTTTGACTTATATGTTGAAACTCCGTTAGGAGAAACTTTCGTTACATCTACAGTTTATAAATCTTGCTTGACCCAAGTTGGCACCATCACATTACCTGTCAACCTTATCTCTTTGAAAATACTTGCATTTGATGTGATTTTAGGGATTGATTGGTTAAGTACTCATCATGCTAAAATCAATTGTTTTCGTAAGGTTGTTAGCTTTCATATTCCTAATCAACCTATTATGCGAATTCAAGCAACCAAACTACTAAAGTCAATCACCGTCATATCAAGCCATAAAGCCATTAGTTTATTAAAAAATAGATGTCAAGCTTTCTTAACCCATGTCATAGATTTAAACAAAAATACGTCAGATTTGAATGATATTTCTATTGTTAATAAATTTCCTGACTTATTTCCTGAAGACTTCATAGCCTACCCCCAGAGCGTGAAATTGAATTTTGTATTGACCTTAAACCCATTCTAAAACCCTCAAATATTTATTCACCCAGAACGAACGTAACATATGCCAAAGACATTGGCTTGAGCTGTTGAAGATTACGACAATACCATTCAATACCATCCTAGAAAAGTAAACGTGGTAGCTGACGCATTGAGTAGAGGATCGTATACGTTTACGAGTGCGGTATTGTTCACACAAGGATCCATTTTGTACGACTTACAAAAGATAGAGATAGAGTTAAAGACTCCAAGAAACTACGTGAAGATAGCGAATATATGATTAGAATCGACTTTAATTGATAAAGTTAAAGCCGCTCAAGCTATAGATTCTGAGCTGATGAATGTGAAGAAGAAGGTTCAAGAAGGCGTTATTCTAAAAGCAAGAATTGACGAAGAGAGGAAATCTCAACCCTCAATTTTATTGGCCCATTTGAAATCCTCAATCAAGTAGGAACTGTGGCCTATAGACTCGCTTTACCACCAACTATGTCGCGTGTTCGTAACGTTTTTCACGTATCGATGTTACGTAAATATGTGGACGACCCGAACCACATTATTGAATTAGAACTATACGAGATAGCAGAAGATTTAACGTATGAGGAGATACGTGTTAAAATCATGGATAAGAAGGATCATATTCGACACACAAAGGTTATACCTTAAGAGTTAGAATCTAAACAAGGTATCATCACCTTTTTGGCATACCAGGTACGTACGTAAATTTTGAGGGCGAAATTTCATAAGGAGGGGAGATTGTAAGACCCCGAATTTTATGAAATGAAAGTATTTAATTTTCTTATAATTATTATTCTATTTAATGGTTAAATTGATAAAGGGTTAAAGTTAAGGGTAATATGTGAAAATTTTACAAAGTAAACAAGTTGCTATAAAATATTCGTTTGGTCGGAGAATATTCTTTTTGTCGGGAAATATCCGTACGACGACACCATCATTGGTAGACCCCACAACGTAATAACTGTCGGAATTAGAAAACGATAAAAATATCTTTTTATAAAAATAACAGCGCAAGTTTTACCGTTAAACTGTTGAAATACACGGTGGTAAAAGAACAGTAATATGCATGGTTGTATAGTAGCACACGGTATTGATTATTGATGCTTACGTAAGAAGCCACTCAATTTATTCAATTATTGCTACAGTAGTTGCTGCATAATATCTCTCATATTATTGATTCAGTTATTGTCACAGTATCATTTGCATAATATTTATTATTAGTAAATCAATAATTGAGACGACAAAGTTATTCATATTATTATTTGCACTATTGACAATGTCTAAAAAGTTCTGTCGAGGAGAGGTTTGGTCACCTAATTGCGCACCAATAGGAAAAAATCTTATCGGAAAGCTCCCTATTCTTGAAAATGATCTGGTTGTTAAATATTATGAGTTATAATATTAATGATGAATAATTGTTAATAGATTAAAAATGTGTTTATTAAATATAAGTGATTTGTGGTAAATATTTATTCAATTTTTTTGATATAAATAGAGGGGTTTGTTATGAGGTATTTAGTATAAGTTTGACTTATTATTCCATGAGGAGATATGCTAATTTTTCAGACCGTTGGTTGAAGATATAATTATAAATCAATATGGACCGCTGGTGGAAAGTTATAATAGTAAATCAATATGGATCGTTGGTTTAAAGTAAATCAGTATGGATCGTTGCTTTAAGTTTTAATAGTAAATCAATATGGATCGTCCGTTTAAAAGTATATTAATCTGGGTCGTTCATGAATTAGTTACTATTCAGTCATTTTTCCTATAAATAGAAACTCATTTCTTCATTATTTCTTACGAATTCACGGAAACTCTAGAGAGAAACTATAGAGAGAAAGAAGAGGAGTATTCTGCTACTGCCCTACTTTAGTATTCAATCTTCTACTAAGGTAAGGGGTGTTATTTATTTCATATTCACTTACAATATTATTTTTCGTATTCGTAATGAATATTATCTTTGTTCACTATTCGTAAGGGATATTATTTGTTGTATTCGTAAGGGCTATTATTTCTTTCGTATTCATGAAGAGAGCTATTTTCTTTCAATACTCGTAAGGGTTGTTATTCAATTCTTTATTATTCTGTTGAAATAACCTGTTTACGCGGACTACCGCATGCATAGTGAAATCTTTTGTTCTTCCATTCTTTATTATTCTGTGGGAATAACTTGTCTACGCGGACTACCGCATGCATGGTGAAATCTTTTCGTTATTCCATTCTTTATTATTCTGTTGGAATAACCTGACTACGCGGACTACCGCATGCATGGTGAAATCTTTTCGTTATTCCATTCTTTATTATTCTATTGGAATAACCTGTCTACGCGGACTACCGCATGCATGGTGAAATCTTTTTATTATTTCATTCTTTATTATTCTATGGAAATAACATGTCTACGCGGACTACCGCATGCCTGGTGAATAACCCTTCGTATTCAATTGTTATTAAATTATGGAAATGATCTGTCTACGCGAACTACCGCATGACAGGTGAAAATCCATTTGCAGTTTCGTATATTATTTATTTTCATATTCTTAAATCTAAACTTACTATGATAAGTATTGCTTCTATAATTTCTGAAATTAGTGGAATATCCTTGAGTATTGTGCTTCATCCGGTATCGTTTCAGTGGAATATTGATCTGAACTTTCTTGTTAAATATCAATAGTTTCACCAGGGTTACTATTGACTCGAATATTATTCACCCGAGGATTCAGGGTAATTTTCATACTGAGTTACTATTCACGAGTTACTATTTACTCAGGTACTATTCACTCGAGTATTCGGGGCATTTTTCATGCCGGGGTACTATTCATGAGATACTATTTTTGAAGTACTATTCACGGGATACTATTCATGACAAAAATTGATTTATTTTTTGTCCAAGATTATTTTTGATACATGAATATCATTCATAAATTTTACTCCATAAAGTAGTATCATGTTGACAATTTGGATATTTTTAAACTCTGGATAAATTTAAAGTCCTTAATATTTATCCTTGATCTCGTTTGACTAGGGATCATTCGGTATAATAATGACCCGTAATGTTACAAAGGATGTGATAAAAGTCCTCATTGGCCTGTAATGCATTGATGGACAGTTGTTGGTATGATTATGACTAAGAATTATTCGGTATAATCATGACCATTGATGATTACATGAATATCCTTGGCCCGTAGTGCAGGGATGATTCAATGATGTGGTTTATTTATTAAGCTGAGTCTCAGCGATAAAGTTGATGAAAAACTTTTTAAATCATAGAAGATAGTAGTTATCATGCTTTACTTGACTCTTCTAATGGATTGCTTGTTCTGCTGCAGTTAAACTTGATGTTTATTATATTTTATCAGTTTAACACTGTTGAAGGTTAACGATAATTTATTCTGCATTATCTTAGTCATAATATTTCTTTTTATGCTAGTTAAGCTCGCCCTTTTGCTTTTATTGTTCTCTTCAAGAAATGCGAACGTAGTCGGGACTAGTCGGGGAACAGAGTGACGGTCCGAGATGGTGGCTATAGTAGTCCTCACAATTCTATGAAATAGTGTGATAATAAATGTAATGAGGACTCCATTTGAGTTTGAATACTGTCTATGAGGCAATATTCATGTAAAAACTCTAAGCTATGTTGTTGTCGTATTGTATAAATTAAGTTTGTATTTGAATTATGTATCATGTATTTGGCGACCCAAGATGGGTGATGCTTACCTATTTTGGGGGCATCAAACTGATACTCCAAAAGCTTCATGAAAATAAGATGTATACCAAGTTGAAGAAATACGATTTCTGGCTTGAGGAAGTAGCATTTCTTGGGCACGTGATATCAAATCATGGAATATCTGTTGACCCAGCAAAGATTGAAGCAATTCAAAGCTAGGAGCAACCTAAGTCAGTGACCGAAGTACATAGCTTTTTGGGCTTAGCTGGTTATTATCGAAGATTCGTGGAAGGATTTTCTCGAATCGCTACTCCATTAACTCAGCTAACTCGAAAAGATACAAAATTCGGTTGGAGCGAGGAATGTGAGAAGAGTTTTAAAGAACTCAAGAGGAGATTTATTTCAGCACTTATTCTGACAATACCATCTGGTTTGGAGGGATTTGTCATATACAGATATGCTTCAGGCAAAGGGTTAGGATGTGTTCTCATGCAACATGGGAAAGTCATAGCCTATGCCTCACGACAACTCAAAGAATATGAGAGAAATTATCCTACTCATGATCTGGAGTTGGTAGCTGTCATTTTTGCACTTAAAATCTGGAGGCATTACTTGTATGGGGAGAAAGTGGAGATCTATACGGATCATAAAAGTGTCAAATATTTCTTTACCCAAAAGGAGCTCAACATGCGGTAATGACGTTGGCTTGAGCTGTTGAAAGATTACAATCATACCATTCAATACCATCCTAGAAAAGCGAACGCAGTAGCTGACGCATTGAGTAAAAGATCATATGCGGGTACGAGTGCGATATTGTCAACGCAAAGGCCCATTTTGTATGACTTACAAAAGATAGAGATAGAGTTAAAGACTCCAGAGACCTACATGATGATGGAAAATATACGAGTAGAACCAACTTTAATCGATAAGGTTAAAGCTACTCAAACCATAGACCTGGAGCTGATGCGTATGAGGAAGAAAGTACAAGAAGGTGCTATCCCGGAAGCAAGAATCGATGAAGAATGAATACTTCGAGTCAACTCTAGACTTTGTGTTCCTAACGACTCTAAGTTGAAGTATAAAATCATGATGGAAGCGCACAATACACTGTTTGCAATCCATCCTGGAAGTACCAAAATGTATCTTGATCTTCGACATACATTTTGGTGGAGTAATATGAAAAGAGAGATTACGGAGTTTATCTCATGGTGTTTAACGTGTCAACGAGTCAATGCGGAGCATCAAGTGCCAAAAGGTTCATTGCAAACACTTGAAATTCTAGAATGAAAGTTGGAACACATTACCATGGATTTCGTTACTGGTCTTCCCAAGGTTTCTTAAGGCATAAATGAAATTTGGGTCATTGTTGATAGATTGACCAAGTCTGCTCATTTCTTACCTATACGAGAAACTTATTCACTTGAACGTCTTGCTCGTATGTATATAAATGAGATTGTAAGATTGCATGGTATGCCAATATCCATAGTTTCTGATCGAGACCCAAGATTCACTTCACGATTTTGGGTTAGTTTGCAATAAGCTATGGGTACGGATTTACGATTCAGTTGGGCATATCATCCTCAAACGGACGGGCAGTCGGAGAGGACTATTCAAACTCTTGAAGATCTATTAAGACTCTGTGTCCTTGAATTCATAGGAAGTTGGGACAAGTTCTTTCCATTAGTGGAATTCTCCTACAATAACAGTTATCAAGTAAGTATTGGTATGGCTCCATTCGAGGCATTGTATGGACGCAAGTGTCGTTCTCTAGTATGCTGGGATAAGGTGGGCGGTGAAGCAACGTTGTTGGGACCGGAATTGGTACGCATGACAATGGAAAAGATTCAAATGATCCGATAACGTATAAAAACCTCACAAGATCGACAAAAGAGTTATGATGATCTTCATCGAAAGGACGTAGAATTCAATGTTGGTGATCATGTGTTGTTACGTGTTGCTCCATGGAAAGGAGTTACAAGATTTGAAAAGAGAGGAAAGCTCAATCCTCGATTTATTGGTGCATTTGAAATCCTCGATCGAGTAGGAACTGTGGCCTATAGACTTGTCTTACCGCTAAGTATGTCTCGTGTTCATAACGTTTTTTACATATCTATGTTACGTAAATATGTGAAAGACCCGAACCACATTATTGAATTAGAATCAGACGAGATAGCGAAAGATTTATCGTATGAAGAGATACTTGTTAAAATCTTGGATAAGAAGGATCATATTCTACGCTCCAAGGTTATACCTCAAGTTAAAGTTTAGTGGAGAAACCACGATATTGAGGAAATGACCTGGGAGTTAGAATCTGAAATGAAATCAAGGTATTCTCACCTCTTCGACATACCAGGTCCGTATCCTAATTTCGAAGGCAAAATTTCATAAGAAGGAGAGGTTGTAAGACCCCAACTTTTATGAATAAAGATTATTTTTCTCGAAATATCATTTTTGAATATTATGGTGTGGATTTGATATAATGTTATAGTTGTGGGTAATATTTACAAATTTTGCAAAGTAAGTAAGTGGTTATAAAATATTCGATTGGTCGGGAAATATTCGTTTTAACAGGGAATATTCGTACGACGGCACAATGATGGGTGAACCCCACAACGAAAGTATTTTCGTAGTTAGAAAAAAATAGAAATATCTTTTTTTTAAAAATAACGGCGAAAGTTTTACCGTTAAACTGTTGAACTACCCGGTAGTAAAAATACAGTAATACGCGTGGTTGTATAGTAGCACACGGTATTGATTATTGATGCATATGTAAGAAGTCACTCAGTTATACTCAATTATTGCTACAGTAATTGCTGCATAATATCTCTTATATTATTAATTCAATTATTATCACAGTATCATCTGCATAATATTTTATATTATTAAATCAATAATTGAGACGACAAAGTTATTCATATTATTAAATACAATATTGACGATGTCTAGAAAGTTCTGTCGAGGAAAGGAGTTTGCTCACCTAATTACACGCCAATAGGGAGAAATTCTTATCGGAAAGCCTCCTCTTTCCTGAGAATGATCTGGTTGTTAAATATTGAGTTATAATATTAATGATGAATAAGTTTGTGTTGATTAAAGATGATATTGATATTTTCATTGTGTTAGGATTATTAGTGTTAGTGGAAATCGACATTTATTTCGATAATAATTGATTTCTGGAGGTTATATTGACCAATCAAGTAATTAATCGGATAAATGAGCAATTAATTGCTATTAATTCACATGTATATAACTATCTGTTCACATGAATGGAACTATTGATTCACATGGATGTACTATTGATTTACATGTATGTACTATTAGGGGAGGTGATGCAAGTTTGATAATACTTGATGGACTAAATTAAAAATGAAGGAAAAGATGAAGGTACTATACTGTAATAATTCGAGCCCTAAAACGTGCAATTATCGAAACTATGTTTTCCTATAAATAGAAGCTCATTCTTCTTTCATTCTCACCAATTCACTAAGACTCACAAGAGCAATTATAGAGAGAGAAGCTATAGAGAGAAAGAAGTAGAGTAGTTTGCTACTTCACTATTCCAGTATCCAGACTTCTTCTAAGGTAAGGGATATTATTTTTTTTAATATTCATAAGAAATAATATTTTCTTCCATACTTTGTAGTATGCGAGTAATATTATTTCGTTTTGTATTCTTAATTCTACACTCATTATGTTAAAGTATTGCTTCTATACTCCGTGAAATTAGTAGAATATCATTGATATTTGCGCTTCATCCAGTATCTTTTCATAAAAATATTATTCTGAGCATTCTTGATAATTATTGATCTTTTCATGCCAGAATACTATTTACGGGGTACTATTCACAAAGTACTATTCACGAATACTATTCACAAAGTATTATTTCTAGGTACTATTCACGAAGTACTATTCACGAGATACTATTCACAAAGTACTATTCACCTAGAGTATTATTCATGATAAAAATTGATTTCTTTTCAGTCCAAATCATTTTTGATACAATATTATTCTTGAATTTTACTCCACAAAGCTGTATCATGTTGACAATTTAGAAATTATTGAATTCTGGATAAATAAAATTATAAATCTTTAAAAATCTATCATTTGCTTTCTTTTATTTGAATTCTTATATCATTGTCATCATTCTCATGCTTATATTGTGATGAAAGTCATCTTTGGCTTATGTGCATAGATGGACTGTTGATTGGTATGATTATGACCAAGGATCATTCAGTATAATCATGACCCGTAATGTTATAAATGATGTGATAAAAGTCCTCATTAGCCCGTAGTGCATTGATGGACAGTTGCTGGCATGATCATGACCATTGGTGAAAACACGAATATCCTTGGCCTGTAGTGCATAGATAATTCGTGGTTGTGATGCTATTTATTGGGCTGAGTCTTAGCGATAAAATTGATAATAAACTTTTAAATCATCAAAGATAGTAGATATCATACTCTGCTTGACTCTTCTAATGGATCCGCTGCAGTTAAACTTGAGGTTTATTGTATTTTATCAGTTTAACACTGTTGAAGGCTAATGATAATTTATTCTGCATTATCTTAGTCATTATATTTCTTACTAGGCTAGTTGAGCTCACCCTTTTGCTTTCATTATTCTCTTCAGGAAATGAGAACGTAGCCGGGACTAGTCGGGGAATGGTGTGACGGTCCGAGATGGTGGATGTACTAGTCCTCACTATTTTATAAAATAGTGTGATAATAATTGTAATGAGGACTCCATTTGAGTTTGAATACTGTCTATTAGATAATATTCGTGTAAAAACTCTTAGCTCATGTTGTATAATTAAGTTTGTATTTGTATTTTGTACCATGTATTTGGCGACTCAGAATGGGTGATGTATACCTATTTTGGGGGCGTCACATTAGAGGTACAATGCGACATTACGTGTTATCTGGATGATAAGGATTAGCAGATGTGCAAGGGAATACTTTTTTCTTATTTAGAAATCGTACTGAATAATGGTAATGGTTTTGATAGTTATGTACAGATTGAAATATTCGATATACAAAGAATTTTTTTTTGTATACATGGTGATGAATATTTTATAAAGTAAGGCAATATAGTGATAATACTATAAAAGAAAGAAATTATTTAAAGAATTGAGTTGTACATACTCAAATTTTCTCTGATATCGTGAATCATAAAAATAAATGATTCTGGAATATAGATAATTGTAGAGGTTGTGATTCAGGGAACAAGAGAGAGAAGGATATAAAAGTTTTTAATTATCATCATTTTCAGTTCTTATTTCATCCATGAATGAAGTAAAGCAGAATCAAGATAGTATCTAACGCACAAAGTCGGGAATATAAAAAGTCCTATATTTTGGGGTCGTTACAGTTGGTATCAGAGTTATGGGTTATAAACTTTAGGTAAAGGATACAATAGGCTATAACCGTAAAATATAATCGGAATAAACTCGAATGAGGTTTAAGCGATCTTAAATGAATTCGAAAAAATCATAAAGGAATGCGTTAAGAGATATGCAAAGATTCAAAGAAGAATCTTAAGAAACTGGAGGATTAGGGAACACCTAACCTTAATTATAGAAAAGATGACAAAGTGATCTAATTAAGTCGTGAAATGACAGATGATCAATCTAATGATTGAAAATTTATAGCAGAATTGCTATATGGAAAAGTTAATATGAGATAGTACAAAGAAAACTCAGAAAGAGTTATATATGATGAAATACAAAAAATTCGTATTAAACAAAGTGCAAGCTGGGATTAAGTGAGATTTCAATTGATGACTCATGTGATAACTAAGTTACACAAACTTTTGTATGGGCAAGAGTTTTGTGCTTGGTTTAACGACCACTTAGTTTATCACACTGATAGTCGTTAAAATATTGAAATCGTGTTATCGGTATATGTAGGCTGAGAAGGTGATTCTTTTCTCATATATATACTTGATAATTAGAGAATATAAGATTAGGTGTGAGTTCTTAAAACTCACGCATGTGATAAGTTTGTGACTCAGAATCATATGAAATGTTTTTGAACTCCTAAGTGTATGGACAGTCTTTGATTGGTTCTTGGACTACGTATTGCTATGACAAGTTCCTAAACTCAAATTTTTATAGCAAGTTCCTAAACACATAATGTGTGGTAAGTTTGATGAACTTTCCCAGGGTATAGGAACATTATAGCTTTAGAACTGATTATTTTCAGTATATTGAGTAATGATGGTGTTAGAAATGGATATTCCAAATCTTTTAGCTATGCTAGATTTTTAAGTTCATTGAAATCGTGCTGATATTCGTGTCTTCGAAAAATATTGGGTCATATTAATGAACCAATAAGTTTTAAACAGTTCTGTTGTTTCCTATGTCTATGCTAATTGTTTCGACTAGACAAAATATATTTTTAAAGTCATCAATGCATCATTAATATAATGTAGATATGACAAATGATGGAGTCATCAATGCAGCTTAATCTAGTGTCGGATGTGATCTAAGGATCGTCAGCCCACTATGGTATGATGTAGTATGACAAAGTCATAAAATGACGGCATCCTCAACGTACTGATAAAACAGTACTATACTTTGACGTCATAAAATGATTTTTAGTATTTTAATAATAAAGTTAGTCAATGCCAATTGAATTAGCTAGACACATATTAAAATATTTCATTATTTTTGAAATATTATGGCTAATAGTAGAATTGTTCAACTAAATTATTTGGGCTTAAGTCCAAGTATAAACATCTTTAAATTAGGGGAAAAATTATGAGCCAAAGGTGGATGATGAACGTGAATGTCATTCCTGTACGATAGCGTTGATTAACACAGAACATTCCTGAAATAGGAAATTCTGTTTGTGCTTAAAACAGTGATAATGAACACAAATGTTGTTCTAGATTGTGCTGAATGGCTATGATGAAGAACGAAAATGTCGTTCTAGTATGGATCAACATAGGGCATAACAAGTTGATCACCTACCGTGCTCGTAAGCATGCCGGTTTGCAAATGAATTTCTGTCAAAACCTTTTCAAAAATAAAGTTTATGGCTTTTATGACCTGTATTGTGATACATAAAGCTGTTTCTAAGCAAATTTCTGAAATTCCTGAATTATTTATATTGCTTCAGAATTATTAAACAATTGTGGAGAATTTCTATTCTGGAAATTGAGGGTAGAATAAAATGTTAAGTCCGAGACTGTAAGGACTTTTGAAGCTGAAGAGATAAGTATACATAGCAGAAAGTTATTAGTATTTGGAGATACGTATATTATGTGATAAGTAAAATTTTTAGTATTAGAGATTGATGCTTAAATGTGAAAATAATATATTTATTATCACAGAATAAGACTGTTGATAAGAGGATCTATATGATTAAGTGAAACGTTGAAAATATTCAACAATACAAATTACGAGCAAGAATAAATCTGAACAAAGTATGAAAGGTTCAATATTGTGATTCTGAGGACGAAATCCTTATAAGGGGGAAGAATGTAATAATCCATGTTTTCGGATAATAATAAAATAAGGATTTATTAAAATAAATTTTATTTTATTATAGTACAACATATGTGATACTGAGTATGTGGATATGTGCAAATGAATTAATGTGCATGTGAATATGTGATAAATATATAAATACATATTTATTACATGATTTATTCATAACTAATTTTTCGCAAAAGGAATAATTATTTTAAGAAATAATTTCTAATATAAAAATTATTAGAAATTGTATCTTATGCAAGAAATATTAATGGAATTTCTAAATGAAATTATTTTAATACAAAGAAAGTAATATATGGAATATATATTAATATTTAATATTTTTCATATATTATGGGATGTATTTTATGCTTATGTAAAATATAATAATATTGCATGTGTATTGCTCTAAATATTATGTTTATATAAAATAAACATAATATGTGAAATTAATTTATTGGATAACATATACAATATATGTGATATGTATTGTATATATGAGAAATATTATTAATGGAAAATGTTGAGTAGTACATTATTATGTATACATATGTGATATATAAATAAAATCTCATATATATTACATTTAAATGTAACAATTTTTAATATTATGTTTTATAAAAAAATAAACATAATATGTAATCGCAATGTGAATGAAATTTACATGAATATGTTGAATTACATGTTATGCATTGTGATAGTCAAAATATGACTATAATAGATTGAAGTATAGAACTCAATCTATATGTGTTATATAAAGCATGAAAACTGTTAGATTTGTTGAGCTATCAAGCTCAGTCTTACAAGAATATTCTTTTTGTAGGTTAGAGATACAATGCGCATTACGTGCTATCTGGATGATAAGGATTAGCAGATGTGCAAGGCGATATTTTTTTCTTATTTAGAATTGTACTAAATCATGGTAATAGTTTTGACAGTTATGTACAGATTGAAATATTCAATATACAAAGAATATTTGTTTTGTATACATGGCGATGAATATTTTATGAAGTAAGGTAGTATAGTGATAATACTATAAAATAAAGAAACTATTTAAAGAATTGAGTTTTACATACTTAATTCTACTATGGTAAAGTGAATCATAAAAATAAATGATTCTGGAATATAGATAATTGTAGGGGTTGCGAATATAGATAATCGTAGAGGTTGCGATTCAGGGAACAAGAGAGAGATTGATATAAAAGTTTTTAATTATCCTCATTTTCAGTTCTTATTTCATTCATAAATGAAGTAAAGCTGAATCTAGATAGTATCTAACAAACAAAGTTGGGAATATAAAGAGTCCTGATTTTGGGGTCGTTACATAAGAGTTCCCAAATTCATAAGCAAACTTGCTTGAAAAATTGCTAAGTTTGCTAGATAGAAAATAGTGAAAGAGAGAGAAAAAGAAAAACCTAGAGGAGGTTCTCGCAAGTTGATGACTCAAGAAGAGATAGAAGGTATGATGTTTTCTCACTAGTATATATTTAAGTTCATAAGTATAGTTAGATATGTAGATAATCTTGCATACTTGGTTGTGGGAGTTTTGTTTTTTGTGGGATCATGAAGGATCCAAAGTTATAAGAATGGATATTGGAAGAAGAATATGTGATTTGTATGCTTAATATGTGTTTTAGGTTTAAATTAGCCATAAGAATGCTTGTGAGCATGAAATCCAAGTTATAATGCTTGAAAACATGAAATTTAGTATGTAAGGTATGTGCTTGATCTAAAAATCATATGTTGAACATCTATGCAAGACGAAAACACTCCAAGTGGAATCATTGAAATCGGAGTTAAAACGAACTAATGTCAAAATGGACCCTAGCTTAGAAGATCAATGATTTTAGAGATGAGTTCCTTTTTACCAAATGATAATGTGCATGTCTACCATTTATACCATATTTTATTCTTGTCAACTAGATTTTATTTTATTTACTTATTTAATATTAATCCATCAAATATATTTTTTTACTTATTTTTTTTCATAAAATGTTTTAAAAGGAACTCATCTCATTTTTATTTTCTAAAATAGTATTGATAGAGTAAGAAAGAGAGATAAAGAAAGGAGGGAAAATTGCTATGTGGATAGAGAGAGAGAGAGATAAAGAAAAGTGTGAAAAATGGAGTGAGAAAGAAAGAGATAAAGAAGTGAAAAGTGGAAAATAGGACCCACAGTCTAATTTTCATGTCTACCTTTTCGGTCCACATAAACTTATTGGTATGATAAAAGTCCTTCTACGCGAACGAAAAAGTAGACATGAAAATTGAACCATGGGTCCCATTTTCCACTTTTCAGTCCTTTCATTATCTCTCTATTCACTCAACAATTTACCCTCCTTTCTTTATCTCTCTCTCTTTCTTACTTTATCAATACTTTTTTAGAAAGTAAAATTTGTTGGGTTCTTTTTTACCTCGTAATAATGTGCATGTCTACAATTTATGCCATATTTTATTATTATCAACTATATTTTATTTTATTCAATTATTTAATGTTAATCCATCAAATTTATTTGTTTACTTATTTAATTTTTTTCCAAAAAAAGTTTAAAAGGGAACTCATCTCAATTTTATTTTTTAAAAAAGTAATGATAGTGTAAGAAAGAGAGAAAAAGAAAGGAGGGAAAATTGCTAAGTGGATAGAGTGAGAAAGAGAAATAAAGAAAAGAGTGAAATGTGAAGAGTGAGAAAGAAAGCTAGATAAATGAGTGAAAAGTGAAAAATAAGACCTACAGTACAATTTTTCTGTCTACCTTTCCAGTCCGCATAGACTTATTGATATGATAAGAATCCTTCTACGCGTACAAGAAAGGTAGACAGGAAAATTAGACCATGGGTCCCATTTTCTACTTTTCACTCCTTATCTCTCTCTTTCTCACTCTCTCTACTTTTCACTCCTTTCTTTATCTCTCTTTATCTCACTTTATCCACTCAACAATGTTCCCTCTATCTTTCTTTATCTCTCTCATTTCTTACTCTGTTAATACTTTTTTAGAAAACAAAATTGAAATGAATTCCTTTTTACCTCATGATAATGTGCATGTCTACAATTTATATCATATTTTATTTTACTTGCTTATTTAAAGTTAATTCATCAAATTTATTTTTTTAATTATTTATTTTTTTTCAAAAAAAATTAAAAGGGAACTCATCTCAATTTTATTTTCTAAAAAATATTGATAGAGTAAGAAAGAGAGATAAAAAAAGAAATTGATAAAATTGCTAAGCGGGTAGAGTGAGAAAGAGAGATAAAGAAAAGAGTGAAATGTGGGGAGTGAGAAAGAGAGAGCTAGATAAATTAGTGAAGAGTGGAAAATAGGACCCACGGTCCAATTTTCCTGTCTATCGTTCCGGTCCGCATAGAATTATTGATATGATAAAAGTCCTTCTACGCGGACCAAAAAGGTAGACAGTAAAATTTAATCGTGGGTCCCATTTTCAAATTTTCACTCCTTATCTTTCTTTCTCACTCTCCATTTTTCACTCCTTTCATTATCTCTCCCTTTTTCACTCTATTTAATCAATAACTTTTCCTCATTTCTTTATCTCTCTATTTCTTACTCTATCAATACTTTTTTAGAAAGTAAAATTGAGACGAGTTCCTTTTTACGTCATGATAATGTGCATGTCTACCATTTATACCATTTTATTATTGTCAACTAGATTTTATTTTATTTACTTATTCAATGTTAATCCATCAAATTTATTTTTTACTTATTTTATTTTTTTCAAAAAAAGTTTAAAAATGAACTCATCTCAATTTTATTTTCTAAAAAAAATGTTGAAAGTCTAAGAAAGAGAGAAAAAGAAAGGAGGGAAAATTGCTAACTGGATAGAGTTAGAAAGAGAGATAAAGAAGAGAGTGAAAGGTAGAGAGTGAGAAAGAAAGAAAGAGATAATTGAGTGAAAAGTGGAGAGTGAGAAAGAAAGGGATAAATGAGTGAAAAGTGAAAAGTAGGACCCACGGTCCAATTTTCATGTCTACCTTTTTGGTCCGCATAGACTTATTGATATAATAAGAGTTCTTCTACATGGACCGGAAAGGTAGACAGAAAAATTAAATCGTGGGTTCCATTTCCCATTTTTCACTCCCTTCATTATCTCTCTCTTTCTTACTCTCTCCATTTTTCACTCCTTTCATTATCTCTCTTTCTAACTCTATTCACTCAACAATTTTTCCTCTTTTCTTTATTTCTCTCTTTCTTACTCTATCAATACTTTTTTAGAATGTAAAATTAAGATGAGTTCTTTTTTACCTTATGATAATGTGCATGTCTACCATTTATACCATATTTTATTATTGTCAACTAGATTTTGTTTTATTTACTTATTTAATGTTAATCCATCAAATTTATTTTTTTACTTATTTAATTTTTTTTCAAAAAAAGTTTAAAAAGGAACACATCCCAATTTATTTTTGAAAAAAATATTGATAGTGTATGAAAGACAGAAAAAGGAAGGAGGGAAAATTACTAAGTGGATATAGTGAGAAAGAGAGATAAAGAAAAAAGTGAAATGTGGATAGTGAGAAAGAGAGAGCTAGATAAATGAGTGAAAAGTAGAAAATAGGACCCACAGTCCAATTTTCTTGTCTACCTTTCCGGTCAGCATAGACTTATTGATATGATAAGAATCCTTCTACGTAGACAGAAAAATTGGATCGTGGGTCCCATTTTTCACTTTTCACTCTTTATCTCTCTCTTTCTCACTCTCTCCACTTTTCAATCTTTTTTTATCTCTTTCTCACTTTATCCACTCAATAATTTTCTCTCTTTCATTTTATATCCATCTATTTTCCTAGTCTATCAATACTTTTTTAGAGAGTAAAATTGAGATGAGATCCTTTTTACCTCGTGATAATGTGCATGACTACTATTTATACCATATTTTATTCTATTTACTTATTTAGTTAATCCATCAACTTTATTTTTTTACTTATTTAATATTTTTTTTCAAAAAAATTTAAAAAGGAACTCATCTCAATTTTATTTTCTAAAAAATATTGATAGAGCAAGAAAGACGGATAAAGAAAAGAGGGAAAATTGCTAAGTGGGTAGAGTGAGAAAGAGAGATAAAGAAAAGAGTGAAATGTGAAAAGTGAGAAAGAGAGAGCTAGATAAATTAGTGAAAAGTGGAAATTAAGGTCAATGGTCTAATTTTCCTGTCTACCGTTCCGGTCCGCATAGACGTATTGATATGATAATAGTTCTTCTACGCGGACAGAAAAGGTAAAAAGGAAAATTGGACCGTGGATCCCATTTTTCACTTTTCACTCCTTATCTCTCTCCTTCTCACTCTCAAATTTTCACTTTTTTCATTATCTCTCTCTTTCTCACTTTATTCACTCAACAATTTCCCCTCCTTTCTTTATCTCTCCCTTTTTTACTCTATCAATACATTTTTAGAAAGTAAAATTGAGATGAGTTCCTTTTCACCTCATGATAATGTGCATGTCTACCATTTATAACATATTTTATTATTGTCAACTATATTTTATTTTATTTACTAATTTAATGTTAATCCATCAATTTTTTTTTTACTTATTTAATTTTTTTTTTCAAGATAGGTTTAAAAAGGAACTCATCTCAATTTTATTTTCTAAAAAAGTATTAATAGTGTAAGAAATAGAGAACAAGAAAGGAGGGAAAATTCCTAAGTGGATAAAGTGAGAAAGATAGATAAAGAAAATAGTGAAATGCGGAGAGTGAGAAAGAGAGCTAGATAAATGAGTGAAAAGTGGAAAATAGGGGTCCAATTTTCCTTTCAACCTTTCCGGTCTGCAGAGACTTATTGATATGATTAGAATCCTTCTACGCGGACTAGAAAGGTAGAAAGAAAAATTGGATTGTGGGTTCCATTTTCCAATTTGCACTCCTTATATCTATGTTTCTCACTCTCTCCACTTTTCATTCCTTTATTTATCTCTCGCTTTCTCATTTTATCCACTCAACAATATTTCTTCTTTCTTTCTTTATCTCTCTCTTTTCTTACCCTATTAATACTTTTTTAGAAAGTAAAATTGAGATTAGATCCTTTTTTACCTCATGATAATGTGCATGTCTACCGTTTATACAATATTTTATATTATTTACTTATTTAAAGTTAATCCATCAATTTTTTTTTACTTATTTAATTTTTTTCAAAATTTTTTATAAAGGAACTCATATCAATTTTATTTTCTAAAAAATATTGATAGAGTAAGAAAGAGAAATAAAGAAAGAAGAGAAAATTGCCAAGTGGTTAGAGTGAGAAAAAGAGACAAAGAAAAGAGTGAAATGTGGATAGTGAGAAAGAGAGCTAGATAAATGAGTGAAAAGTGGAAAATATGACACACAGTCAAATATTCTTATCTACTTCTCCGGTTTGCATAGACTTGTTGATATGATAAGAGTCCTTCTACGCGAACCGGAAATGTAGACAGGAAAATTGGATCGTGGGTTTGATTTTCCACTTTTCACTGCTTATCTCTCTCTTTCTCACTCTCTCTCCACTTTTAACTCCTTTCTTTCTCTCTCTCTTTCTCGCTTTATCCACTCAATACTTTTCCCTCTTTCTTTCTTTCTTTCTTTATCTCTCTCTTTCTTACACTATCAATACTTTTTTAGAAAGTATAATTGAGATAAGATCCTTTTTACCTCATGATAATTCGCATGTCTACCATTTATACCATATTTTATTTTATTTACTTATTTAAAGTTGATCCATCAAATATTTTTTTACTTATTTAATTTTTTTTCAAAAAAATTAGAAAGAAACTCATCTCAATTATGTTTTCTAAAAAATATTGATAGAATAAGAAGGAGAGAGAAAGAAACAAGTAGGGAAAATTGTTAAGTGGGTAGAGTGAGAAAGAGAGATAAAGAATAAAATGAAATGTGGAGAGTGAGAAAGAGAAAGCTAGGTAAATTAGTCAAAAATAGAAAATAGGACCCACGGTCCAATTTTCCTGTCTACCGTTCCGGTCCGCATAAATATATTGATATAATAAAAGTCATTCTACGCGAACCGAAAAGGTAGATAGAAAAACTGGATCGTGGGTCCAATTTTACACTTTTCACTCCTTATTTCTCTCTTTCTCACTCTTCACTTTTCACTCCTTTATTTTTCTCTCTTTTTCTCACTCAATCCACTCAACAATTGCCCCTCGTCTCTTTATCTCTCTCTTTCTTACTTTATTAATTCTTTTTTAGAAAGTAAAATTGAGATAAGTTCCTTTTTACATCATGATAATGTGCATGTCTACCATTTATACCATATTTTATTATTGTCAACTAGATTTTATTCTATTTACTTATTTAATGTTAATCCATCAAATTTAATTTATTTACTTATTTAATTTTTTTCATAAAGAGTTTAAAAAGTAACTCATCTCAATTTTATTTTCTAAAAAAGTATTGATAGAGTAAGAAAGAGATAAAGAAAGAAGCATGGAAAATTGCTAAATGGATAGCGTGAGAAAGAAAGATTTAGAAAGGAGTGAAAAGCGAAGAGAGTGAGAATGTGACGAACGAGAATTTTGTAATTTATTTTAAATATTTATTGAATTAAATAAATATTTTTTTATGATTTAATTATTAGATTAAATAATCAATTGATGCAATTGTGATAGATTAATTTAATTATATGTGTTACATTTATTAAATTAATAAAGAGAATAATTTTATCAAGGTATGAAATTATGTGAGCTTATTTAATTAAATAAATTATTTAATTAAGCATGATGTTATTTAATTAATTTAATTATTAATTAGAGAATTAATAAATTGACATTATTTATTAATGAGATAATTGAATATATGATTATGTGAATTTACGAGTAATTATTATATTTTATTTAAAGTAAATTAAATAAAATATGGGATTTATTTTATAAAGAGGGTGACATTTTCAAACTATATGATAAAAGGTTATTAAAATAATGAGTTTTGAACCTAGTTTCCTAGCCAAATGAGGCCTTAGGAGGAGTTGGGGACAGTTAAACCACGAATGGAATAACTGACCTCAACTCTGCGCTTAAAGGCTCAGATGAGTTTAACTTACTTATTTTTAGAACCAGAGAGTTTGCAGAGAGAGTTGGAGAAATCTTTGAGAGAGATTGTGTGTATTGTGATTGAAATAGAGAGAATTGTCATCCTTACTCATCTACGCTTTGGGTAATCTCTTCTTTCTCAAATTCTATTTCTACGTCTTTTTAAAGTTTTCATAATTATGGCTTAAGTCCTCTGTAGAGTTTCTATGGTTGAATAGGGTAACAATTATGAGTATAAATGTAATCATAAGAGTAACTTAACATGTTTTTTTTATATATATTGCATGATCCCATACCCTAAGTGTAGTAATCTGATGACTTGTTATTTCAAAATAAACAGAGTACGTGATATGGCCATATGGCCATATATGTGATAATTAATGTATTGATTATATATTATCCCTAAATTTTGGACTTGTATGTTATTATGCATGTTAATACGAAGAGTTTAAGCCTTAAACGAACGAATTCAGTGTTATAACGAATTCGTAGGGAGAATTTTCACATAAAGTTTTCTAAAACTTCATGAACATCAAAGTCAGTGAATTGTTAGGCTTTAAATCTGTTATTAAGTGTTTAAAATTAGTTTTGTCAGTATATAAATATTGGGTATTAATTATATATGAATTCCAACATGTGGGTATGTTTAATTTGGAGAATTAATGATTTTGTAGTAATTATTTTCGCTGAATTCTGTGTTCTTCGCGAACTGGAAAAAAAAAATAAATAAATAAAAAAAAAATAAAAAAAAATGAGCTTTTAAATTTTCTAAGTCTAACAATGAGTTAGTGTATTAAAATAATGAACATGTAAATATGTTAGAAATATTATATGATGATAAAATATTTGTTTAGCATGTAAATAACATAATTACATGTGAGTTGTATTATTAAATACATAATTAGTTATTCATTCATAACGAACAAATTAGGTGTCAACGTGATGATTTGACTAAGTTAGTCAATTATTAAAGTAGACAACGAGAATAAGTTATGATGATTAGTTAATAATTAACTGGTATTGAATGTGAATGGTATGTAGGATTTATTTCAAAGAACGTGATTAGTTAAAGTGTAATCTACACGCGAGGCAAGTCTCCTAAACTTAAACTCTTAAATTGAGCAAGTTTCTTAACTCTACTTTTACATTGAGCAATTTACTTAAACTTAAATTATTATTCAAGTTCAAGTATTATATTAAAGATTGATTATCTTTCAAAGCATGATTCAATTATACAATAATTGTTCTATTGTATACATTTGAGATTATTATTCAAATCGAATATCATTATTGTTGAACCTTTTTAGACTAGTGAATCTTAATGATTTAGCTAGTCCTTAGTTGATGAACGTTCTAAATTTCAGAACCCTTATTAAATTATCCAAACCAAACTTCCTTTGGTGCGGACTCGAATGTCAAACTGAGATGAACAACCCTGAAAAGGGATTCACTTATGCGTTAGCGTTAAGATATTGTGCACAGTATGGTACTAAGGGCTGATCCCCCTAAGTACGAGAAGAAGGTCCATAGTCTTATGACTGTTAAAGGTTTCAAGTATAATCCTTGATAACCTAGGACATAGTTTAAGGTCTTATGACCCTCAGAATTCTTTTGATTCTTGTTATTCATTCTTGATTCAAAAGTTGAGCTCTTATTCAGACGTCTTTGATTTATTCGCATGTTATTATACTGTTATTTCATTGTTATACTTGTGGGCATTTGTGCTCACTCTTGCTTAATAATAACATTACAGTTAAGAATGAAAGAAGCGATGAACCCTCCACTAGTAAGGGCAAGGGCAAAGTTAGCAAATGATGAAGACCTGTTATTTATTAACTGATGTATTTGTTTAAGACTTGAGTTATGTTGATGTTAAGACTTATTTGTTTAGAATTCCGCACAGATGTTTTAAGGTTAGAGTAACCTGGGATTTATTTTTGATTTAGTTGATGTAACCCTTAAGGGAAGAGATTTTATTATGATTTCTATCTATTGTATAGTTTGATATTATTTATGGGTAGATAGATAGATGATGCTTGTACAGTGAACACCAAATCCCGTGGAATCGAAGTACCCGGATTTGGGGGTGTCACAGGTTGGTATCAGAGCCGTAGGTTATGAACCTTAGGTGGGGGAAACAACCTTAGGTAGTAGCCTTATAGAAGAAGATAGTAATTGAAAACTCTTATCGAGTTCTAAGAAATGAATTTTTGTAATTCATTGAAGATAATAAAATACATTATGTGTTTATGTGTTAAGTATGCGTTAGATAGTATGACTTAGTAACTAAAACTTAAAATTTTGTTGTCAGGATGACGAATGATGGAGAAGCTAGTCAAACTGAGGAGGGACCCCATTTACCTATAGTACCTACTGAGGAGGGATCTCGTGTACTTGTAGGACCGACTAAGGAGGAGCCCCAAGACATTCATGTCGTTAGGGAGCAGCTGGTGCAGAGGGTTTCATCTCCATTGATCACCGTTGTTGGTCAGGAGCATGAACCTGAGATTGATCCTGAGGAGGGTCCTGAGGAGGAGTTTGATGAGGAGGAAGAAGAAGAGGAGCTACCACGGTACACTGGTGATGCTGAGATGTATGACACACTATATGATCGTAACGTGGAGTTACAAGATGAGGTTCCGGAATTGACTGAGCGAGCGACTGCTCAGCAGTCTACTTTAGAGGAGAAGGATAGAGAGATTGTGACCCTTCATACACGTTTAGGAAACGTGGAGTGGGATCTAATTCATGAGAAGGGTCAAACCGAATATAAAACCGAGGAGATAGAGAAGCTGAAGAAGGAACTGAAGGAAACTTCTGGAAGACTGAAAATAGCAGAGGAAGGATGGGTAAGTGAATCACATCGAGCTGATCGTGCAGAAAATGATAGTCGTGCAAAGAAGGCAAAGCTTGAAGACACGTACGCCACACTTAATCATGCGATGGATGAGGTTCAAGAGCGAGTGTTAAGGTACCCCATCCAGTTTGAAGGACTTCCATCGTATATGTTGGATCGCAGGACGATGTCTCGTATCATGAATGAGGAGCGTGGCAAGGCTATTGAGCACCTTGGAAGACAGGAATAGAATCTGTTTATTTATGTGAAAGACTTATATAGTTTTATGTAAATTCTGATGTGTTTATGAACTAAGGAATATGTTAATATTTGAATGTTTTAAATCCTGTGGATTCTTTATTCCAGGATAGATGATGTAAATAGCAGTATGATATAGTTTAATGTTAAAACTTTTTATTTGAATGAAAAGATATCAAGTTGTTTGAGATGATGTGTTAAGTGATATGTTAAATTGTTGAGTAATGTCTTAACTATGTAGAGAAATAAATAAAGTTCTAATAAACGTTTATTTAACAGAAAAATACCACCAAGGAGAAGACAACAACGTCAACCGGCTCAGGAAGGGTCAACCAATAATAACAATAATGCCAATGTTAATCCAGTTCAACAGCTAGTTAATTTACTAACTGGAGTCATGAATAACCAACCGCAAGCTCCACCTAGCACAACGTTTAAAGATTTTAAGGCGGTGGGACCGCCAGAGTTCAAAGGTTCCAGAAACCCGATCGAGGCTCAAACGTGGGTGATGGAAATGGAGAAGGTTTTCGACGTTGCTAGGGTTCGAGAAGATCAGAAGACCGTTTTTGCGACATTTATGCTGAAGTCTGAGGCTAGCTACTGGTGGCAAGCAAACAAGATGCGAGGAGGTGAAGGTGTAATTACGTGGGAGGGATTCAAAGAGATGTTTTTCGAAATGTATTTCCCAGCTAATTCGCAGAATCAGATGGAGGTGCAATTTCTGGAATTGAAACAGGGAAACATGAGCGTGCCTGAATACGCGGCTAAATTCGATGAGTTGGCAAGGTTTGCCCCGTATCAAGTACACACTGACGAGAGGAAAGCCAGACGATTCGAACAAGGACTGAAGCCTTGGGTATACAGCAAGGTATCAATGTTTCAACTTAACACGTTTGCGGGAGTTTTGGAAAAGGCCATTCTTGTGGAAGGAGGAAGTGATGCAGTGACTAAGTACAACCAAGAACAGAAAAAGAAAAAGAGTGAGAATGAAGGTAATAACAAGACTGGTGAAAGTAATACTGGGAATAATAATAATCAGAAGAGGAAGTGGACGGATAACTCGACAGCTGGAAGTCAACACGGAGGGCAAAAAAAGAAGATAGAAGCATGTCTGACTTGCGGCAAGGCACATCTAGGAGTTTGTTTGAAGGGAAATAGAGTGTGCTACAATTGTGGTCAGGAAGGCCACATAGCACCAAATTGTCCAAACCCAAAGAAGGGTGCTTGTTTCAACTGTGGTTCGAAAGATCATTTAGCAAGAGACTGTCCCAAAAAGGGATCGGGAGGATCAGGACAAGGAGGAAACCGGGGAAATAGCAGTGGAAATACCTTAACCATCATCGGACCACCTGCAACAAACAGACCAACCGCCAGGACTTTCAATATGACGGTGCAGGATGCAATCCAGTCTCGTGATGTGGTGTCAGGTATCATTCCGATCAATGAAATTAATGCTTACGTTTTATTTGATTCGGGTGCTACTTGTTCCTTTATATCCGATGACTTTGCTAATAGTTTAGATTTGCTTAAGGATGAATTGGAATATCCCATGATTATAGAAATTGCGAATAGAGAGATAATTTCTGTTAAGCATGTGTATAAGAATTGTAGAGTGGATATTAAGGGTAATATCATGAACGTAGATCTTATCCCTATTCGATTGGGGGAATTCGACGTTATATTGGGTATGGATTGGTTATCCAATTATGGGGCTATAATTGACTGCCAAAAGAAGCGTATTAACCTTATGACTCCGTCAAAGGTTGTGTTTTATGGTAGCAAGTCGCCTAGACAAGCGAGTTGTCTGACGATGTTGCAGGCCAAGAAGTTATTAAGACAAGGCTGTGTAGGATATTTAGCTTACATAGTCGACAGTCGAAAAGAGAACCCGAAGGTAGAGGAGATACCGATTGTGAGGGACTTCGTCGATGTATTTCCAGACGATTTGCCAGGACTTCCTCCAGATAGAGAAGTAGACTTTGTGATTGATTTGGCGCCCGGAACTGCTCCAATATCGAAGGCACCATACCGAATGGCGCCAGTAGAGATGAAGGAATTAATGGTACAACTACAAGAATTGTTGGACAAAAAGTACATTCAACCGAGCGTATCGCCGTGGGGAGCGCCGGTGTTGTTCGTGAAAAAGAAGGACGGATCGATGAGGCTCTGCATTGACTACAGAGAATTAAATAAGGTCACGATTAAGAACAAATATCCATTACCGAGGATCGATGATCTGTTTGATCAATTGAAGGGAGCAAAATACTTTTCCAAGATTGACTTGAGGAGTGGTTATCACCAACTGAAGGTGAGGCCAGAGGATGTACCAAAGACAGCGTTCCGAACGCGATATGGTCATTATGAGTTTTTAGTAATGTCGTTTGGTCTTACGAATGCTCCTGCAGCATTTATGGGACTAATGAATGGTGTATTCAAGCCGTTTTTTGACAAATTCGTGGTGGTATTTATAGATGACATTTTGGTATATTCCAAAACCAAAGAGGAACATGAAGAACACTTGAGGTTAACGTTGGAAGTATTGAGAAGGGAGAAGTTGTATGCTAAATTTTCGAAATGCGAATTCTGGATCGAGAGAGTACAATTTCTTGGTCACGTAATCGATAAAGATGGAATTTCGGTAGATCCATCCAAAGTAGAAGCTGTGATTAACTGGGATCAGCCGAGAACGCCGTCAGAAGTAAGAAGTTTTCTTGGATTAGCAGGATATTATAGAAGATTCATACAAGATTTTTCTAAGATCGCAACTCCGTTAACGAATTTAACTCGAAAAGCTGTGAAATTTGTTTGGACGGAGAAGTGTAAGGAGAGTTTTCAAGAATTAAAGAAGAGGTTGAGTACAGCGCCTGTGTTATCTCTTCCGGATGATACAGGAAATTTTGTTGTTTTTAGCGATGCGTCACATAAAGGACTTGGCTGTGTGCTGATGCAAAACGGCAAAGTCATTGCGTATGCATCACGGCAGTTGAAGGATTACGAGAAGGGTTACCCAACTCATGATTTGGAGTTAGCTGCAGTTGTTTTTGCTTTGAAAATTTGGAGGCACTATCTATACGGGGAAAAGTGTGAAATATATACGGACCACAAGAGTCTGAAATATATTTTTACACAGAAAGATTTGAATATGCGTCAAAGAAGATGGTTGGAATTAATCAAGGATTATGACTGTGAGATTTTATACCATCCGGGTAAGGCTAATGTGGTTGCCGACGCCTTAAGTAGAAAGGGTCGTGAGAAATTGATGATGTTGACTGCTCAGCAGGAGCTAATTGTAGATATGGAGAAACTGGAGTTAGAAGTGAAGTATCCTACGGAGATTGATGAGAAGCTATTTCAGATGCAATCTGGTACAACTCTACTAGATAGAGTGAAGGAGGCTCAGCTTCAAGATGATGAATGCAAAAAGGTAACAACGAAGATATCTGAAGGAACCGAACCAAGATTTAAGATGGATAAGGAAGGAATATTGAGATTTGAAAGCAGAATTTGGGTTCTGCCAGTACAAGAAATTAAGGAAGAAATTTTGAGTGAGGCTCATAGTTTAAGATATTCGATTCACCCTGGTAGTACAAAAATGTACCAAAATCTTCGACAACATTTCTGGTGGCCGAATTTGAAACGTGATGTTGCAGAATGTGTTGCCAAATGCCTGACATGTCAGAAAGTTAAAGCAGAACATCAGAGACCGAGTGGATTGCTACAACCGTTGGAGATCCCAGAATGGAAATGGGAACATATTACGATGGACTTCGTGGTTGGCCTTCCGACGACTCAGAAAGGCTACGACGCAGTATGGGTTATCGTTGACCGACTGACGAAATCCGCTCACTTCCTTCCTATCAAAATCAGATTTAACTTAGATCAGTTGGCAAGATTATATGTGAAGGAGATTGTTTCGAGGCACGGAGTGCCGGTATCTATTGTTTCCGATAGGGATCCGCGCTTCACATCAAATTTCTGGAAACGTCTTCAGGAATGCATGGGTACACAACTGCGAATGAGTACAGCTTACCACCCTCAAACAGACGGACAGAGTGAACGAACGATTCAAACACTGGAAGATATGTTACGAGCCTGTGTAATGGACTTCAAAGGAAATTGGGATGATCACGTACCGTTGGTAGAGTTCGGCTACAACAACAGTTACCACGCTAGTATTGGTATGCCGCCTTACGAAGCGTTATACGGCAGAAAGTGCAGAACTCTGCTTTATTGGGATGAAGTTGGTGAAAGACAATTGTTAGGGCCAGAATTGGTACAGCAGACGGCAGAAATAGTCAAAGTGATCCGAGCACGACTGGTAGCAGCTCAAGATCGACAGAAGAAATACGCTGATCCACATCGTAAAACTATCGAGTTTGAATCCGGTAGTTATGTTTTCTTGAAGGTCTCTCCCTGGAAGGGAAAGATCAGGTTCGGAAAGAAAGGAAAATTGAGCCCAAGATTTATTGGACCCTTTGAGGTACTGCGAAGAATTGGAGAAGTTGCGTACGAGGTAGCCTTACCTCCAGCACTCGAGAATATTCACAACGTCTTCCATGTTTCTGTGTTACGACCTTACAAACCTGATTACAAGCATGTAATTGAATACGAACCCCTGCATTTTGAGAAAGACTTATCTTATGAAGAAATTCCTGTCCAAATTGTCGACCGAAAAGAACAAGTTCTGAGAAATAAAGTAATACCTTCTGTTAAGGTAATTTGGAGGAACCACAACGCTGAAGAAGCTACGTGGGAACTCGAAGAGAATATGATGAAGAATTACCCTCATTTATTTACTTAATTACGTGTATGCGATTCTGGGGACAGAATCTTTGTAAGGGGGGAGATTGTAACGAGTCAAAATTACTGAGTCGTGATTCTGGGGACAGAATCCTTTTAAGGGAGGAAAGATGTGACGAACGAGAATTTTGTAATTTATTTTAAATATTTATTGAATTAAATAAATATTTTTTTTTATGATTTAATTATTAGATTAAATAATCAATTGATGCAATTGTGATAGATTAATTTAATTATATGTGTTACATTTATTAAATTAATAAAGAGAATAATTTTATCAAGGTATGAAATTATGTGAGCTTATTTAATTAAATAAATTATTTAATTAAGCATGATGTTATTTAATTAATTTAATTATTAATTAGAGAATTAATAAATTGACATTATTTATTAATGAGATAATTGAATATATGATTATGTGAATTTACGAGTAATTATTATATTTTATTTAAAGTAAATTAAATAAAATATGGGATTTATTTTATAAAGAGGGTGACATTTTCAAACTATATGATAAAAGGTTATTAAAATAATGAGTTTTGAACCTAGTTTCCTAGCCAAATGAGGCCTTAGGAGGAGTTGGGGACAGTTAAACCACAAATAGAATAACTGACCTCAACTCTGCGCTTAAAGGCTCAGATGAGTTTAACTTACGTATTTTTAGAACCAGAGAGTTTGCAGAGAGAGTTGGAGAAATCTTTGAGAGAGATTGTGTGTATTGTGATTGAAATAGAGAGAATTGTCATCCTTACTCATCTACGCTTTGGGTAATCTCTTCTTTCTCAAATTCTATTTCTACGTCTTTTTAAAGTTTTCATAATTATGGCTTAAGTCCTCTGTAGAGTTTCTATGGTTGAATAGGGTAACAATTATGAGTATAAATGTAATCATAAGAGTAACTTAACATGTTTTTTTTTATATATATTGCATGATCCCATACCCTAAGTGTAGTAATCTGATGACTTGTTATTTCAAAATAAACAGAGTACGTGATATGACCATATGGCCATATATGTGATAATTAATGTATTGATTATATATTATCCCTAAATTTTGGACTTGTATGTTGTTATGCATGTTAATACGAAGAGTTTAAGCCTTAAACGAACGAATTCAGTGTTATAACGAATTCGTAGGGAGAATTTTCACATAAAGTTTTCTAAAACTTCATGAACATCAAAGTCAGTGAATTGTTAGGCTTTAAATCTGTTATTAAGTGTTTAAAATTAGTTTTGTCAGTATATAAATATTGGGTATTAATTATATATGAATTCCAACATGTGGGTATGTTTAATTTGGAGAATTAATGATTTTGTAGTAATTATTTTCGCTGAATTCTGTGTTCTTCGCGAACTGGAAAAAAAAAAAAAAAAATAAAAAAAAAATAAAAAAAAATGAGCTTTTAAATTTTCTAAGTCTAACAATGAGTTAGTGTATTAAAATAATGAACATGTAAATATGTTAGAAATATTATATGATGATAAAATATTTGTTTAGCATGTAAATAACATAATTACATGTGAGTTGTATTATTAAATACATAATTAGTTATTCATTCATAACGAACAAATTAGGTGTCAACGTGATGATTTGACTAAGTTAGTCAATTATTAAAGTAGACAACGAGAATAAGTTATGATGATTAGTTAATAATTAACTGGTATTGAATGTGAATGGTATGTAGGATTTATTTCAAAGAACGTGATTAGTTAAAGTGTAATCTACACGCGAGGCAAGTCTCCTAAACTTAAACTCTTAAATTGAGCAAGTTTCTTAACTCTACTTTTACATTGAGCAATTTACTTAAACTTAAATTATTATTCAAGTTCAAGTATTATATTAAAGATTGATTATCTTTCAAAGCATGATTCAATTATACAATAATTGTTCTATTGTATACATTTGAGATTATTATTCAAATTGAATATCATTATTGTTGAACCTTTTTAGACTAGTGAATCTTAATGATTTAGCTAGTCCTTAGTTGATGAACGTTCTAAATTTCAGAACCCTTATTGAATTATCCAAACCAAACTTCCTTTGGTGCGGACTCGAATGTCAAACTGATATGAACAACCCTGAAAAGGGATTCACTTATGCGTTAGCGTTAAGATATTGTGCACAGTATGGTACTAAGGGCTGATCCCCCTAAGTACGAGAAGAAGGTCCATAGTCTTATGACTGTTAAAGGTTTCAAGTATAATCCTTGATAACCTAGGACATAGTTCAAGGTCTTATGACCCTCAGAATTCTTTTGATTCTTGTTATTCATTCTTGATTCAAAAGTTGAGCTCTTATTCAGACATCTTTGATTTATTCGCATGTTATTATACTGTTATTTCATTGTTATACTTGTGGGCATTTGTGCTCACTCTTGCTTAATAATAACATTGCAGTTAAGAATGAAAGAAGCGATGAACCCTCCACTAGTAAGGGCAAGGGCAAAGTTAGCAAATGATGAAGACCTGTTATTTATTAACTGATGTATTTGTTTAAGACTTGAGTTATGTTGATGTTAAGACTTATTTGTTTAGAATTCCGCACAGATGTTTTAAGGTTAGAGTAACCTGGGATTTATTTTTGATTCAGTTGATGTAACCCTTAAGGGAAGAGATTTTATTATGATTTCTATCTATTGTATAGTTTGATATTATTTATGGGTAGATAGATAGATGATGCTTGTACAGTGAACACCAAATCCCGTGGAATCGAAGTACCCGGATTTGGGGGTGTCACAGAGAAAGAGAGAGATAAAGTAGTGAAAAGTGCAAAATAAGACCCACGTTCCAATTTTTCTATTAACCTTTCCGGTCTGCATAGACTTATTGATATGATAAGTGTCCTTCTACGCAGACCGAAATGGTAGACAAGAAAATTGGACAGTGGGTCCGATTTTCAACTTTTCACTCCTTATTTCTTTCTTTCTCACTCTCTCAACTTTTCACACCTTTCTTTTTCTCACTCTATGCACTTAACAATTTTCTCTTCTTTCTTTATTTCTCTCTTTCTTACTCTATCAATACTTTTTTAGAAAGTAAATTTTAAATGAGTTCCTTTTTACCTAATGATAATGTGCATGTCTACTATTTATACCATATTTTTTTGTCAATAAGATTTTATTTTATTTACTTATTTAATGTTAATCCATCAAATTTAATTTTTTATTTATTTAATTTTTTTCCATAATAAGTTTCAAAAGGAATTCATCTCAATTTTATTTTATAAAAAAGTATTGATAAAGTAAGAAAGAGAGATAAAGAAAGGAAAGAAAATTGTTAAGTCGATAGAGTGAGAAAGAGATATAAAGAAAAGTGTGAAAATGAAGAGTGAGAAAAAAAGAGATAAATGAGTGAAAAGTGAAAATAGAACACATGGTCCAATTTTCATGCCTACCTTTTTCGGTCCGATAGACTTATTGATATGATAAGATTCCTTCTACGTGGACCGAAATGTTAGACAGGAAAATTTGACCGTGAGTCCCATTTTCCACTTTTCACTCCTTATCTCTCTCTTTCTCACTCTCCCCATTTTTAACTCCTTTCATTATCTCTCTCTTTCTCACTCTATTCATTCAACAATTTTCCCTCTTTCTTTCTTCATCTCTCTCTTTCTTATTCAATCAATACTTTTGTATAAAGTAAAATTGAGATGAGTTCTTTTTTACCTCATGAGAATGTGCATGTCTACTATTTATACCATATTTTATTATTGTTAACTAGATTTCATTTCATTTACTTATTTAATGCTAATCCCTTAAATTTATTTTTTTGCTTATTTAATTTTTTTTCAAAAAAGGTTTAAAAGGGAACTCATCTCAATTTTAGTTTCTAAAAAAGTACTAATAATGTAAGAAAGAGAGAAATAGAAAGGAGGAAAAATTGCTAAGTGGATAGAGTGAGAGAGATAAATAAAAGAGTGAAATGTGGAGAGTGAGAAAAAGAGAGCTAGATAAATGAGAGAAAATTGGAAAATAGGACCCACGAACCAAATTTTCTGTCAGCATAGACTTATAAATATGATAAGAGTCCTACGCGGACCTGAAATATTGATAGAAAAATTGGACCATTGGTCCCATTTTTCACTTTTCACACTTTATCTCTCTTTCTCACTTTCTCACTTTATCCATTTAACAATTTTCCCTCTTTCTTTCTTTATCTCTCTCTTTTTTTACTCTATCAATACATTTTTAGAAAGTAAAATTGCGATGAGTTCCTTTTTACCTCGTGATAATATGCATGTCTACCATTTATACCATATTTTATTTTATTTACTTATTTAAAGTTAATCCATCAAATTTATTTTTTTTACTTATATAATTTGTTTTCAAAAAAAATTAAAAAGGAACTCATTTAAATTTTATTTTCTAAAAAATAGTGATAGAGTAAAAAAGAGAGATAAAGAAAGAAGGGAAAATTGCTGAGTGGGTAGAGTGAGAAAGAGAGATAAAGTATGAGTGAAATGTGGAAAGTGTCAAAGAGAGAGCTAAATAAATGAGTGAAAAGTGGAAAATAAGACCCACTGTCCAATTTTCCTGGCTATCGTTTCGGTCCGCATAGATTTATTGATATGATAAGAGTCCTTCTACGCGAACTGAAAAGGTAAACAGGAAAATTGGACCGTGCGTCTGATTTTCCACTTTTCACTCATTATCTCTCTCTTTCTCACTCTCTCCACTTTTCAATCTTTTCTTTTTCTCTCATTTTCTCATTCTATCCACTCAATAATTATCCTTCCTTTCTTTATCTCTCTTTCTTACTATATCAATACTTTTTTAGAAAGTAAAATTGAGATGAGTACCTTTTTACCTCATGATAATTTGTATGTCTATTATTTATACCATATTTTATTATTGTCAACTAGATTTTATTTTATTTACTTTTTTAATGTTAATCTATCAAATTTATTTGGTTACTTATTTAATTTTTTTTTTCATAAAAAGTTTAAAAAGGAAATCATTTTAATTTTATTTTCTAAAAAAGTATTGATAGAGTAAGAAAAAGAGATATAGAAAGGAGGGAAAATTGCTCAGTGGATAGAATGAGAAAGAGTGATAAAGAAAGGACTGAAAAGTGGAAAGAGTGAGAAAGAGAGAGATAAAGAAGTGAAAAGTGCAAAATAAGACCCACGATCCAATTTTTCTGTTCACCTTTCCGGTCCGCATAGACTTATTGATATGATAAGAGTACTATTAGTAATCTTAAAGGAAATTATATATATATATATATATATATATATATATATATATATATATATATATATATATATATATATATATATATATATTGACTTATATCAAAATAACCAGAACTGTAGAAAATATTTGTCAGGGCTAGTACTTGGTACTATGTCCTTAAGACAATTATGCCCTCTGTATGGTGCTCAGAGTTGGTAGCACTTGTCTCCCAAGATACAATGACACCGTACACTTTAGCAGCACTGTAACAATTCAGATTTTTAATTAAATATTTAAATATTTATTGAATTATATAAATATTTAATGGATGTGTTTATCATTGAATAAATATTTATTTAATTGATTTGATTTGATTAATTAATTATGTAATAAATAATTAATGAGTTAAGAAAATTATGAGATAGTATTCTAATTTAACTTAATTAGAAAGTTTATAATGATTAAATGAGTTATTATAATATTTTATTTAATTTATTAAATAAAGTGTGACAAATAACTTTATTATAAGTGGTTATTAAAATTAATTAAAGTAGTTTTAATTTATTTTGCCAAACAAGGCTTAAGTATATTAAGTCTTTGAATTTTAAAGGATTTTGCCAAATAGAGCCTTATGGCTTTTGGAATTTTGAATTATTAATAATATAAATTAAGTAAACAAAATATAAATAATATATATAATAATTTTGATAACTGATAATTTAATTGGGGCAGTTATTATAACGTCGATTTTTTAAAAAATATCGTGCTTTGGGTTGTGTGTATATGTCTAATTTATATAAGTTATGCATGTTAATTTAGATGTTAGGAGTGTTATATAGACAGAAATTAGTTGTTCTGTTCTCCGATGGTTGGGTTCTGCAAGTTTCGGCTCCCCAGCGCCGACCCAACCATTGGAGAACAGAACAACTAATTTCTGTCTATTTAACACTACTAACATCTAAATTAACAAGCTAACTTATATAAATTACACATATACACACTACCCAACGTGCATATACTAGTTTAAACCAGTAAACAATAATTTTAGAAAACTTAAATCATTGTGGGCATTGTTTGTAAGACCCTAACTTTTATAAATAAAGATGAATTTTCTATAATTATCATTTTTGAATATTATGGAGTTAATTTGATATAATGTTATAGTTGTGAGTAATATTTAAAAATTTTACAAAGTACGCAAGTTGTTATATAATATTCGATTGGTCGGGGAATATTCGTTTTAACAGGGAATATTCGTACAACAGCACAATCATTGGTGGACCCCACAACAGAATTATTGTCAGATTGAGAAAACGACAAAAATATTTTATTAAAAATAACGGCGGAAGTTTTACCATTGATACTGTTGAACAACTCGGTAGTAAAAGTACAGTAATACGTGTGGTTGCATAGTAGCACACGGTATTAATTATTAATGCTTATGTGAGAAGTCACTCAATTGGATTCAATTATTGTCAGTTAATAATATGAATTATTTAGCGATAATGAAGTTTTATTTTATTCGTATTATTAACGTAATAAAACAGAAACATCTTTTTATATAAAACATAATACTTTATTAAAGGTATTCTATAAATAGAATATATTATTTTTTATTTAAAAGATTTTTCTTTAAATATGGACCGTCAGATTAAAGTAAATTCATCTGGACCGTTCATGGATTAGTTACTATGCAATCCATTCTTCTATAAATAGTAGCTCATTCCTTCATTGTTTCTTACGAATTCACTGAACTCTAGAAAGAGAAACTATAGAGAGGGAGAAGAAAAGTATTCTGCTACTTAACTACTTCCTTATTTCAATTCTTCTTTAAAACGGTAAAGGGTGTTATTCTTTCTTATTCATGAAGAGAACTTTTGTTATTCCATTTCTTATTATTCTGTTGGAATAACCTGTATACGCGGTCTACCCTATACTTGGTGACATTCTTCTATTATTCTATTGGAACATCCTGTCTGTGTATTTTACACCGAACCTGGTTCTGTTTTTATTATTATTCTGTTGGAACATCTTGTCTGTGTGTTTTACACCGGACCTGGTTCCATTTTTATTATTATTCTATTGGAACATCATGTCTGTGTGTTTTACACCGGACCTGGTTCCATTATTTATTATTCTGTCGGAATATCATGTCTGTGCGTTTACGCCGGACCTGGTTCCATTATTTATTATTCTGTTAGAATAACCTGTCTTTGCGGTCTATTCCACGCCGATTGATTTCTTTTGTTATTCCATTCTTTATTATATTCAGTTGGTTAAGTTTTAACTTCTATACTCCATGAAATTAGTGGAATATCCTTAATAATTGTGTTTCATCCAGTATCTTTTCATGAAAATATTATTCTAAGCATTCTTGAATTTTACTCCACAAAGCAGTATCATGTTGACAATTTGGACGTTGTTAATTCTTGGATAAATTAATTCTTGAACTTGTTTTTTTGAATTCTTATATCATTATCATCATCCTCATGTTTATAAAATGTTGAAAGTTATCTGTGGCCTGTAGTGCATAGATGGACTTGGTATGATTATGACCAGGGATTATTCGGTATAATCATGACCGTAATGTTACAAATGATGTGGTAAAAGTCCTCATTGGCCCGTAGTGCATTGATGGACAGTTGTTGGCATGATCATGACCATTAATGAGTACATAAATATTCTTGGCCCGTAGTGCATGGATAATTGTGGTCGTAATACTAAAGAATATCCTTGGCCGTAGTGCAGGGGTGATTCGATGATGTGAATTATTTTATTAAGCTGAGTCCCAGTGATAACAGTGTTGAAAACCTTTTAAATCATAGAAGATAGTAGATTTTATTCTCTACTTGACTCTTTTAATGGATTGCTTGTTCCGCTGCAGTTAAACTTGATGTTCGTTATATTTTATCAGTTTAACACTGTTGAAGGCTAATGATAATTTATTCTGCATTATCTTAGTCAAAATATTTCTTACTGGGCTAGTTGATCTCACCCTATCTTTCACTGTTCTCTTTAGGAAATAAGAATATAGCTGGGACGAGTCGGGGAACGGAGTGATAGACCAGATGATAGTATTAGTAGTCCTCACTATTTTGTTAAATAGTGTGACAATAATTGTAATGAGAACTCCTTTTGAGTTTGTATAGTCTCTAGTAGACAATAATTGTATTCAAACTCACAGTTATGTTTTGTCGTATTGTACACGATAGTTTTATTAGTAAGTTGTATTTGTATTCTGTATCATGTATCTGACGACCTAAGATGGGTGATGTATACCTAATTTTGGGGGCGTCACAGTTGGTATCAGAGCTTAGGAATATGATCCCTGGCTAAGATGTGAGAATAGAACTAGGAGGGGAGAGACGGGGAATTCCTTCACTGGTATGACCTACCTAAGTTTATTTGCATGATATTTAATTGGTCGGTCGGAATATAATGATAATATATGACATATCAATTACTTTTGTTGCAGTATCTGAAAATGGCATATGAGAATATTGAGAATAGCACTGGAGCACAGGCGACTGTTGATTCACCACATATCAATAATCAGGATAATATGCATCAAGAAGATGACAATCCTCATGCAAACAACAACACTGACCAGATAATGAATGATAGAATGTTCAGAAGCTTTATGCAGTTCATGCAACAGCAGGTGAGAGCGGCTCCTGCCCAAAATGTAGGTAGAAACACTAAAAACTCTCGGACGGTCACCGCTAAACGGTTCAAGGAGCTGGGACCACCGGAGTTTAAGGGAGAGCCAAAACCACTTATAGCGGAAACATGGATAAAGCAGATCACCAAGATATTTGATGTCTTGGGATGTTCTAAGGAGCAAAAGGTTCCCTTTGCCACCTTTATGTTGCGAGGAGAGGCAAATTACTGGTGGGAATTGATTAAGCATACTCAACCTGCTGCACTAAAGATGTCTTGGGAGAAGTTCCAAGAGCTGTTCAATGACAAATACTTTTTCGAAAGTGTTCGTCACATAAAGGAGGCGGAGTTCATCAAATTAGAGCAGAATAATATGACCGTGTCATAGTATGAGGCTAAATTTGCTGAGTTATCTCGATTTGCGTCCCACTTAGTGGATAATGAAAAGCTAATGACGCGAATGTTTTTGCGAGGTTTAAAACCTGAGATACGTCAACATCTTATTTCTCATAAACTGTGTTTGTATTCAGATGTTGTGAATAGGGCTCAGTTAGTGGAGCGCGATAATGAGTCAATGCAACCAAAAGAGAGCAGTCGGTAAAATGATAACACCAGTGAGAGCAGCTATCGAAGCGGTGACAACAAGCGTGGAGGGAATCAACAGGCTAGAAATGGTAACCACTTCGGTGGTAATCAGGGCCAAAACAATAAGAATAGTCATTTCAAGAAGAGGAAATTCAACAATGATGGAAAGACGTCAGCACCAGCACCCGTTGTTAAGGAAGGAGAACGACCACCTATCATATGTTTCAAATGCGGAGGGGAGGGGCACATCAGTCCAAATTGCGCGATGCCGTCTAAAGCATGTTATAATTGTGGAAGAGAAGGTCATTTAGCTCGATTTTGTCGTTTACCAAAAACAAGTTCAGCCAGGATGGAGACACCAAAGGCCGTCCCAGAAAAGTCAAAATCGGTAGTGCAAGGGAGAGCGTTTGTTGTGACCTCCCAGAAAGTAAGGAACCCGAATGAGGTCATCACGGGTAAGCTTATCATAAACTCTAACGAAGTCTATACTTTATTTGATACCGGTTCTACCCATTCTTTTATTTCTCCTACTTACGCTCATCGATTAAATTTGACTCCGGAGAAATTAGACTTTGACTTATGTGTTGAAACTCCATTGGGAGAAACCTTCATTACATCCACGGTTTATAAGTCTTGTTTGGTTCAAGTTGGTACCCACACATTACATGTCGATCTTATTTCATGAAAAATACTTGCATTTGACGTGATTTTAGGGATTGATTGGTTAACTACTCATCGTGCAAAAATTGATTGTTTTGGTAAGGTTGTTAGCTTTCATATTCCTAATCGACCTATTATGCGAATTCAAACAACCAAACCATTAAAATTAATCGCTGTCATCTCAAGCCATAAAGCTATTCGTTTATTGAAAAATGGATGTCAAGCTTTCTTAGCTCATGTAACGGATCTAAATAAAAATACGTCAGTTTTGAATGATATTTCTATTGTTAATAAATTCCTTGACGTATTCCCTGAAGAACTTCTTGGCCTACCCCCAGAGCGTGAAATTGAATTTTGTATCGACCTTGAACCCGGTACAAAACCCATTTCCAAAGCCCCATATCGAATGGCTCCTAATGAACTTCAGGAGTTAAAGATCCAACTGCAAGAATTGTTAGATATTGGCTTTATTCGTCCTAGTACTTCTCCTTGGGGTGCTCCTGTTCTATTCGTGAAGAAGAGAGATGGAAGTATGCGACTTTGTATTGATTATCGGGAGTTGAATCATGTCACCATCAAAAACAGGTACCCATTGCCACGTATTGATGACCTGTTTGACCAATTGCAAGGAGCACAGTTCTTTTCAAAGATCGATCTTCGTTCTGGATATCATCAGCTGAAGGTTAGAACTGATGATATTCCAAAGATGACTTTCAGAACTCGGTACGGGCATTATGAATTCCTAGTCATGTCCTTTGAATTGACTAATGCTCCTGCTTCCTTCATGGATATGATGAACCGGGTATTCAAGAAATATTTGGATCACTTTGTGGTTGTCTTTATTGATGACATCCTTATTTATTCCAAAAGCTGTGAAGATCATGAGCAACACTTGAGGCTAGTACTCCAAAAGCTTCGTGAATACAAGCTTTATGCCAAGTTGAAGAAATGCAAGTTCTGGCTGGAGGAGGTAGCATTTCTTGGGCACGTAGTATCAAGTCGTGGAATATCTGTTGACCCGACAAAGATTGAAGCTATTCAAAGCTGGGAGCAACCTAAATCAGTGACCTAAGTACGTAGCTTTCTTGGTTTAGCTGGTTATTATCGGAGATTCGTGGAAGGATTTTCTCGAATCGCTACTCCATTAACTCCGCTGACTCGAAAAGATACAAAGTTCGGTTGGAGCGAAGAATGTGAGAAGAGTTTTCAAGAACTCAAGAGGAGACTCATTTCAGCACCTGTTCTAACAATACCATCTGGCTCGGAGGAATTTGTCATCTACAGTGATGCTTCGAGCAAAGGGTTGGGATGCGTTCTCATGCAACATGGAAAAGTCATAGCCTATGCATCAAGACAACTCAAGGAATATAAGAGGAATTATCCTACTCATGATCTAGAGTTGGCAGCTATTATCTTTGCACTTACAATTTGGAGGCATTACTTGTATGTGGAGAAGGTGGAGATCTTTACGGATCATAAAAGCCTTAAATATTTCTTCACTCAAAAGGAACTCAACATGTGACAACGACGTTGGCTTGAACTGTTGAAAGATTATGATCATACCATTCAATACCATCCTGGAAAAGCGAACGTGGTAGCTGACGTATTGAGTAGAAGATCATATGCAAGTACGAGTGCGATATTGTCAACACAAAGGCCCATTTTGTGTGACTTGCAAAGGATGGAGATAGAGTTAAAGACTCCAGGGACCCATATGATGATGGCGAACATACGAGTAGAACCAACTTTAATCGATAAAGTTAAAGCTGCTCAAGCTACAGACCTGGAGCTGATGCGTATGAGGAAGAAAGTGCAAGACGGTGCTATGCCGGAAGCAAGAATCGATGAAGAAGGAATACTTCGAGTCAACTCCAGACTTTGTGTTCCTAACAACCCTGATTTAAAGTATGAAATCATGATGGAGGCGCACAACACACCGTTTGCAATCCATCCTGGAAATACCAAAATGTATCATGATCTTCGTCATACATTTTGGTGGAGCAATATGAAGAGAGAGATAACGTTGTTTATCTCGAGGTGTCTAACTTGTCAACGAGTTAAAGCGGAGCATCAAGTACCAAAAGGTCCATTGCAACCACTTGAAATTCCAGAATGGAAGTGGGAGCACATTACCATGGATTTCGTTACCGGTCTTCCTAAGGTTTCTCAAGGTATAGATGCGATTTGGGTCATTGTTGATAGATTGACCAAGTCTGCTCATTTCTTACCGATACGAGAAACTTATACACTTGAACGTCTTGCTCGTATGCACATAAATGAGATTGTAAGACTGCATGGTATGCCAGTATCCATAGTTTCTGATCGAGACCCAAGATTCACTTCACGATTTTGGGTTAGTTTACAAAAAGCTATGAGCACAGATTTAGGATTTAGTTCGGCATATCATCCTCAGACGGACGGACAATCAGAGAGGACTATTCAAATTCTTGAAGATCTATTAAGACTCTGTGTCCTTGATTTCAAGGGAAGTTGGGACAAGTTCTTACCATTGGTGGAGTTTTCCTACAACAACAGTTATCAAGCAAGTATTGGAATGGTTCCATTCGAAGCATTGTATGGAAGAAAATGTCGTTCTCCAGTATGCTGGGATGAGGTGGGTGAAGCAACGTTATTGGGACCGGAGTTGGTACGTATGACTACAGAAAAGATTCAAACAATCCGACAACGTATAAAAACCTCACAAGATCGACAAAAGAGTTATGCTGATCTTCATCGAAAGGACGTAGAATTTGATATAGGGGATCATGTGTTCTTACGTGTTGCTCCATGGAAAGGAGTTACGAGATTTAGAAAGAGAGGAAAGCTCAATCCTCGATTCATCGGTTCATTTTTAATCCTCGATCGAGTAGGAACTGTGGCTTATAGACTCGCTTTACCGCCAAGTATGTCTCGTGTTCATAACGTTTTTCACATATCCATGTTACGTAAATATGTGGAAGACCCGAACCACATTATTGAGTTAGAACCGGACGAAATAGCGGAAGATTTGACGTATGAAGAAGTTCCTGTTCAAATCTTGGATAAGAAGGAACATATTCTACGCTCCAAGGTTATACCTCAAGTCAAAGTTTTGTGGAGAAACCACGATGTTGAGGAAATGACTTGGGAGTTAGAATCTGAAATGAAATCAAGGTATCCTTACCTCTTCGACATACCAAGTACGTACCATAATTTCGAGGGTGAAATTTTGAGGTTGTAATTTCGAGGGTGAAATTTTCTATAATTATCATTTTTGAATATTATGGAGTTAATTTGATATAATGTTATAGTTATTGGTAATATTTATAAATTTTGTAAAGTACGCAAGTTGTTATATAATATTCGATTGGTCGGGGAATATTCATTTTAACAGGGAATATTCGTACAACGGCACAATCATTGGTGGACCCCACAACGAAATTATTGTCGGATTGAGAAAATGACAAAAATATTTTATTAAAAATAACGGCGGAAGTTTTACCATTGATACTGTTGAACTACTTGGTAGTAAAAGTAAAGTAATACGTGTAGTTGCATAGTAGCACACGGTATTGATTATTAATGCTTATGTGAGAAGTCACTCAGTTTGATTCAATTATTGTCAGTTAATAATATGAATTATTTAGCGATAATGAAGTTTTGTTTTATTCGTATTATTAACGTAATAAAACAGAAACATCTTTTTATATAAAACAGAATACTTTATTAAAATTATTCTATAAATAGAATATATTATATTTTATTTAAAATATTTTTCTTTAAATATGGACCGTCAGATTAAAGTAAATCAATTTGAACCGTTCATGGATTAGTTACTATGCAGTCCATTCTTCTATAAATAGCAGCTCATTCCTTCATTATTTCTTACGAATTCACTGAACTCTAGAGAGAAAAACTATAGAGAGAAACTATAGAGAGAGAGAGAAGAAAAGTATTCTGCTACTTAACTACTTCCTTATTTCAGTTCTTCTTTAAAACGCTAAGGGGTGTTATTCTTTCTTATTCATGAAGAGAAATTTTGTTATTCCATTTCTTATTATTCTGTTGGAATAACCTGTATACGCGGTCTACCCTATACTTGGTGACATTCTTCTATTATTCTGTTGGAACATCCTGTCTGTGTGTTTTACACCGGACCTGGTTCCATTTTTATTATTATTCTATTGGAATATCCTGTCTGTGTGTTTTACACCGGACCTGGTTCCATTTTTATTATTATTCTGTTGGAACATCCTGTCTGTGTGTTTTACACCGGACCTGGTTCCATTATTTATTATTCTGTCGGAATATCCTGTCTGTGCGTTTACGCCGGACCTAGTTCCATTATTTATTATTCTGTTAGAATAACCTGTCTGTGCGGTCTATCGCATGCCGGGTGATTTCTTTTGTTATTGCATTCTTTATTATACTCAGTTGGTTAAGTTTTAACTTCTATACTCCATGAAATTAGTGGAATATCCTTGATAATTGCGTTTCATCCAGTATCTTTTCATGAAAATATTATACAAGTCTTCATCATTTATACATTTTTCCCTTTCCCTTGGTAGACGAAGGTTCGCCTACCTTCTCTTCTTTAACTGCAATGAGTTTATAAATATGCAAGAGTGAGCAAAACAATTGCTCACTGGATATAATATGGAATCAACAGGAGTATAACAATAATAACTGTCAAAATAGGCTCATCAAAAGTGAATAGTACTCTATCAATAATAATCAGAAACTAAAATTCCAAAATATGGAAAATATACATCACTGAGGGTTGTAAGACCATGAAAATTTTACTCCACAAAGCAGTATCATGTTGACAATTTGGACGTTGTTAATTCTTGGATAAATTAATTCTTGAACTTGTTTTATTGAATTCTTATATCATTGTCATCATCCTCATGTTTATAAAATGTTAAAAGTCATCTGTGGCCTGAAGTGCATAGATGGACTTGGTATGATTATGACCAGGGATTATTCGGTATAATCATGACCGTAATGTTACAAATGATGTGGTAAAAGTCCCATTGGCCCGTAGTGCATTGATGGACAGTTGTTGGCATGGTCATGACCATTAATGAGTACATAAATATTCTTGGCCCGTAGTGCATGGATAATTGTGGTCGTGATACTAAAGAATATCCTTGGCCATAGTGCAGTGGTGATTCGATGATGTGAATTATTTTATTAAGCTGAGTCCCAGCGATAACAGTGTTGAAAACCTTTTAAATCATAGAAGATAGTAGATTTTATTCTCTACTTGACTCGTTTAATGGATTGCTTGTTCCGCTGCAGTTAAACTTGATGTTCGTTATATTTTATCAGTTTAACACTGTTGAAGGCTAATGATAATTTATTCTGCATTATCTTAGTCAAAATATTTCTTACTGGGCTAGTTGAGCTCACCCTTTCTTTCACTGTTCTCTTCAGGAAATGAGAATATAGCTGGGATGAGTCGGGTAACGGAGTGATGGACTAGATGATAGTAATAGTAGTCCTCACTATTCTGTTAAATAGTGTGACAATAATTATAATGAGGACTCCTTTTGAGTTTGTATAGTTCTAGTAGACAATAATTGTACTCAAACTCACAGTTATGTTTTGTCATATTGTACACGACAGTTGTATTAGTAAGTTGTATTTGTATTCTGTACCATGTATCTGACAACACAAGATGGGTGATGTATACCTAATTTTGGGGGCGTCACACTGTTTTAAAAATCAAACTCCATAACCGACGTTTGTTTACACAGTGAACACTGTCATACTACCAATTTGATTCCTTTGAATCATGTTCTGCTTAATTTCTTACTCAATTACATATACAAGTTTCAATTTTTTTACAATTAGCATAATCACATACTAATTTTGTTATTTTAAAAAAAATCATAATCGTGCATATAAGTTTACTGTAAAAATAATTCCTTTCTGTAAACGAATTATTGCTTAAATACAAACTCAAACATAATCAACATATATAATCATCATAATCAGTTGTATAACAAGGATGTGATAATCATAATCAGTTGCTAAAATTTTGAGGACGAAATTATTAGAAGAAAGGGTGAATATAATATCCCGAGTATTTATGACTGCGATCCTTAGAAAAGGAAATGAATTGGTTAAGAATATAATACTCAAATATAATTGAGTTCAAGTGAAAGTTATGAAACGAAACCTAAAATTTGTTAAAGTAATGAATGTAGTAGGAAATATAAAACCTATATTTAGATAAAATGATGAAAGATTACTCTGAGTTATTTGTTTAATTTGTGTTTTCGATTCTGGGGACAGAATCTTTGTAAGTAGGAAAGATTGTAACAAATGAGTGGTTTGAGTTATGATTCTGAGGACAGAATCCTTATAAAGAGGGAATGATGTAACAATCTAAATTTTTAATTAAATATTTAAATATTTATTGAATTATATAAATATTTAATGAATGTGTTTATCGTTGAATAAACATTTGTTTAATTGATTTGATTTGGTTAATTATTTATTTAATAAATAATTAAGGAGTTAAGGAAAGTAATTATTTTGAAATAGTAATCTAATTTAATTTAATTATTAAGTTAGAAAGTTTATAATGATTAAAAGAATTATTATAATGTTTTATTTAATTTATTAAATAAAGTGTGACAAATAACTTTATTATAAGTGGTTATTAAAATAAATTAAAGTAGTTTTAATTTAGTTTTGCCAAACAAGGCTTATGTATATTAAGTCTTTAATTTTAAAGAGTTTTGCCAAATAGAGCCTTATGGCTTTTGGACTTTTTAAATTTGATTTATTAATAATATAAATTAAATAAATAAAATATAAATATATATAATAATTTTTGGTAACAGCTGAATTAATAAGGTCATTAGTAGCGTCGGTTTTTTAGACGTTTATAAATCGTAGTTGGTTTTGATTTTTACGTAAACTGTATTTGGACTTAACCTAAGTCTAAGAAAAGAGAAGAAAAGAGAAAGGTTTTTAGAGAAGAGAATTTGTCAAAAAGTTTTGAGAGAGAATTATTAGAGAAATTGTGAGTGTGTACGTGAGGTTTTCAAACAATTCCAGTGGTGTTAGCAAGGATTACTGATCAATTAGAAGGTATGTTTTATAATCTTCACATATATGTTTTATAGTATATTTCCTTAGTCTCGGTGTTCTTGAAGTTCAATGTGTTTTATGGTATAAGTTCTGAAATTCATATTTGATAGTTGAGTATGGAATTATGAAGTTGTAATAGTATAACTATCCTATATATACATATCGGTGATTGTATGATGAAACGTGTATATGGTTATTTCGTCAAAAAGAAGGAAATTGGTTTACATTAAAAACATATGAGTATGAATATGATTTTTGTAAGATAACAAAATTAGTGTATGTTAATTGTGAAGTTGTGAAATTGAACCTTGTATATGATAATGGGGTAAGAAATTCAGAGAAACATAGTTTAAAAGGAATCAAATTTGGTTTATTATGGGTTTACAGTGTTAACAGTGTTAAACAACATCGATAATGGAGTTTTGGTTTTTAAAACAGTGCGTACAATGATTTAAGTTTTCTAAAATTGTTGTTTAGTGGTTTAAATTAGTATATGCATGTTGAGTAATGTGTATATGAGTTATTTATATAAGTTATGCATGTTAATTTAGATGTTAAGAGTGTTATATAGATAGAAATTAGTTGTTCTGTTCTCCGATGGTTGGGTTCTGCAAGTTTCGGCGCCCTAGCGCCAAAAATGAAGCCCCAGCGCCAAAAATAGCGTCCCAGCGCCAGAAATTCACACCGCAAAATTGAAATTCGTGCCCCAGCGCCAATCTCACGCTGCAGCGCCAATGTATGACTTAGTTCTCGCGCCGCGACGCTGGAACAGAAGTCTGAGTCGGACAGTTTTAACCTCCTGTAGTAAAATGACCATAACTTTCTTATACGAACTCCGATTGAGGTGATTCAAGATGATCTGGAATGAGGACGAATAGACCTACAACTTTCGATCTTTAAGTTTTTCAATTTGAGGTCTATAACAGTAGTCAAAATGGGCATCTTTAGGACTATTGTGTTTTCAGGGGCAATCGGAGGGCATCGAGCATGCACCTATACATGTGTAGTACTTCTGACGATAAAAGATGTTATTCTAAGTTATAAAACATGAATATTAGTAAATATAATGATGTTTAACATTAATAAATAATGTATTAGATAAGTTATAGAAGCATAGTAAGCATACACAAGAGAGCCAAATCGGGCGTGTGACGAATGAACGTCGAAATGCCGTGCCAAGTGTTAATGAACTTAAAAAGTGTTTTCATTCAATTGAAATGACTATTAAAAGATATGAAATAGATTTAATATAAAATCAATAAGTAGTCCTAGCAAGACTAAAGCACTTGAATGAAATGCGAATATGAAATACAGTGAGATATAAGTTGAAAGTTAACACAATCAAATTGAACATTGTGTGCTAATTAATAGGAAAGATTATGAGATGTGGAGTAGAGTTTACATTACAATTACTATGTGTTGTTATGTGACTAATAGTTGATGTGTATGATTATATAATTGTGTAGGGCACGTGAAGTGCATATAACTGTAAGCTGTTAATCTATTATTGGTAAAGAACGATCAAGGCAAGTCTTTCGGTTCCTATTTTCTACGTGGACTTAATGAACTGTTTTAAATTGCATGATATGTTATATATGTTGAAATCATGAAATGTTAAAGTCAATATATGACTGCATTATTTTGGCTAAAGAATGATGATTGAGTAAGGAACTCAATCTTGATATTTGCTATGTGAATTAAAAGCATGTATGCCTGTTACTTTAATGAGATGTATATCGAGCATGTTATTATGTGCTATGTGATGCATGAAAACTATTAGATTTTGCTGGGCTGTCAAGCTCACTCTTGCAAATAATCACTTTTGCAGGTTAAGGAATTAAGGTAAGGATATGTGCTAAGTGAGTTATAGAGATCTATATGAAAGTAATATGCACACAAGCCAATCATATTTGATGATAAAACATATACTTTATAACAATCTTATTCATTTATTAATAAAAAGTATTTATTTATTAAAGGCTTTTAATTATCTACATGATGCTGTTTTATAATATGTGATAAACCCATAGTTTTAAGCAATGATTTTAGAATAATGATGATGATCATTCTAATGAGATCTAAATTCTTAGAAAGCTTAAAACTAAAATAGTTCCCAATCGTTGGATTACTAAATTGGGGATTAGTGAATCCGGATAGATTGGTACATACGTTGCTTGCTCATTGGATGAGGATGATTGATCTCATGATCATTTGTGTGGAGACACTAAAGCAAGTATGTAGGTGCTTATTAGAGAATAAGTTCACTGAACGTGGCTCGCTAAAGAATACCTAATGGAGTTTTACTTGCCTGTCAATAGGAATTCCTGTAGTGATAGTAGTACAAGTGATCCTTGGACTTGAGATCATCATAGTATCTTGTGTATGACGAGTTATACTTTGACTTATTCCTTAAGACCCTTAGGGTATATCAAAGGGTATGCTTGGGTATAATAAGTTGTACATAGAGATAATGTATGATCAATAAAGAATCTACCACTTCTAGTAAAAGAAGAGAAATGTCCTATGTGATTCGATAAATGACAACCCAGTAGTCCTTGGCCAAGGCAGAATGAAATTAGAAAGGAGTTTCTAATTTGAATTATTTGGAGTTGTGCATTTAAGAGTCGAAATACATATAATTAAATAAAATAAGACTTGACAGTAATTCCATGTCTTATATTTAATTGGGACATTGTATGGTGGAAGGATTGAAATGTACGGTAACTATTTACTCAAAGGTTCTTTTATGATTAATGTTGAAATCTATATTATCTGGAAAGTCGTTGATCGCTAGGGAGGCTTATCCCTATTGTAGAATAAATATTATTTATTTAAATAAATTATTTATTTAATTTATTTATTTAAATAAAATTAGAATTGTTCTAATTGATTTATTCACAACCGGTTTAATATGGAGAACCTAAAGGGTCACACCATAAAAGGAAGAATAATTATTTAAGAAGTTAATGGCATAATCGTAATAATAAGTTAAGTATATTTAATTTAATCTATGGTAATAGAATAAATTAAATAGCTTAATATTTATTATTTAATATTTTAGAAATATTAAATGTAAAGTAATAAGAGGAGTCTTATTATTATTATTACTATTATTATTATTTAATTCCTAAAGGAGTTTGGGAATCAATTAATAAAAGTACTCTCAAATATCCTAATAGGATTAGGAGGTAAATTAATTAAAAGAGTTTAATTAATTATCCCTAATAAGATTAGGGAGCTTAATTAATTAAAAAAATTTAATTAATTAAAATAAAACCAAATTCCTTAATTGTTAAGGAGGGTTGTCCACATCTATAAATAAGAGGAGTCTTATTATGGGTGAGAGGGTTGTTGACTTTTACAACATACGTAATTCCAATAGTTGGGAGAGTACGCTCTTTTTCTATGGTAGATAGAAAAACTAGGATTTTGCCAAACACTCATCTTCTTGAATCTTTCTTATTCCTTGGTGGATCACCTCTAGAGGCCAAACAATTGGGTGGCTAACGTTGATCAAAGGAAGGAACCCAACCCGGTGGATTCAAGTTGAACGCGAAAAGGATTGGAGGTGAACTTGTACCTGAGGAAGCTCGGATCTTCAAGGGTATGATTCTTGTTCTTTCTTTTTCGTTTAATTAATAATTGCACATAAAGGGTGATCCGGATATATGGTTTGTAAAATTTTAAACTCTGATTTTTACACGTTTCCGCTATTTTGTGCAATTTGATTGCGTTCATGAATATTACAAACCTAACAGTGGCATCAGAGCCAAACTTTTATGCGAATTATTAATTATTTTAATTTGATATGTATATTGATATGTGTTTAGAACAATTTAATTGGGCATAATTTTATTGTATAAAAAAAAAAAAAAATGAAATGCCTTTGATTCGCGAATCCTGCTTTTTGCGTTTCATGATTTCCGTGGCGATAACGTTTTTTACATATTATTTGGGTCAATTTTTTTTGTCAAAAGGTGATCCGCAATTTGCAGGATGTTTATTAACTTGATTCTTATTAAATACTTAACATGATTCTTATTAACTTGCTGGAATCAAATTCGCCTGGCAGCATCTTAAAGCATGTGACATATATATATATATATATATATATATATATATATATATATATATATATATATATATATATATTCTTAATAATTTTACAATTAAAATAAAAAGTTTATTTTAATTTTAAAATTAGATTTCGTGCTAACTAATTAGAGTTAGAATTGGATTCCATGATAACTAATTGGAGTTGAAATTGGATTCCATGTTTCCTTAAATAAAGGAGTTTATTTAGATATGGAATAAGATTCCATATTATTCAAAATAAAAGAGTTTATTTGTGAATAGGAAAGAATTCGTGTTTCCTTAAATTAAGGAGTTATTTTTTTATTTTATTTTTTACCTGGAATTGGATTCCATAATTAATTAAAATAAAGGAGTTTATTTTGATTAAAATTTTTGATTAAAATAAAATAGTTTATTTTATTCAAAATTGGATAAATTAAAATAAAAAGGGTTTTATTTTGATTTAAATCTGGATTAAAATAAAGGAGTTTATTTTGATTCAAAAGTTGATTTTATACTAACTAAATTTGCCCATTAAATGATATCAATATATATATTGAATGTTTATTATTCGTGAGATGAATATAATTTATTGATGCATATGGTGATATGTATGATAATAAATGGGATTGATTATGGACTATTGACCAATGTGATTGGATTTTATTTTAGTTGGATGCATGAATGTATGGGTTTTATTAAATGGGGTCTGCGTACCTCGTCTTCTCTAATTTTTTCTTAATGTAAATTCTATCTCCCTCCTATGTACTTTCCCTTGACTGCTGATCAAGGTTTCTATTTATTTTAAATAAGTTCTGTAATAGGAATAGTTAGAATTAAATTTTGAAGAATTGGATATCAAGGAGAAAGGAGCGCGTGAAGACCCGTTTGTAATGGAGCCCGGGTTTAAATGTAATAATTATATTTAAATATTAATTCTTGCACCCCTAGGGTTTGACCTTTTGGTTCACTTGGTGGCTCTAGTGAACCAAACTAGAATAAAAGTCCATAATCAATCCGAGTAGAATATAGTATTCTATATGTGCATGCTTATACTATATATATTATATATTATGCAAACATGCTTTGCATGTTAATTAATATGACGCGTATTTTATATATATATGTGCATGCGCGCTTAACAAGATGAGACAATTTAATAACAAACCCCTCAAATATTTTATATTAAGTCCTAAGCGTTCAAAGATATTTAGAATATCGAACGTCGCCTTCTAGCATGATAAAATTAATAGAGTATTAAATATTTAATATGAGTTTGTTGTGTCACCACAAGGCAAATATTAAGTATTTAAGATGTTAATTTATCACATTTGATGCTTATAAAGAAAATTGAACAGTATTGTTTTGTTGTGTCACCACAAGGACGATATTTTTCTTTTTTAAATATATGGAGTGCTAGGTTGGACTTAACTTGGATAATTTTGATTCGGATGTGCCACCACTTGATCAAAATAATCTAAGAGGCAAAATACAAGGAGTTGCATAGTTGATGTAATTGACAAGAGTTGTCTACCTATTTATTTATATATAGTTTGTTGTGTCACCACAAGGCTATATACATTTGAAATGAGATCCTTATTCTCACTAGCAAATTTTAGTTAGATTTTGCCGAACTCTATATATTGAGGGTAATATAGTTTGAAGAAAATAGTGGGAGATACCAATTTAAAACAAGACCTAAATTATTTTGGTAATTAATAAAAGAATGTATGCTAAAATGTTATTAATTACAAATTCATTTATAGAATTTTACAATGTCTAAATTACTATCTCTGCGAAGCATATTAGATGCTATTTAACCGGACCGTATTAAACGGATTGGTTAAGAAATTTGAGAATAGTTCTCATGGCTGAAAAGTTATCTTATGTCCTTAATACGCCTATCCCTACAATGGTTGCAGACAATGCCTCTGAGGAAGATATTGCTACTTTTAGAAAGTGGCAAGATGATGGATAGTTGGCTCAATGCATCATGCTCGCATTCATGAGTAACGAGCTTCAGCGTCAGCATGAAACTATGGATGCTCCTACTATATTCCTGCACATCAAGTAGTTGATGGTGAGGAAAATAGGACTGATAAATATCAGATATCTAAGGAGCTCTTCCGATCTAGAATGACCAATGACACTACAGTACAGACACATGTCCTAAACATGATCAATATGATTGAACAATTAGGACAATGAGTTTTGTCATGGATGGAGAGTTGAGCCAAGATTTGATCTTACACTCACTCCCGGACTTCTTTCACAATTGTTGTGAATTTTTCATATGAACAAGCTAGATATCAGCCTCGCTGATTTGCTTAACATGTTAAAAAATGTTAAGAGTCACTTTCCAACCAAGAAAGACCTTGTCTTACTGGTAGGAGCCAAAGGATCTTTTGAAAAGAAGAACGATTCAAAGAAGGTAAATAGAAAGGCAAAAACAAAGGATAATAAGAACAAAACTGATACGGATAGCAAAGGAGTTTGCTTCCACTGTAATAAGCCTAGACACTGGAAAGAAACTGCGAGAAGAATCTTGTAGAGGCTAACCAAAGAAGCTTATTGAAGTTTCGGTTATAAATATAAATTTGTTCATGATTGAAATAAATTTTGCTTTAAGTTAAGGTTCTACTTGGGTATTGGATACCGACTTTGGTTATCATAAATATAGATTTATGAAGGGACCAAGTAGAAGTGGAAAGCTAAACAAATATAAGTAATCCTATGTACGAGAAATGTAGCAAAGGTTGTCACATTAGCTATAGAAACTTATAGTTTAGCAATGCTTACGGGCAAATCTATTAAGTCAATAAGTTGTTATTGTATTCCAGTTCTTGTTAAAAAATATTATTTCCATTTTATTGTTGGACAATGAAATCTTTGGTATTATAATTAAGAACAATTGTTGTTCTATTTATAATAATAATGTTTTGTATAGAACTGAAATATTACTTAATAAATTTTGTATACTTGACTTACATGAAAATAATTTTGCATATTGAACAAATTAGTATAAGAAAAGGAGATGATCATTCAAAGAGTTGAATGTGTGTATTTGCTGAAATACAAGTATAAATTATTTGAAAGGTTCAAAGAATTCAGAAGTGAAACAAATTGACAAAGTATTAAGATTCTTTGATTAGATCAAGGAATAAATACTTGTGCAATAAGTTTCTAGATCATCTCAAATGATTTTCTCATAATGGACGCCTCCTGATACGCAATAATTGATTGATGTATTTGAATGAAAAATCGTACCTTGTTGGACATGGTGCGGTTCATAATGATTTTACCGACATTTCAGTATCCCTCTAGGGTCATGTCCTAGAAATGGCTGCATATCTACAAAAATGTAACCTCAAAATCCGGCCCCAAGACTCCATAAAAGTTATGGATAGGGAGGATTCCTAATCTTAAGTATGTTAAGATAAGGGGTTTGTCCAACTTATGTGAAAAGGTTTCAAAGGATAAGCTTGGGACAAGATTTGACAAGTGTAGATTTATGGGACGTCCTAAAGTAAGTTTAGGGTATATGTTCTATAATCCTACTTAGCAAAAGGTGTTTGTTGCGAAACACACTACCTTCTAAGATAAAGGTGTTTATCATTGAAGGGGCTAGTGGGAGGATAATAGATCTTGAAGAGTTCAAGAACCACAAAATACAATAAGTCAAATAAGAGGAACCTGTAGATAGACCTATTGTACCATAACCGAATAGTAAATCTGGAATAGTACCGAAGATACCTAGGAGGTATGGATTCATCATGGATGATGATGATGAGGTACGCATCATAGAAGATGTTGATCCAGAGTTACATACGATGAGGTAAGAGTTCTAGTGTGTACAAAAGGGTCAGTGGGAGCGATGTGACATTCCTAGTATTATATGTTGATATACTACGGATAAGGAATGATATACCAATGCTACAATCAGTAAAGATAAAGTTGTCTAAACATTCCTCCATGAATGATTTGGGAAGAGTATCTTAATTGGGGATACAAATCTTGTCTGCAACCATTATAGGGATAGGCGTATTAAGGACATAAGATAGCTTTTCAGCCATGAGAACTATTCTCAAATTCCTTAACCAATCCGTTTAATACGGTCCGGTTAAATAGCATCTAATAAGCTTCGCAGAGATAGTAATTTAGACATTGTAAAATTCTATAAATGAATTTGTAATTAACAACATTTTAGCATACATTCTTTTATTAATTACCAAAATAATTTAGGTCTTGTTTTAAATTGGTATCTCCCACTATTTTCTTCAAACTATATTACCCTCAATATATATAGTTCGGCAAAATCTAACTAAAATTTGCTAGTGAGAATAAGGATCTCATTTCAAATGTATATAGCCTTGTGGTGACACAACAAACTATATATAAATAAATAGGTAGACAACTCTTGTCAATTACATCAACTATGCAACTCCTTGTATTTTGCCTCTTAGATTATTTTGATCAAGTGGTGGCACATCCGAATCAAAATTATCCAAGTTAAGTCCAACCTAGCACTCCATATATTTAAAAAAGAAAAATATCGTCCTTGTGGTGACACAACAAAACAATACTATTCAATTTTCTTTATAAGCATCAAATGTGATAAATTAACATCTTAAATACTTAACCGGCACTAAAGATGTGATAATACATGGTGGGTCTGAATTAAAACTAGAGGGTTAACAGACTCAAGTTTTTCAGACAGACCAAGACAATAGAAAATCCACTTTAAGGTAAAGCGTTACCTTGAGCAGTGGTGCAGTGAATTGGAAAGGTTCTAAAGAGCAAAGAGTTGTTAGTTTAGTGATAAAGACAAAGTACATAGCTGTAAATGAAGCTGCAAGTTGATTGTTTGGATGAAAAGTTCATTACAGAACTAGGAATAGTTCCTAAGTCTCATCTTGGATCGAAACATGCGTTGCAGCACTTTCATTTGATTAAAGAATCATTGAAAGATGGGAAATCACTATAGAGATAGTGGACTCTCAGGAACAACATTACATATCCATTAACTAAAGCTTATCTAACAGCAGGATAATCGTCACTTAGAGAAGAAGAGTATGAGATACCATGACGATTGGCTTTAGTGCAAGTGGGAGATTGAAAGTAATATACACACAAGCCAATCATATTTGATGATAAAGCATATACTTTATAACAATCTTATTCATTTATTAATAAAAAGTATTTATTTATTAAAGGCTTTTAATTATCTACATGATGCTGTTTTATAATATGTGATAAACCCATAGTTTTAAGCAATGATTTTAGAATAATGATGATGATCATTCTAATGAGATCTAAATTCTTAGAAAGCTTAAAACTAAAATAGTTCCCAATCGTTGGATTACTAAATTGGAGATTAGTGAATCCGGATAGATTGGTACATACGTTGCTTGCTCATTGGATGAGGATGATTGATCTCATGATCATTTGTGTGGAGACACTAAAGCAAGTATGTAGGTGCTTATTAGAGAATAAGTTCACTGAACGTGGCTCGCTAAGGAATACCTAATGGAGTTTTACTTGCCTGTCAATAGGAATTCCTGTAGTGATAGTAGTACAAGTGATCCTTGGACTTGAGATCATCATAGTATCTTGTGTATGACGAGTTATACTTTGACTTATTCCTTAAGACCCTTAGGGTATATCAAAGGGTATGCTTGGGTATAATAAGTTGTACATAGAGATAATGTATGATCAATAAAGAATCTACAACTTCTAGTAAAAGAAGAGAAATGTCCTATGTGATTCGATAAATGACAACCCAGTAGTCCTTGGCCAAGGCAGAATGAAATTAGAAAGGAGTTTCTAATTTGAATTATTTGGAGTTGTGCATTTAAGAGTCGAAATACATATAATTAAATAAAATAAGACTTGACAGTAATTCCATGTCTTATATTTAATTGGGACATTGTATGGTGGAAGGATTGAAATGTACGGTAACTATTTACTCAAAGGTTCTTTTATGATTAATGTTGAAATCTATATTATCTGGAAAGTCGTTGATCGCTAGGGAGGCTTATCCCTATTGTAGAATAAATATTATTTATTTAAATAAATTATTTATTTAATTTATTTATTTAAATAAAATTAGAATTGTTCTAATTGATTTATTCACAACCGGTTTAATATGGAGAACCTAAAGGGTCACACCATAAAAGGAAGAATAATTATTTAAGAAGTTAATGGCATAATCGTAATAATAAGTTAAGTATATTTAATTTAATCTATGGTAATAGAATAAATTAAATAGCTTAATATTTATTATTTAATATTTTAGAAATATTAAATGTAAAGTAATAAGAGGAGTCTTATTATTATTATTACTATTATTATTATTTAATTCCTAAAGGAGTTTGGGAATCAATTAATAAAAGTACTCTCAAATATCCTAATAGGATTAGGAGGCAAATTAATTAAAAGAGTTTAATTAATTATCCCTAATAAGATTAGGGAGCTTAATTAATTAAAAGAATTTAATTAATTAAAATAAAACCCAATTCCTTAATTGTTAAGGAGGGTTGTCTACATCTATAAATAAGAGGAGTCTTATTATGGGTGAGAGGGTTGTTGACTTTTACAACATACGTAATTCCAATAGTTGGGAGAGTACGCTCTTTTTCTATGGTAGATAGAAAAACTAAGATTTTGCCAAACACCCATCTTCTTGAATCTTTCTTATTCCTTGGTGGATCACCTCTAGAGGCCAAACAATTGGGAGGCTAACGTTGATCAAAGGAAGGAACCCAACCCGGTGGATTCAAGTTGAACGCGAAAAGGATTGGAGGTGAACTTGTACCTGAGGAAGCTCGGATCTTCAAGGGTATGATTCTTGTTCTTTCTTTTTCGTTTAATTAATAATTGCACATAAAGGGTGATCCGGGTATATGGTTTGTAAAATTTTAAACTCTGATTTTTACACGTTTCCGCTATTTTGTGCAATTTGATTGCGTTCATGAATATTACAAACCTAACACTATATTCACGAAGATTACTTATGTTTTATGAGAAATGTATTTCATATTTTGAATGTAACATGTTGTTGAATTATAAGTTGAGTTATCCAATGTATATGGATATTTAGTTATGATGTAAGACTTTGTATAGTCATTTTGTTGTAACGATTCATGATATAAGTTTGAATCAAAGAGATGTAATGTAAAGGTTGCGATTTAGGGCAACATAGAAGGAAATGTATAAAAGTTTTAAATATTCCGCATTTTTAGTGATTTTAATATCGAATAATGATGTAAAATTAGAGGTTGAATGTATTGTTAACGACCGAAGTCGAGATTTAAATTGTATGGATACCAACTGCAACGACCCCAAAATCCATACAATTTAAATCTCGACTTCAGTCGTTAACCATACATTCAACCTCTAATTTTACATCATTATTCGATATTAAAATCACTAAAAACGCGGGTAACGACCCCAAAATCCATACAATTTAAATCTCGACTTCTATCGTTAACCATACATTTAACCTCTAATTTTGCATCATTATTCAATATTAAAATCACTAAAAATGCGGAATATATAAAACTTTTATACATTTCCTTCTGTATTGCCCTAAATCGCAACCTTTACATTACATCTCTTCGATTCAAAAATATATCATGAATCGTTACAACAAAATGACTATACAAAGTCTTACATCATAAATAGATATCCATATACACTGGATAGCTCAATTTACAATTCAACAACATGTTACATTCAAAATCTTACATACATTTCTCATAAAACATAAGTAATCTTCGTGAATATAGATCTCTATAACTCACTTAGCACATATCCTTACCTTAATTCCTTGACCTGCAAAAGTGGTTATTTGCAAGAGTGAGCTCGACAGCCTAACAAAATCTAATAATTTTCATGCATCACATAACACATAATAACATGCTCGATATACATCTCATTAAAGTAACATGACATACATGCTTTTAATTCACATAGCAAATATCAAGATTGAGTTCCTTACTCAATCATCATTCTTTAGCCAAAATAATGCAGTCATATATTGACTTTAACATTTCATGATTTCAACATATATACTATATCATGCAATTTAAAACAGTTCATCAAGTCCACGTAGAAAATAGGAACCGAAAGACTTGCCTTGATCGTTGTTTATCAATAACAGATTAACAACTTACAGTTATCTGTACTTCACGTGTCCTAAGCAATTATATAATCATACACATCAATTATTAGTCACATAACAACACATAGTAATTGTAATGTAAACTCTACTCTACATCTCATAATCTTTCCTATTAATTAGCACACAATGTTCAATTAGATTGTGTTAACTTTTCGGCTTATGTAATATTCGAAATTCATTAAAGTGTTTAAATCTTGCTAGAAATCATTATTGGTTTTATATTAAACCCATTTCATATTTTATAATATCCATTTCATTTGACTTAAAACACTTTTTACGTTCATTAACATTTATCACAGCGTTTCGACGTTTATTTGTCATACGCCCGATTTGCCTCTCTTGTGTATGCTTACTATGCTTCTATAACTTATCTAAAACATTATATATTAATGTTAAGCATCATTATAATTACTAATATTCATGTTTTATAACTTAGAATAACATCTTTTATCGTTAGAAGCACTACACATGCATATGTGCATGCTTGACGGCCTCCGATTGCCCCCGAAAACAGAATAGTCCTAAAGATGACCATTTTTACTACTATTACAGACCTTAAATTGAAACACTTAAAGAATTAAAGTTTTAGGTCTATTCGTCCTCGTTCCGGATCATCTTGAATCACCTCAATTGGAGTTCGTATGAGAAAATTATGGCCATTTTACTATAGGAGATCAAAACTATCCAGCGCAGACTTCTGTTCCGGCGCCGCAGCGCGAGAACTAGGCTAACCAGTGGCGCCGGGGAGTGAAATTTGGTGCTGGGATGCAAATTTCAACGTTGGGGCGCAAATTTCTGGCCTTGGGGCACGAATTTCGGCGCTGGGGCGCCGAAACTTGCAGAACCCAACCATCGGAGAACAGAAAAACTAATTTCTGTCTATTTAACACTGCTAACATCTAAATTAACATGCTAACTTATATAAATTACACATATACACACTACCCAATGTGCATATACTAGTTTAAACCACTAAACAATAATTTTAGAAAACTTAAATCATTGTACGCACTGTTTTAAAAACCAAACTCTATAACCGACGTTTGACAAGGTTTAAAATTGTAAACCACAATTAATCATCACATTCATTCCTTTGAACTAAGTTTTCATTAACTTCTTACCCAACTAACATACATAATGTTCAGTAAGTTCATAAACAACCAATTGCGGATAATTATATTATATCAATTTTGATACTCTACAACCCACGTTCCTACATGTATGTTCACTGAAAAAAACAATTTCCTTTCTTTTATTTTCTTTTTGAATGTAATCTAGCATACAACACATATACCCATATAGACATTCTAGTCATACAATTACAATTATAATTTCACATATTATCATAACCAATTATAAAATACAGTTTACAGACAATCTTTATAAAAACCTTGTACACAGTGAATGAACATGAAGAACACAGAGACGTAAAAACATATATATATATATATATATATATATATATATATATATATATATATATATATATAAGGTTTTAAAACATACCTTTTGTTGTTAAGAAATTCTTGTTAACCCTTAGAAAAGTTTGAAGAATTCCGAGACTTGTCTTTCTCTTACTTCTCTCTCTGAGACTCTTTCTCAAAATCTATGAAACTTTCTTTTAGCAGAAAACTCTTTTCATAGACTCAACGTAAACCCAAAAACTCAACTGATAGCCAAAGCCAAACTAATAAGCTATAATAATACGCACACTTAATATATCAGTTACCAAATAAACATATAGCTAGTGATTATTTTATTTATTTTATTAACAATTAAAAATTCAAAAGAAATCCAAAAGCCATAGGGCTTTGTTTGGCAAAATTATTTAAAGCTTAAAGACTTAATATACATAAGCCTTGTTTGCCAAAACTAAACTAAAACTACTTTAATTTATTTTAATAACCACTTATAATAAAGTTATTTGTCACACTTTATTTAATAAATTAAATAAAACATTATAATAATTCATTTAATCATTATAAACTTTCTAACTTAATAATTAAATTAAATTAGATTACTATTTCAAAATAATTACTTTCCTTAACTCCTTAATTATTTATTAAATAAATAATTAACCAAATCAAATCAATTAAACAAATATTTATTCAACGATAAACACATCCATTAAATATTTATATAATTTAATAAATATTTAAATATTATAATTAAAAATCTGGATTTTTACATCATTCCCTCCTTACAAGGATTTTGCCCTCAGAATCATAACTCAAACCACTCATTCGTTACAATCTTCCCTACTTACAAAGATTCTGTCCCTAGAATCGAAGACACAAATTAAACAAATAACTCAGAGTAATCTTTCATCATTTTATCTAAATATAGGTTTTATATTTCCTACTACGTTCATTACTTTAACAAATTCTAGGTTTCATTTCATAACTTTCATTTGAACTTAATTATATTCTGAGTATTATATATCTTTTAACCCATTCATTTTCTTTTCTAAGGATCGTTATCATCAACACTCGGGATATTACATTCAACCTTTCTTCTAAGAATTTCGTCCTCAAAATTTTAGCAATTATTATTTATTCATTCAATCTATCAAAGTAGATTTTACGTCACTGCTTCATTCATTCATTGGTTTCTATAACCACTTTCTTTTCACAAAGATCATTCTACAATTATTAATTTTTGATTAAAAGTTTTATAAATTTCTTTGATAACACATATCCTTTTCACTTCAAAATCTCTTTTCTCACTTATTCAACATATTCATCATTCAGTGTCGCATTCTACGACTTACTTCTTTCTAAGGAATACTTTCCTTCTCACTTTCATCTTGTAAAATAACAAGAATCTTCCACAATTGTTTAATAATTGGGAAGTAGTATGAATAACTCAAGAATCTAAGGATCGTCAACCCACTATGTTATAATATAGTATGATAAAATTACCAAATAACGGAATTCCCAACGGACTGTAAATACAGTGTGGTATCATGACGTCATAAAAAGATTTTTGAGATTTCCTTAATTCACGCCCCAGCGCCAAAATTTGCGCCCCGGCGCCACTGGTTAGCCTAGTTCTCGTGTCGCGACGCCGGAACAGAAGTCTGAGTTGGACATTTTTGACCTCCTATAGTAAAATAGCCATAACATTTTCATACAAAATCCGATTGAGGTGATTTAAGATGATCCGGAACGACGACGAATAGACCTACAACTTTCGTTCTTTAAGTTTATCAATTTGAGGTATGTAACAGTAGTCAAAATGGTCATCTTTAGGACTGTTGTGTTTTTGGGGGCAATCGGAGGGCGTCGGGCATGCACCTATGCATGTGTAGTGCTTCTGACGATAAAAGATGTTATCCTAAGTTACAAAACATGAATATTAGTAAATATAATGATGCTGAACATTAATAAATAATATATTAGATAAGTTATAGAAGCATAGTAAGCATACACAAGAGAGCCAAATCGGGCGTGTGACGAATGAACGTCGAAACGCCATGCCAAGTGTTAATGAACTTAAAAAGTGTTTTCATTCAATTGAAATAAATATTATAAGATATGGAATGGATTTAATATAAAACCAATAAGTAGTCCTAGCAAGACTTAAGCACTTGAATGAACTGTGAATATAAAATACAGTGATATATAAGTTGAAAGTTAACACAATTAAGTTAAACATTGTGTATTTATTATAGGAAGGGTTATGAGACGTAGAGTAGAGTTTATATTACAATTACTATGTGTTGTCATGTGACTAATAATTGATGTGTATGATTATATAATTGCATAGGGCACGTGAAGTGCAGATAGCTCTAAGCTGTTAAACTGTTATTGGTAAACAACGATCAAGGCAAGTCTTTCGGTTCCTATTTTCTAAGTGGACTTGATGAACTATTTTAAATTGCATGATATGTTATATATGTTGAAATCATGAAATGTTAAAGTCAATATATGACTGTATTATTTTGGCTAAAGAATGATGATTGAGTAAGGAACTCAATCTTGATATTTGCTATGTGAATTAAAAGCATGTATGCCATGTTACTTTAATGAGATGTATATCGAGTATGTTATTATGTGCTATGTGATGCATGAAAACTGTTAAATTTTGCTAGGCTGTCGAGCTCACTCTTGTAAATAACCACTTTTGCAGGTCAAGAAATTAAGGTAAGGATATGTGCTAAGTGAGTTATAGAGATCTATATTCACGAAGATTACTTATGTTTTATGAGAACTGTATTTCATATTTTGAATGTAACATGTTGTTGAATTATAAGTTGAGTTATCCAATGTATATGGATATTTAGCTATGATGTAAGACTTTGTATAGTCATTTTGTTGTAACGATTCATGATATAAGTTTGAATCAAAGAGATGTAATGTAAAGGTTACGATTTAGGGCAATACAGAAGGAAATGTATAAAAGTTTTAATTATTCCGTAATTTTAGTTATTTTTAATATCGAATAATGATATAAAATTAGAGGTTGAATGTATGGTTAATGACCGAAGTCGAGATTTAAATTATATGGATTTTTGGGTCATTACAGTTGGTATCAAAGCCGATAGGTTAGAAACCTTAGGTAAGAGTACCTTAGGCTATAACCTTAGAGAAGCGAGGTGAAGATAGTGAACGAATAAGCTCAAATAGAGTTTGAACAGTAAGAAGTAATTTAAGAAATTTTTTCAAACTTGCGTGAAAGGATTCAAAGAAGAATCTCGCAGAGTTAAAAGGATTATGAATGTGGGGTTACCCAAATCCAATAATAATAATAAATAGACAGTGCCTATAAAAAGAGAATGATAAAGAAGTTAATAATAGAGAGTTATATACAAGTATGGTGTAATTGTACTCTTTAGTAGTTGATTATGGTATCTGGGCTAAACAATTCCTTCATAGAGCTGAGGTATATACGAACTAGTAACTCGGAACCTAGTTTGTTGATTGTTTGTGGGAAACCACTCAGCGTACCATATTGAAACTGTTAGAGACTCGATGTGTACCAAGTGTGTAACTCGAATGAAATGTTGAGCGATGTAAATGAAGTTAAAATTCTTAAAGGAAGAATTGTTATATAAATAAGAAGATTCAAAGAAGAATCTTGAAGAGATATAAAGATAAGATATGGGAGTTTCCTAACTCCAATAGCCAAGAAAACGAATAATGTCGTAAATGATGAAAAAGGGAAAGAAAGAGGATCGTAAAACAAAATGATCACGAGTTAAGAAAAGAATTTTAAGGGAGATGATTATAGAATAAGATCACGATGTGATCTGTTTAAGTTATAGAAGAAAGATGGTCTGTAATGTTTGAATGATTATATCTTGATGCTATGATGATATTGTACTATGAATAGTATAAGATGAACTCATGAGGAGTTATAGATAATGTGATACGAGGAATTCGTATCTAGCAAAGAGTAAGTTATAAGCAAGATAGAGTTAGGTGGGTTTTCAATTGAGGACTCATGTGATGACTGAGTTGTACAAACCTTTGTATGGGTGGGGGTTTTGTGCTTGCACTCAGTTTATCCCATTGATAATCATTGGAATGTTTGTGTCGCGCTATTTGCTATATGCCTGATGAGAATGTGATTCTTTTCTCATGTGTATAACAGATAGGTAGAGTTTAGTTAGATAATATTATAAGGTTAAGTGCGAGTTCTTAAAACTCATACTTATGGTAGGTTCGTGACTCATAATTATATGGTATATTTTTGAACCCTTCAGCGAATGGACGCCTATGGTCTGACTAGGATAAGTTCTTAAACTCATATGATTGTGGCAAGTTTCTGAACTCATAACGTGTGGTAAGTTTGACGAACTGGATATAATTAATTGTAAATGGAGTATTGAGGATGATAGGAATAGATAGACCTATTAAGCAATGGATCATTATAGAAAGTGGAGTTGATGGTGGAAGCATAGGTATTCTAAATCTACTAGCTATGCTAGACTTTCAAAATTTATTGACTTCATGTTGATGTTTACACTTCTATTTTCTTAAAAAACATTGGATCAACTGATGGAACCAATGAGTTTTAACAACAATATTGTTATTCGTATGTCTATGCTAATTGCTTCGGCTAGACAAAAATGATTTGCAATATATCAAAATGTATTTTATATATCATTAATGCATCATGTAACCTAGTGCAAAGATGATAAAAAATGATGGAGCCATCAATGCAGTATTACTTAGTGTTGGATGTGATCTAAGGATCGTCAGCCCACTATGTTATGAAGTAGTATGATAAAATCACCAAATGACGGAATCCTCAACGAACTGTAAATACAGTGCGGTATCATGACGTCATAAAAAGATTTTTGAGATTTCTTTAAGATATGAGAATATATATGTATGTATATGTATATTTCGGTTGATGTCCTAATTATTGTAGAGGTCTATGCTATTTGATTCAGCTAGACAAATATTGAAAGATGTTCATGAAATTCAAGAGTTTCTTGAGAAGTTATGCCAAACCAAATTGTTTTGGTGCGGATTCAGATGTTAAAAAGCTGAGATGAACAACCCTATTATTTAGGGGTTGCGCTTAGTTTATACTTTGCGCTGAAATGTTTGTGCACAATACATGTACGAAGGATTGATCCCCTAAGTACCTTGGAGTCCTTATAGTCATATGACTGTTAAAGTTAAAGTTGAAAGATTACTTATAAATGTGGACATGGTTCGTGGTCATAAGACCTTTAGTTGAATGCTTGCACTCTAAATTCTGAGATGAACAACTCTTTTATTAGAGGTTACGCTTAGTTTACACTTTGCGTTGAAATGTTTGTGCACAATACATTGTACGAAGGGCTTAACACCCTAAGTACCGAGCGTAACGCCTATAGTCGTTACAAAATACTATGTTGCGGCCCAACGTAGTGGTACAATAGGCTGGCCACGTAGTGTACGAGTGGAGGGTGTTTCCAGTCTTTGTGATTGATAAACATTCTGCCAAAGATGGTTTAAAGTGTGAAGAACCAGGGGTGAAGCACTATTAAACCTAGAGAAGAGTTCCCGGTCTTATGACCCCTCAACATGATTTGGAATCTTTTAAATTCCTGAGTTATTCATACTACTTCCCAATTATTAAACAATTGTGGAAGATTCTTGTTATTTTGCAAGATGAAAGTGAAAAGGAAAGTATTCCTTAGAAAGAAGTAAGTCGTAGAATGCGACACTGAATGATGAATATGTTGAATAAGTGAGAAAAGAGATTTTGAAGTGAAAAGGATATGCGTTATCAAAGAAATTTGTAAAACTTTTAATCAAAAATTAATAATTGTAGAATGATCTTTGTGGAAAGAAAGTGGTTATAGAAACCAATGAATGAATGAAGTAGTGACATAAAATCTACTTTGATAGATTGAATGAATAAATATTAATAGATAAAATTTAGAGGACGAAATTCTTAAAAGAAAGGGTGAATGTAATATCCCTAGTGTTGATGATAGCGATCCTTAGAAAAGAAAATGAATGGGTTAAAAGATATATAATACTCAAATATAATTGAGTTCAAGTAAACGTTATGAAATGAAACCTAGAATTTGTTAAAGTAATGAATGTAGTAGGAAATATAAAACATATATTTAGATAAAATGATGAAAGATTATTCTGAGTTATTTGTTTAATTTGTGTCTTCGATTCTGGGGATAGAATCTTTGTAAGTAGGGAAGATTGTAACGAATGAGTGGTTTGAGTTGTGATTCTGAGGACAGAATCCTTGTAAAGAGGGAATAATATAACAATCTAGATTTTTAATTATAATATTTAAATATTTATTGAATTATATAAATATTTAATGGATGTGTTTATAGTTGAATAAATATTTGTTTAATTGATTTGATTTGATTTGATTAATTAATTATGTAATAAATAATTAATGAGTTAAGGAAATTATGAGATAGTATTCTAATTTAACTTAATCAGAAAGTTTTTAATGATTAAATGAATTATTATAATATTTTATTTAATTTATTAAATGAAGTGTGACAACTAACTTTATTATAAGTGGTTATTAAAATAAATTAAAGTAGTTTTAATTTATTTTGCCAAACAAGGCTTAAGTATATTAAGTCTTTGAATTTTAAAGAATTTTGCCAAATGGAGCCTTATAGCTTTTGGATTTTTGAATTACTAATAATATAAATTAAGTAAACAAAATATAAATAATATATATAATAATTTTGATAACTGATAATTTAATTGGGGCAGTTATTATAGCGTCGATTTTTAAAAAAATATCGTGAGTTGGGTAGTGTGTATATGTGTAATTTATATAAGTTATGCATGTTAATTTAGATGCTAGGAGTGTTATATAGACATAACTTAGTTGTTCTGTTCTCCGATGGTTGGGTTCTGCAAGTTTTGGCACCCCAACGCTGAAATTCGTGCCCCAGTGCCAAATTTCGTGCCCCGGCGCCACTGGTTAGCCTAGTTCTCGTGTCGCGGTGCCGGAACAGAAATCTGAGTCAGACAGTTTTGACCTTTTCTAGTAAAACGACCATAAATTTTTCATATGAACTCTGATTGAGGTGATTCAAGATGATCCAGAACGAGGACGAATAGACCTACACCTTTTATTCTTTATGTTTTTCAATTTGAGGTCTGTAACAGTAGTCAAAATGGTTATCTTTAGGACTGTTGTGTTTTCGGGGGCAATCGGAGGGCGTCAGGCATGCACCTATGCATGTGTAGTGCTTCTGACGATAAAAGATGTTATCCTATGTTACAAAACATGAATATTAGTAAATATAATGATGCTTAACGTTAATAAATAATGTATTAGATAAGTTATAGAAGCATAGTAAACATACACAAGAAAGCCAAATCGGGCGTGTGACGAATGAACGTCGAAACGCCGTGTCAAGTGTTAATGAACTTAAAAAGTGTTTTCATTCAATTGAAATAAATATTATAAGATATGGAATGGATTGAATATAAAACCAATAAGTAGTCCTAGCAAGACTTAAGCACTTGAATGAACTGCGAATATGAAATACAGTGAGATATAAGTTGAAAGTTAACACAATTAAGTTGAACATTGTGTATTTATGATAGGAAGTGTTATGAGACGTAGAGTAGAGTTTACATTACAATTACTATATGTTGTCATGTGACTAATAATTGATGTGTATGATTATATAATTGCGTAGTGAAGTGCAGATAGCTGTAAGCTGTTAAACTGTTATTGGTAAACAACGATCAAGGCAAGTTTTTCGGTTCCTATTTTCTAAGTGGACTTGATGAACTATTTTAAATTGCATGATATGTTATATATGTTGAAATCATGAAATGTTAAAGTTAATATATAACTGCATTATTTTGGCTAAAGAATGATGATTGAGTAAGGAACTCAATCTTGATATTTACTATGTGAATTAAAAGCATGTATACCATGTTACTTTAATGAGATGTATATCGAGCATGTTATTATGTGCTATGTGATGCATGAAAACTGTTAGATTTTGCTGGGCTGTCGAGCTCACTCTTACAAATAACCACTTTTGCAGGTCAAGGAATTAAGGTAAGGATATGTGCTAAGTGAGTTATAGAGATCTATATTCACGAAGATTACTTATATTTTATGAGAAATGTATTTCATATTTTGAATGTAACATGTTGTTGAATTATAAGTTGAGTTATCTAATGTATATGGATATTTAGTTATGATGTAAGACTTTGTATAGTCATTTTGTTGTAACGATTCATGGTATAAGTTTGAATCAAAGAGATGTAATGTAAAGGTTGCGATTTAGGGTAATACAGAAGGAAATGTATAAAAGTTTTAAATATTCTGTAATTTTAGTGATTTCTGATATCGAATAATGATGTAAAATTAGAGGTTGAATGTATGGTTAACGATCGAAGTCGAGATTTAAATTGTATGGATTTTGGGGTCGTTACAAGCACTACTAAAAGTATACTCTTCGAACCAAAATAAATCCTCTAACTCTCTCTCAAAACTAACTTCAAGAAACTGATGAAGAAATAAAGACAAGAATGCTCTATATGCTTAAAATGCTTGAGAATTGAATAAATGAAAAGGTCGGCCCTCCTATCTATTTATAGGAGGGGTTGGTGCCATTTTGGATGAGCACTTAGCCCTTGAAAAGGCATGGGATGCCAATGAAAAGGCATATATGGTATCCTTTGGTTAAAACGACGTAGTTTTGATCATATACAGAATAGGCGCAACTATTTGGACCCATAAAACGATGTAGTTTTAGCATTAGTAGAATCAAAACTACGTAGTTTTAGGCTTAGTAGAAAAGGCGCAACAAAACGACGTAGTTTTAGGCCGCCGTTCAGACTTGTATCGATACCGCTTCTCAAAAAGACACAATTTTGATAATTCTCAACACGACACAGTTTTAATAATAGAATTAAATAAATAAAATTTTAAATAAATTTTATATAGGACCCAGACCCTCGTGCCTTGTGCCACGAGTCAGAGTCCGAGCCAGGCCGGCCGGACGGGGGTGGCGGCGAGCGCGTGTGGGTTCGAACCTAGCCTTGGCTAGGTCCTCTCCCATTCACAAAAGTGGGGTGCCCCTTGGGGCCCAAACCCAAGAGCACTTTCTTTGTATATAAACATATTAAGAATTTAATTCCTAACCTATGTGGGACTTGGTTTTTTACACATGTATTTATTATCTTTTATCATTTCCAAGTGTGATCTTTGGGAGTTAATATCTCATTCATTACTCCATGGATTTGAGCTTCCAAATACTTAATTTAATCTACTCATGGAGTAGAACACATTAATATATGGAATCATTAAAATTAATTAATGACACCCACATTAATTTAAGCTCAAATTCCAACAAACTTCTATGCTGACCGAAAAGGTAGTCCAAAAAATTGGACCGTATGTCCCATTTTCCACTTTTCACTCTTTATCTTTCTCTTTCTCACCTCTCCATTTTTATCTCCTTTCATTATCTCTCCCTTTCTCACTCAATTCACTCAACAATTTTCTCTCCTTTTTTTATCTCTCTTTCTTACTCTATCATTACCTTTTTAGAAAGTAAAATTAAGATGAGTTCTTTTTTACCTCATGATAATGTGCATATCTACCATTTATACCATATTTTATTATTGTCAACTAGATTTTATTTTATTTACTTATTTAATGTTAATCCCTCAAATTTATTTTTTTACTTATTTAATTTTTTTTCCAAAAAAAGTTTAAAAAGGAACTTATCTCAATTTTATTTTCTAAAAAAGTATTAATAGTGTAAGAAAGAGAGAAAAAGAAAGGAGGAAAAATTGCTAAATGAATAGAGTGAGAAAAAGAGATAAAGTAAAGTGTGAAATGTAGAGAGTGAGAAAGAGAGAGCAAGATAAATGAGTGAAAAGTGAAAAATAAGACCCATAGTCCAATTTTTCTGTCTACCTTTCCTTTCCGCATAGACTTATTGATATGATAAAAGTCCTTCTACGTGAAACTGAAAGATAGATAGGAAAATTGGATTGTTGGTCCCATTTAACACTTTTCACTCCTTATCTCTCTCCTTCTCGATCTCCATTTTTCATTCCTTTCATTATCTCTCTCTTTCTCACTCTATTCACTCAACAATTTTCCTTCCTTTCTTTATCTCTCACTTTTTTACTCTATCAATACATTTTTAGAAAATAAAATTGAGATGAGTTACTTTTTATCTCATGATAATGTGCATGTCTACCATATATATATATATATATATATATATATATATATATATATATATATATACATTTTATTTTATTTACTTATTTAATGTTAATCCATCAAATTTATTTATTTTACTTTTCTATTTTTTTCAAAAAATTTAAAAAAGAACACATCTAAATTTTATTTTCTAAAAAATATTGATATAGTAAGAAAGAAAGACAAAAAAGGAGGGTAAATTTCTAAGTGAATAAAGTGAGAAAGAGAGATAAAGAAAAGAGTGAAATGTGGAGAGTTAGAAAGAGAGAGCAAGATAAATGAGTTAAAAGTGGAAAAGAGGACCCACGATCCAATTTTCCTGTCTACCGTTCCGGTTCGCATAGACTTATTGATATGATAAGAGTCCTTCTACGCGGTCCGATTTTCCACTTTTGACTCCTTATCTCTCTCTCTCTCTTTCTCACTCTCTCTATTTTCAACTCTTTTCTTTTTCATTCTTTTTCTCACTCTATCCACTCGGCAATTTTCCCTACTTTTTTTATCTATCTCTTTCTTACTATTTCAATACTTTTTTAGAAAGTAAAATTGAGCTGAATAACTTTTTACCTCATGATAATGTGTATGTCTTCCATTTATACCATATTTTAGTATTGTCAACTACATTTTATTTACTTATTTAATGTTAATACATAAAATTTAATTTTTTATTATTTTAATTTTTTTTGAAAAAAGTTTTAAGAGGGACTCATCTCAAATTTATTTTCTAAAAAATTATTGATAGAGTAAGAAAGAGAGATAAAGAAAGGAGGGAAAATTGGATTGTGCTTTGTCTCTTTCTCACTCTATCCTCTTTTCACATCTTTCTTTATGTCTCTTTCTCATTCTATCCACTTAGCAATTTTCCCTCTTTCTTTATCTCTCTTTCTTACTCTATCAATACTTTTTTAGAAAATAAATTGATAATGTAAAAAAGAGAGAGCTAGATAAGTGAGTGAAAAGTGGAAAATAGGACCCATGGTCCAATTTTCCTGTCTACCGTTCCAGTCTGCATAGACTTATTGATATGATAAGAGACCTTCGACACAGACCAAAAAGTTAGATAGAAAAATTAGACCAGGTCTAATTTTCTACTTTTCACTCCTTATCTCTCTTTCTCACTCTCTCAATTTGTAACTTCTTTCTTTTTCTATCTTTTTCTCACTCTATCCAACCAACAATTTTTCCTCATTTCATTATCTATCTCTTTCTTACTCTATCAATACTTTTTTAGAAATTAAAATTGAGATGAGTTTCTTTTTACCTGATGATAATGGGCATGTCTACCATTTATACCATATTTTATTATTGTCAACTACATTGTATTTTATTTACTTATTTAATGTTAATCCATAAAATTTATTTTTTTTACTTATTTAATTTTGTTTTTGAAAAAGAGTTTTAAAAGAAACTCATCTCAATTTTATTTTCTAAAAAAGTATTGATAGAGTAAGAAAGAGAGATAAAGAAAGTAGTGAAAATTGCTAAATGGATAGAGTGAGAAAGAGAGATAAAAAAGGAGAGAAAAGTGGAGAGAGTGAGAAAGAGAGAGATAAAGGACTGAAAAGTGAAAAATAGGACTCACAATTCAATTTTCATGTCTACCTTAAAGTCCGCGTAGACTTATTGATAGGAACATTTACAATTTTTAGTACATTTTTTAAAATAATTACAACTAAAGTGCATACCTAAAATATTTATACAATTAATGCATTTAAATATTTTATTTACACAATTAGTGAATTTATTTTTTCTTTATTTTAGTTTTGTGCTTTAATGAGATGATGATGTGGCAAATCAGTTTTTCAAAAATTAATTGTTCACGGTTTTTGTGGGTATCGTGTTTTAATTTGAATTTTGTGTATATCTTATTTGTCGTATCTCTTTGAATTGGAAACCCTTATTTTATATTTTGGGAACTTTGTAAGCAAACTTATTTTCTTCTAAGTTGAGTCGGTCGTTCTCTTCGGTAGATCTTCGTCGTCGCCGTCTGCTTCTTTCGTTCGTCGTTTCCGTCTGCTTCTTCAGTTCGTGGTGGTTCGTAAGTTACGTGGTGGTTTTTCCTCTATTGTTACTACATTTTTCGCTCTTTGTTATTTCTTCCGTTTTTGTATAGGATGGTTTCTACAAGAAAGAGTATGGAGGGAATGGTTGATAAGAAGAGTGATGGGAAGAGGAAAAGAACTAGGGATGATGATTATGTTAAGGATGTGAAGAAATATGTGAAGGTGAAGGATAGTGTGGTAAAGTCCCCAAAGCTAGGGAAGAAGTTAGCGGTCAAATCACCTGTTAAGGATAAGAAATTGGGGAGACATGTGTTTAAGAAGTCTAGAAAATTGATGTATTTGGATTCTGATTTTGAAGATTTGCCAAACAAAGTTAGGAAAGAGGATGAAGATGATGCTTATAGCCGGAATATTATTCCCCAACAAAAACATCTTAAGGTTTGTTATTTTAATTATTTTTAAGAATCTGGAGTTATTAGTTGTTTGTGGTTACTTGTGTATTTGTTTTGGTATCTGGTGCCGTTCAATTTGGTTACTGATTAATGTTTATTCGTTAAAATGGTTATGTACACTCCAAGTGGAGGTTTGGTTACTAATATATTCTGATTTGGTTACTATGTACTTTTTAACATTTACATAGGTTGATTAATTTGGTTTTGTTAACCTGTTGATTGTGTTTTGGTTACTAATGTTAATATATTTGGATACGTACCTTTGTACAGATGATGAAATGTGTTTTGTTAGTATAGAGTTGTAGTGTCATGACTGTTCAACTTGTATTTGATAAAATGGTTGTTTTCAATTCGAGTGGAGGTTTGGTTACTAGTATATTTTGGTTTGGTTACTAGATGCCTTTTTACATTATAGAGGTTGATTATTTTGGTTTTGGTAACCTGCTGATTTTGTTTTGGTTACTAATTTTAATATTTTTGGATACTGTTGATTATATAGTTGTTAAAATGAATTTTGTTACCCTGGAGTTGTAGATTGATGAATGTTCAATTTATATTTGTTAAAATGGTTATGTTCTCTCCGAGTGGAGGTTTGGTTACTATTATATTCTGATTTGGTTACTAGATACTTTGTTACATTATAGAGTCAGATTATTTTGGTTTTGGTAACTTGCTGGTGTTGTTTTGGTTACTAATGCTAGTATATTTAGACACTGTTAATTGTATAGTTTTGGTTTTAAAGTTTGACGAATGTTCCATTCTTATTTGGTTAATGTGTACGTAATGTAATTTATTGTATTTTCAGATTTGGGATCTATTTTATGAGGAGCACCATCGCAATTTTACAGCAAAAATCATGTATTGGTCTGATATGGAAGTGTTAAGTGTTATTATGTATAAATTGTCTGAAGTTTAGTTGAATAAGTTTAAATTATCTTGTTTTGGGAAATTTTTATATGTTGGGTAGCCCCAAATGTTTTCACAGATAATCATTATACTTTGGTGAGAGAAGTATATCAAAGGGATAATTGGGAGATGTGGTTTCTGTTTGGTGAGAAAAGGGTAAGATTTGGATTGCCAGAATTTTGTTTGATTTCTGGTTTGAATTGGCAAGGAGATGAGGATATTGATGGATTCAAGGGAATGAAAAATATGTTGGTGGAAATTATTTTTAGAAATGAGGTTGTTACCTGTTCTAGTATCGGGAGGATATATCGGAGTGTTGTTTTTGATGATGATGATGATGAGGCTATCATGATATCCATCATATTCTTGGTTTTTAATTTCATACTAGCTACTGTCTCGGATAATTATGTTGATGAAGCTTTGTTTAACTTTTTATCTTATGGCGACCTTGAAAGTTATCTATGGGGGAAATTTGCATTTGAACAGACGAAGAATTCATTATCGCTTGCTGTGAAGGGACATGTAAAGAAGGGTAAGAGTGGGGGTGTGATATATAATTTTTACAAGGACAGTTATTGTAAATCTCACAAGTTGAATGGATTGCCCTATGTTTTCCAAGTTTTCTTGTTTGAAACCATTCATACACTGAAAGTCAAGGGTTTTTGTATTGATGATCATGTATCAAAAGTTAGATTATTTAGATGGAGGGAATTAGGGAAGGCTCCTAAGAATGAGATGTTGAATGGTTTAGTATTTGGTTCTGGTCAGGTATGCTGGTTATCATTTACATTATGTTTGGTTACCTTTATCTATATATATTACTGACTTAAATTTTTTGTTTTTTTTTGTGTGTATTATTTTGTTTCTTTTATTTGTTAAATTTTTTTGACATGATATATTTATTGTTATTAATATGTTTCAATTGATGATTTAAAATCTCATTCCTACGGACGATGAGAATGAGCGTTTGGATTTAGGTGGTTTTCACTTTTTTAGTGGAAATGATGGTGGCTTTAATATTGGTGATATTAAAGTGGAAAAATCTAGGAAGGATAAAGACTTTGGATAAATCCAGGAAGGATAATGGATTTAATTATTGATGCACGGGTGAGGCCTTTGGAAGAGAAGGTGATAGAGGTTAAGAAAGAAATTGAGAAGCTGGGGTTGAATTGAAAGATGAATTGCATGTTTTTCATATTAAGATTTGCAGGGACATAAAGAAGATTTTGAGAAAGCAGATACATGGCCACCCTAGTTCTAGTGAAGGGAGTAATGAAATTGATGATGATGATGATGATGATGATGATGTATTGAGTTGGATGAGGATGATGATGCTGGTAATGTTAATGATTTAGATGATGATGTTACATTTGTTGAGGATGATGTTGTAGTTAAACGTTCTAATGATGCAAAACAGTTTCATGGAAAAGTTGATGCTGATGTTGGTGGTTTTGGTGGGGTTCAGATTGATGAAGATGACGAAAAGGTTAACATATATGTTTGCTTCTTTTTTTGTGTGTTTTATGTTTTTATAATCAATGCTGCTTCTTTTTTTTTTTTTACAGATTGATAACAAGAATGATAACCCAACTTTTGATAATTTAAGGCACAATCATGGGAAAGAAATTGTTGTTTTTACCCTTAGTGGGGTTCACATTGATGGGGATGATGAAAAGGTTAGGCATTTTTGTTTTTTTTTCTTATGTTATATTTTTTATGTTATATTGATCAATTGAATATTTTTTATGTTTACAGATTGACAAGAACAATGACATTCCAAGTTTTGATATTTTAAGTCAGTCTTCTGGAAAAGAGATAATTGTTTTTGCCCCTATTAAGGTTCGTATTTTTTTCAACATTAGTTACCTTCATAGTTTGTATTGGTTACTTTGTTACAGTATTTCTGTTATTGGTGAATTAGTTTGGATTTTGTATTTGTTTTTTGTGACCTGTTTTGTATATTTTTAAAAGGGAGTAAAATTGAAGCACTAGATAGGTCGTTACTTGAGGAGATGGTTTTAACGACAAAGGATATACTTCATTGTGTTGAAGTTGAGAAAAGTGCATCTAAACTATGTGGTAGACATGTCCGTGCGTCTACGAAGAGTGTTGTGTTGAGGAGTCCATATACATTAAAGTTTGGTTTAGCTGATTTAACTTCTTCTTTTGGGGTTCCTAAACCAATACGCAGAGGTCTGTCTACATTCCCAAATGTTTGCATGAGTATGCCATCGAAATTTGAAGATGTTATGTTTGATCAATGGTTTATGATTGGCTTAAATAACAAAAAAAGGTATGTTATTTGTAGTTTAAGATTTATATAGTCTGTTTTTTAGAAAAAAAATCATTTGTTCTCTCTTACCAATATGTTTTTGTTTTGAAGGATTAAAAAATTTTCAGGAGATCATGACAAGATTGAACCTACATTTAGATTTGGTTATGTCCCAATATCGTCTAAAATGTGGTTCTACAAGTTAAAGACACCTGGACAGTGGCTTGATGATGATGTGAGTTTATTCATTTTTTGAAATTATGTTTTGTGAGTTATGGTTTCCTTATTTAATTATTTTGGTCACTAGTTGTGACTGTTTTGGCTACCTTTATCATAAAGTATTAATTTTTGGCAATTGTTTACATCTGATGGATTTTTTGTTTGATTTTTGGTTCAGCATATCAACATTTGTTTGTATTACTTTTGAAAATTGGCTAGGCATTCTGCCAATATTCAACTAAGGGTCACTACAATAGATTGTTGGTTTCATGTCAAGTTGTCTACTTTGTATGGGGAATATTGTCATAAAAATGCAGATAAGACTCTTCTGTTGGGGGATGGTGATGTTGCTGAGTATATTCATGGTTTTTTGATGGATGTGAACACACCATGGGTTGCCGTTGATTATGTTTTGTTTCCCGTTCACATGACAGTTCCTGGGCATTGGTTTTTGTTGGTCTTTGATGTGCATCGTAGACTTTTAGTAGTTTACAATTCTCTTCAACCAAACAAGACAGTCATGCGAACAAATATTATGGATGTTTGTGAGCTGTATATTTCCATTCTACCCATAATATTGTCTAAGTATGGTTTTTGGAAGGGTAGGTCTAATATTGATTTAGATAGTGAACTATATCGCAATAAGGGGGAACATGATATAATTGATCTTGAATTTGCTGAGGGGTTACCTGAACAAGTTGAGGGTTAAGGTTTATATTGTTTCCATTTTTTTTATTATTCCATCTACTACGATGTTTGGTTTGATTTGTTTTATATTTTGTTTATTTTTGCAGTGATTGCGGAATGTTCACAATTTGTTTTGCGGAACATTTTCTTCACCAACAGTCCGCTGAAATGCCTAATCTATTTCCCATCATGCAATACTGCAAGAAATTATGCGTTAACCTGTTCATGCATGCAAGGAACAAGCAAGTAGGTGGATACGATTTCGATACAGAATACCCAGGAAGATTTGTTAGAGAAGAATAGTTTGTTAGAGAAGAATAGGTTGGTTATTCATCTTGGTTTTTTTGGACATCCGTTACCATTTGTTATGGTACTTGACTTTAAAATGTTTTGTGAATTTTCTGATAATGGAATTATGTATTTGTTTTTATTATGAGATGTATGACATAGTTTTGTTGGTTCGCATTGGGTTTTTTGGACTCTTCTTTTTTACAGGTAACCAAAAGTAGCTGGTTCTTATTTATAAATAACCTTTAAAAAATAATTTTTTTAATATGGTATAGTTGGTAGCCAAACTTTCATACAAATGTAACCATTTTTGTTGTTGTGGGTAACCAAATAGTCATAACAAAAAATTCAAAAACAGTTAATCATTTCTCTCATATATGTGTTTTATATGATTCAGTTAGTAGCCAAAACTTCATACAAAGGTAACAATTATTAGTATTTGTGGGTAACCAAATAGTTATAAATAAATTCAAAAGTAGTTAACCAATTCTCATATATATTTGTTTTATATGGTTCAGTTGGTATCCAAACATGCAAACAAATGTAACCATTTTAGTTTTTATGGTTAACAAATAGTCATAAAAAAATTACAAAACAATTATCAAATTGAAAACATGTGTGTTTTATATGGTACAGTTGGTAGGCAAACCTTCATCTAAAGGTAACCATTTTAGTTTTTGTGGGTAACCAGATAGTCATAAAAAAAATTCCAAAATAGTTAACCAATTCTCACATGTATGTATTTTATGTATATTATTATTTCAAGATAGAATCAGAAAGTGGTCGTGTGGTTTTCCTTTTACTTTCTGTTAAAAAGAAATTAATGCAAAAAATCATCATTTAATATTGTGCAAGATAAAATTGGTTTTTTTACACCGATAAAATGATTACCATATGTATGGTTATTGATTAGTCATAGTAAACATCAAGGAGTTTTTTACACTTTTTTTGTTGATGTATTATATCATACCTTTTTTGGTCGTAAAATTGGTGGATTATTGCATGTTTTCCTGTCGTGTCCTTTTTCTTGGCATCTGCTGCATTTGTTTTGAACTTTGTTTTCAGATCCATGCTTGTACCTGCCTATCTTTGGTCTTCCAGCTGGTCTTCTTGTATTTGCTGGTTTTACACATATGTTTCTTATTTCAATTGGCACATCCCAATTCTCTTTGTCATCTAACGGTAGGATGGAAGTTGAATACGTGTCCACCAAAGTTGTTTTTGAATAGTATTTTGAGCAAAATTCATAACAGCTCAAATTCCTTTTACTGATAACAGCAGCAGCGTGTGGACAAGGCATCTCATGGTATTGAAATTTACGGCATGTGCATGTCCTTTGTTCCATGTCCACAATAAACTGTTTGGTGACATCGTAAACAGTAAAAATCACTAGGTTTGATGTCTCAACCTACAACACAATTTAATGGTGTAGTTAGTATGTATAATAATTTTTTTTATGTAATTCGAAATAATGGAAGGCATATGTACTGTTGGTAACTTTTTCAGTATATACAGGTAACCAAAAATGACTAATGTGGTTTCCTTAAAATGCAAATGCAACTTTTGGTAGGTATGCATGTATCAATTTAAAAGTTGTATGACTGACCTTAAGTTTCTTTGATTCAATAAATATTAGATTGTAGTACAAAACCATAAAAAGACAACACTTAAAAGATGACGTTTTTATAAAAAAATGTTGTAGTATTTTTTTTCACAACAATTTTTAACTAAATATTGTAGATACATATGAAAAAACGTTATCTATTTATAAGGGAAATTTTTGATTTTAAATAGATAACGTTTTTTGTAAAAAAACACGGAGCAAAATATGGCGCTTAAATGAAAACTTAAAATTAAAACATGGAGCGGAGCATAGTTATATGTCTTTCTCTGCTCCCTTTCGCTTAGAAGACTAAAACCCTTTTCATTTCACGCTTCTTCATGGCTGATCCTGATCCAAACACTTCTGAAATAATCAGGCTCAACTAATTTTCAGATCACCTCCTCCTCCACATCATCTCTTTCCTCCATACTCTTGATGTTGTACGCACCACCACTATCTCCCGCCATTGGCGAAACCTCTGGACTAAAATCCATTGTCTCAGCTTCAATTTCGATCTCTTCCCTCCCTCCAATTCTCCCTCCTTTACCAGCCGTTTCGCCGACTTCGTAGATCGGACCCTAATTCGCCGTCCTCATTCTCCCCTTATCGAATTTCGTCTCCAATTTGACTTCTCCGAATATCAATACTGCTATCACATTGATTCATGGATTCAATACAACATAAATCACAAAGCAACTGAGCTCGATATTCCGCAGATCTCATTTTGCCTTGTAATATATCTTCGATGAAATTCCTTTCCATTACTTCTATATTCCTCGACGAAATCTTTTTTCCGGATGTGATAGCTTAGGATTTGATTTTGGCTTGTGTTAATCTCGAGTCTCTTTGGCTTGAGGATTGTCACGGGATGAATAATTTTAGAATTTGTTCTCCAAAGCTCAAGGATTTGGTACTTAAATGTTTGTATACTCAAAACGTATAAAAAGGAGAATCGTTTGAGATATGTGCACCGAACCTCAGTCAAGCGTCTCTTTGTGCAAAATTGGTGGTTTAAGGTATCTTGCTACTCTACTACTACTATTTATACTTTGTATTTTTTGTGGGCATTAAACCTTGTTTTATCATTGTAGATGAAACATTATTAGAATGTAATTAGTTAGTATAGTAATGTGCCACACGCTAAGTTGGGAATTAAATTGAGTTGAAATTTTATATCTGCAGTTGAGTTTAGCACAGTGAATAATGAAGCTTTAGCTACCTATGAAATTTGAGCTTCTGAGGTAATTGACCTAGACCATGTTGCCAATTAGTAATGCGGTGTAGCAGGGGAATTTTTTTATTTCTTTTGTTAGCCATAAGCTTTCGGCTGAAGATTTTGATAAGCATAACTATATATGTATGGTGAGATAGTTAATACTTTGTGTCTCAATATTCTTGAACTTCCATTTGCTTATTCTCAGTTATTCTATAAAATACCACTCATCTAGAGGATTCCTTCTAATGGTTATATATTTTTGAAGGACCATTGAAGGAGGAAGGACCGAGGGAAAGAGAGAGCAGAGAAAATGCCTGGAGTAAGAGGTCCATCTGATTATTCGCAAGAACCTTCTCGTCATCCTTATCTTCGAATCAATGCCAAGGTACGCCTCTCTTTCTCTATCTAAAAATATAATATTTATGTATATCCTCACACATAATCACGGTTGAAACATAATTTCGTTGAAGCTGGTATTACTTGTTCCTATACTCATTGTTTTATTTTATTCAGATATTCAATTTGTTGTATATTGATTTTGCTTCACGTAAATTGATCATAATTCATAACTATGTTCATAATGTTTCTAAATAGCGATTAAATAAGTTCATTTACGTTAGTTTTAGGTGGCAGATCTTAAGTGACTCATTTATTGGAGTTATTAGATAAACTTGTGGGGTTTTAGGTAAAATTATACATTTTCCATTGAATCCAATCAGTCTATTGCATTAAGATGGATTTCCTATCATTGAGACTCTAATTCCTCTTCTATTTTCTTTTTCCTCCCTTTTCCTATTCGGTTGGATGTATGCTTATATTGGCTAATTAATATTTAATAAATGTTTCAGCTTTGATTTATCTACTGTTGTACTATTTGTTATGCAAGCATAGCAGCCTAGCAGCCCAGTTGAAAGGACTACTTTCTATGTTTAGGGATTTGGTTTGCTGGAAATTTCATAATTTCACTTATATATAATATCTACTTAAATCAGTTCTCTACTTATATATACTCTTCACAAATTTGTCTTTACTTCGTAGCAAATAGAACGATCTTGGCAAATAATCTTATTAAAAAAAATCTTGACAAACAATACAGGAGATTGACACATTTTGATGTCGACACTTTTGTGGAAGAAGTTCTTGTAAAGGATGGTGAATGGCTACCTGGAACTCCTGAAGCATTAAGGGGATCATACATTTTTGTATGCGCTTATGCTACCAGAGATCGACGTTGTGGTGTTTGTGGACCTGCTGTGATTACGATATTCAAAGAAGAGATAGAATCACATGGTCTTCAAGGTAACGTGTATGTTCGCCAATGCTCACACATTGGAGGGCATAAGTATGCAGGTAATGTGATTATATTTGGATCAACTATCAATGGAGAAGTAACTGGTCACTGGTAAGGTTTGGACCACCCTTGAGTTTATTCATGTATTTAGTTTGGTATTATTGGGATGTAAACGTATTGTATGGTATTAATATTCTTTGTAATTGGTATATTTTGAATTTGAGATGTATGGATAGTAATATTATTTGTAATTGGTATATTTTGAATGCTTGATACATTTTGGCTTTAAATAGATGATACCTTTTAAACGTTGTATAAATGTGTTTAAAAGTTATATGTTGTTGCTTGCTAAGGTAGAGATCCAAAAACAGTTGTTATATGCATGTATTACAACATTTTTAAGTCAAACTACAACATTTTAAAAATGTTGTATAAAGGGTGTCAAATAGATGACACCTTCTAAACGTTGTATAAATGTGTTTAAACGTTGTCTGATGTATCAAATTACAATATTTTAAGCCAAAAAACGTTGTGGAAACATACCATCTACAATGTTTCCAAGCATCCAATAGATAACATGCAAAAAACGTTGTAAATGTGACAAACCACGACGCTTTAAAAACGTTGTATAAATGGTGTCATCTATTTGACACCCTTAACCACGACGTTTCTGGGATACAAACCACAACGTTTTTTACGCGTTATCTATTTACTGTTTTGTAGTAGTTTGTTGTGGAAAGGGTAGTGAATGTTTATATTGCTGCTTGTTTGTTTGTGAAATACCATCTTTGAACCATACAACGTAGGTATTCAATCATTGACGCAACTGGAAATCTCTGATTCCCTTGATTGAATTGTTAATAGATTCGGCGGTGTTTGAAGTCATTGTTGAGTTGATGGTTTAGTGATAAAGACAAAGTATATAGCTATAAATGAAGCTGCAAGTTGATTGCTTGGATAAAAAGTTTATTACAGAACTAGGAATAGTTTCTAAGTCTCATCTTAGATCTAAACATGTGTTGTGGCACTTTCATTTGATTAAAGAATCATTGAAAGAGGAGAAGTTACTATAGAGTTAGTAGACTCTCAAGAGCAACATTACATATCCATTTACTGAAGCTTTTCAACAGCAGGATAATCGTCACTTAGAGAAGAAGTGTATGAGATACCATGGCGATTGACTTTAGTGCAAGTGGGAGATTGAAAGTAGTATGCACACAAGCCAATCATGTTTGATGATAAAACATATACTTTATAACAATCTCATTCATTTATTAATAAAATGTATTAATTTATTAAAGACTTTTAATTATCTACATGATGCTGCTTTATAATATGTGATAAACCCATAGTTTTAAGCAATGCTTTTAGAATAATGATGATGATCATTCTAATGAGATCTAAATTCTTAGAAAGCTTAAAACTAAAATAGTTCCCAATCGTTGGATTACTAAATTGGGGATTAGTGAATCCAGATAGATTGATACATACGTTGCTTGCTCATTGGATGAGGATGATTGATCTTATGATCATTTGTGTGGAGACACTAAAGCAAGTATGTAGGTGCTTATTAGAGAATAAGTTCACTGAACGTAGCTCGCTAAGGAATACCAAATGGAGTTTTACTTGCCTGTCAATAGAAATTCCTGTAGTGATAGTAGTACAAGTGATCCTTAGACTTGAGATCATCATAGTATTTTGTGTATGATGAGTTATACTTTGACTTATTCCTTAAGACCCTTAGGGTATATCAAAGGGTATGCTTGGGTATAATAAGTTGTACATGGAGATAATGTATGATCAATAAAGAATCTATCGCTTCTAGTAAAAGAAGAGAAATATTCTATGTGATTCGATAAATGACAACCCAGTAGTCCTTGGCCAAGGCAGAATGAAATTAGAAAGGAGTTTCTAATTTGCATTAATTGGAGTTATGCATTTAAGAGTCGAAATACATATAATTAAATAAAATAAGACTTGACAAAAATTCCATGTTTTATATTTAATTGGGACATTGTATGGTGGAAGGATTAAATTGTACAGTAACTATTTACTCAAATGTTCTTTTATGATTAATGTTAAAATCTATATTATCTGAAAAGTCGTTAATCGCTAGGGAGGCTTATCCCTATTGTAGAATAAATATTATTTATTTAAATAAATTAAGAGTTTAATTTATTTATTTAAATAAGTTAGAATTGTTCTAATTAATTTATTCACAACCGATTTAATATGAAAAACCTAAAGGGTCACACAATAAAAGGAAGAATAATTATTTAAGAAGTTAATGGCATAATCATATTAATAAGTTAAGTATATTTAATTTAATCTATGGTGATAGAATAAATTAAATAGCTTAATATTTATTATTTAATATTTTGAAAATATTAAATATAAATTAATAAGAGGAGTCTTATTATTATTATTACTATTATTATTATTTAATTCCTAAAGGAGTTTGAGAATTAATTAACAAAAGTACTCTCATATATCCTAGGCCAATTATTAAAAGAGTTTAATTAATTATTCCTAATAATATTAGGAGCCTAATTAATTAAGGGAGTTTAATTAATTAAAATAAAACCAAATTCCTTAATTGTTAAGGAGAGTTGCCTACATCTATAAATAAGAGGAGTCTTATTATGGGTGAGGTTGGTTGATGCTTTCACAACACACTTGAATACGTAATTCTAATAGTGGGGAGAGTATATCATTTTCTATGAGAGATAAAAAAACTAAGATTTGGCCAAACACCTATCTTCTTGAATATTTCTTCTACCTTGGTGGATCTCCTCTAGAGGCCAGACACTTGGGTGGCTAACATTGATCATAGGAAGGAACCAAATCCGGTGGATTCAAGTTGAACGCGAAAAGGATTTGGAGGTGAACTTGTACCTAAGGAAACTCGAATCTTCAAGGGTATAATTCTCGTTCTTTATCTTTTCATTTAATTAATAATTGTGTATAAAGGATGATCCGGGTATATAGTTTGTAAAATTTTAAAACTCTATTTTATCACGTTTCCGCTTACTTCGTGCAATTTGATTGCGTTCATGAATATTACAAACCTAACAGTGGTATCAGAGTCAAACTTTTATGCGAATTATTAATTGTTTTGATTTGATATGTGTTTAGAACAATTTAATTGGGCATAATTTTGTTGTATAATTCTATTTTTATTTTTTTAAAAAAATAAAAAAATCACGAATTCGCTGCATGATTCCGTGGTTAGTGTGTGTGTGTGTGTGTATATATATATATATATATATATATAAAATTCAATTTGTAATTTGTAATCAGTTTGTATAATTGTAAAACAATTTTATTTTCAATTAATAAAAGTATATTTTTAGTAATTGAACTGTTATTATTTGCACCTCTAAATCATAAAATTGCATCTGCATCTACTTCCGACTGAAATGGTATCAGAGCCATGTTGTATCAGTTCTAGTTGCCAGTAAGATTTCTACAACTGTTCATCTGCAATCGTTTTCAAAATTTCTCTTTTATTCTTATTCAGAAGTCACCTGATTTACTGTAGTCCACCTAGTTCGTGTCAAACCTTGGTAAGCCTCTTGAGTGAGCAGTGTTGGTTTTGAACATAGGTATGAGTCTACTTAAGGTAATAGGGTATGAATGGAAGAATAATGAATAAAAATTTATTTTGAACTTGGTAAAAATGAATAGATTGTTTAGATCTAACTCCTCAACTAGTAACCGGTCAACTTTGCCTCCTGTCCTAGACATAGTTAACCAAGAAACCACAGTTATGAAAATATCAGTCAAGCCTTGCACAATTGGAATATACCTAGGGTCTCCCCTAAGGAAATTTATCAGTCAACATTTTTGGACAATTTTAAAATAGATTATAATATCAAAACTGTTGAAAAGGTTTATGCCATTAATAAAGAATACGAAAATTGTAGTCTTTTGGATCCAGAAGTTATCAAAAAACATAGAAAAAAGGTTACAATTTTATTCACATTGGATTAGTTCAAGTGGCAGTTAAACCCTTAAACATTAAAGGAATTAATTCAAGTATTTATCTCCGCATTAGAGATGCACGATTCTTGAATTATTATCCTAGCATGATCGGCGCAATGGAATCTAGTCTGCATAATGGACCAATCCATTTTAATTGCTTTCCTGATTTCACATTGAGCCTAAGTGATCAAAATTTATTAAAAGCCTTGACATTAAACATTAAAACTGCTGGAGAAATTAATCAAATGATTGAGGGTTCTCAACCGATAGCATTGATTTACCAGATTTATTATAAGACCATGAAAACTAATTTAAACGTTCATGCTCTCAATAAAAGTCCAAAAGATGAAATTATCTTAATTCAAAGTTCAACTAGTGATGCTAATATTTAGGTCCCGAGAACCATTCTCTGGAAAGATATTACTCTTCCTAGTCAATGGACTTTACCCAGTGAAATACCTGAACAACCTGTAGTTAACAATCTAATAAAACTTGAAAATGTTAGACAATTTTCAGATGGAACTGTAAAAATAAGTTTTGAACGCAGTAAAAGACCAGTTATTATAGAAGATTCTGCTAGTACTATAGCGTCTTCAAGGAAAGACACTGAAATTCTTAATAACCCTTCTTTAAGAGATCTTAAATTAAAAGGTATTTTAAATCAAGGTCAAGCTAGTCACCCATGTTACACTCAAAAGGATCTAGTAGAAGAAGAGAGTTCTTCCACTCCTACTCCCTCTGAGCTTCCCACTCAGTCTGATTTTGAAATTCATATTAACAACCAGTTAAGAGTTATTAAAAAAGATTTTATTCTTGAATGTGATGATCTTGTAAAGGATTTTAATTCAAAAACTAATAAAGAAAAAAGACATTTATTTCGTTCAAACCAACCAACAGAAAAGGAGCGAGATAAAATTGTTAATAGATGGAAACGATTCATAAAAAATGAAAAAATAAACATTACCTTTTATGATTGGTACGATCAATACCAAAGTAAGTGTAACGTTATAACCAAGAGTCAATGGATTAAAGAAGACAAGTCTAAGGTCTGTTCTAGTCATCCTCCGCTAGAAACTGTCCTTATCCCAGTCAAGAACACATCTGTTGTTGCCAGTCCCTTTAAAATTTTAGATGACAATAAAGATGATAAAAAAATTATTGAACAATTAAATTTTAGTAACCAATATCTAGCAACTGTTGGAAGACAGCTTGATAGAATTGAAGAAAAATTCGAAGAAACAAGTATTAAAAAACCAGATGCAAAAATTGAACATCCTTTGATTAACTTACCTGAAAATAGAAGTAAATTAGGTTTACCCAATGATGATAGCAACGTAATTAAATCTATTGACAAGTTATTCAAAAAACTAAAAACTGAACTTGGTCCAAGTGGTACTGTCTCTACTTTAGATCAAGTTGAAACTGAAGTTAAAAGTGATAGTCAAGCTGACTATTCTGATTCTACTTCAGTCCCAGAATTTAATGACCAATTGAACAAGTTAACAGTCAAAAACACTAGTTTAACCAGGAATTGGTATTCTAGACCTACTCCTCCGGATCTGCAATTCGAAGAGAGAAACCTAGACAAACAATTCTCTGTTTCAGCTAATAAAATTTATGAATGGAACATTGATGGTCTTAGTGAACAAGAAATTTTAAACAAATTAAACCACATGTCTATGGTAGCAAATAGCTATATAACTAAGTTCAACAATCTGTCACAACCAGAAATTGTTGAGTTAATAGCTAGTGGATTCACTGGTATTCTCAGATTTTGGTGGGAAAGACATCTCACTGAAGATACTAGAGTATCAATAATTCATGTTATCCAGTTAGACGATGACGGCAATCCCATCTTTGATGAAGATGTCGGGGTTTGTCCGCCAGATGGAGTAAATACTTTAATTTTTACCATAATAAAATATTTTGTAGGAACTTCTAGTAACATAACAGAACGAATTCACGATTAACTCAGTAATCTCACTTGTCCCACTCTTAGTGACTTCAGGTGGTACAAAGATGTGTTTACCTCTAGAGTTATGCTGCGAAATGATAGCAACAAACCTTTTTGGAAAGAAAAGTTTGTAAATGATTTGCCTTCATTATTCGCTCATAAGGTTAGAGAAGAGTTGAGTAAAAACTTAGGATATATTGATTATGATAATCTCACTTATGGTGACATAATCAGTTATATTCAAAAAATAGATTTAAAAATGTGTACTGATTTTAAATTAGCTAAACAAGCTAGTAAAGATAAGAAAAAGGCAAAATATGAGTTAGGAACATTCTGTGAACAATATGGTCTGCCTCCTATTGCTCCCTGTAGAAGGAAGCATAAACACAGATATATTGATCATCCTAAAACTCATAAATGTCACAAATGTAAACATACCCATAAAAAAGATAACAATCACAATGATTATTATAATAAACCTAAACCAGCTAATAAAAAGTATAATAAAAAGCCTAAAAAAATTGATAAAAGTAAAATTATTTGCCACAATTGTGGGCAAAAAGGCCACTACAAAAATGAATGTAAAGTAAAACAAAAACTATCTCAGTTAAAAATCTCTAATGAAGATACTGAACAATTATTAGAGTTAATGAGAATAGAAAACAATGCTGATAATGATGAAGGATCTGACATCCCCTATTCTTCTAATAGCAGCACTAGTAACAATGAAACTGATAGTAATGAAGAAGAAGTCACTATTTGTGCTGAGAACTGTAATGAAAATTGTTGTACTAAAAGATTAAGTGTAATTACCAAAGAGGATGAAAAAAGCTCTTTGTTAATCGACTTAATCAGTAAAATTTCTGACCCTGAGCTTAAGATTCAATATACTAAGCAGTTAAAAGATTTATTAACCAAAGATACTAGAGTTAAAGACAAGATTTTTAAAGCTAAAGATAAACCAGTATTTAGCCTTAATAAAACTCCTGAAAGATTTAAAACCCCAGTTAAAGAAGTCATCCTTCCAGAATTAAATCAAGAAGTTAATAAACTTAAAAAAGAAATCTCTAATTTAAAGATTGAAGTCTCTAATTTAAGAAAAGACTTAGAGAGCCAGAAATCTGATCTTCAAGTTCATGATTCCTCCTCTATTGATGAAGGTCACGATGAGCCAGATTCTTCAGGAATCAAAGAAGAGCCAGATCTATTCGTTCAAGGTCTTTCTCTTAAAAGAGTTAAAGATATTACCATTCAAAAAAGGTATATTTCTATTGATTTGGTTGTTGATAAAACTTTTTCAATACGACTTCCCGCCTTAGTAGATACTGGTTCGGATTTAAATTGTATCCAGGAAGGTCTTATTCCAACCAAATACTATAAGAAAACCAATGAAAAATTAAATTCAGATAATGGTAGTCAAATGGAAATGAAATATAAACTGCCTAAAGTGCATATCTGTCAAGATAATGTGTTTTAAAATATCATTTGTTTTAATTCGCAATCTTACCGATAAAATCATTTTAGGGTTACCATTTATATATTTGTTATACCCATTTACTACTAGTAATGAAGGACTAAGCTATAAACATTTAGGTAAAAGAATAACATTTAAATTTCTTATTAAACCAAAAGAAAGAGATTTAAAATTTATTCAAGAAGAGTCTATTTCCAAATCATTAAATTTATCAAACTGCAAATCCACCCATTTAAATTTCTTAAAAGAAGAAATTAAATACAAAAGAATTGAAAAACAACTTCAACATAAAGATGTTCTTGAAAAAATTGAAGATTTAAAAACTTATTTAAAGGACAACCTTTGTTCTGATTCTCCTAATGCCTTTTGGCATCGGAAAAAATATGTTGTAAGGCTCCCTTACGCTAAGAAATTCAAAGAACATTTGATTCCTACTAAGGCCAGGCCTATTCAAATGAATCATGAACAAATGGAGTTATGTAAAAAGGAAATAAATGATCTCCTTAGTAAAAAATTAATTAGACCCAGTAAATCACCATGGTCATGTCCTGCCTTTTATGTTAACAATGAAGCAGAAAAAGAAAGGGGTGTTCCCAGGTTAGTTATCAATTACAAGCCATTAAACAAAGTCCTAGAATGGATTAGGTATCCCCTGCCTAATAAGGATGACCTCATTAACCGATTGAGTAATGCCACCATCTTTAGTAAATTCGACCTTAAATCTGTTTTCTAGCAAATTGCTATTCACCAAGAGGACATGTATAAAACTGCATTCACCACTCCATTTGGTCATTACGAATGGAATGTCCAAGCATTTGGCTTAAAAAATGCTCCCAGTGAATTCCAGAATATCCTCAATGATATTTTGAATCCTTTCAGTCATTTTATTGTTGTGTATATTGATGATATTCTCATTTTTTCCAATTCCATTGAAGAACACGTCAAACATTTGAAATTATTTTTTAAAACGGTCAAAGACAATTGACTTGTTCTTTCACTTTCTAAATGCATCTTGTTTCAAGCTAAAGTTCGGTTTCTTCGATTAATTATATATCGCGGACTCATACGACCAATTGATAAAGCTATTCAATTCGCCGATAGATTCCAAGATAAAATTACCCATAAAACCCAACTGCAGAGGTTTCTGGGCTCGCTCAATTATATTGGAAAGTTCTATAAAATCCTCAGGAAAATTTGCAAACCTCTCTTTCAGCGTTTGCAAGACAATCCTCCCCCATGGACTGACATTCATACTTCTGTCGTCCAACAAGTTAAAAAATACATCAAGGCATTGCCCTGCCTTGGAATTTTCAATGATTCTGCATTTAAAATTGTTGAAACTGACGCCTCTGATATTGGATTTGGAGGTATTCTCAAGCAAAAGTTAACCCTAAATTCCCCGGAACAAATTGTCCGTTTCAATTCCGGTGCATGGAATAGTACACAGTTAAATTACAGTACTATTAAAAAAGAAATACTTTCTCTTGTATTATGTATTAATAAATTTCAAATTGATTTATTAAATCAAAAATTTTTAGTCCGAATTGACTGCAAATCTGCAAAATATGTGTTAGAGAAAGATGTTGAAAACATAGCTTTTAAACACTCCTTTGCTAGATGGCAAGGCCTTCTAAGTATCTTTGATTTTGATATTGAATACATTAAAGGCAGTAATAATTCCATTCCTGATTTTCTCACTCGGGAATTTATTAACATAGGTACCGTGCATCCATCATGAGTATTCGTGGAGCATCTACTTCTAGGGGTCCGGGTCGCCTATTGGCCCAAGTAATCAGCCAAAAGAAGCTTTGGTTCCTCATCCAGTAAACCCAGTTTACCAAACCAGTAACAAGTTCACTGTCCTTGTGACAATGCCCAAGCCCTATAGTTCAGCCTTACCTAGTAACCCAATTCCAATTGACCTTTTCAGTACAAAGCCTCTAGTCTAAATCCCAGTAATCCTCCCTTTGAGTATATGCTTAGATGGACCAATTTCTTATTTCATATTGAGCCTCATATGAAACCCAGAAATGACCCAGTCAAATTGACCTCCCAGTTCTTTCCTCCTGGATGATATTTCATGCCCCTTGCTCCTTATAAATCCCTTATGTATTATAAGGATATCCTTGTTGAAACAGAGTCAATCTTTATTAAGCCCATTTATGCCAACAATGATAAAGCCAAAGTTCTTTACCATTCGTTATATATTAAACAGTTTATTCTAATGTCTGAATGGGGAAAACATCCTTCTGATCTTATGCAACTTTCTAATCAAGATAACTCCTTCTGTTATTATGATTACATGGAAGCTTGATATAGAGTTTTCCTCCATCAAAATGAGTCACATAGTCATTCTTGGTTTGTCCAGTTTTATCATAAATTCAATAGTCATTTCCCCTGTTGGTTTTCTCACTGGTGGTCAAGATTTGGTTCTACTTACGACCTTCTTCTTGATCCCCTGAAAGTCCAACTCAATCATTTTTGCAATCACAAAAAAATTGATCCAGCTTATGAAGGTGTCCCAGTCCTTCTTCAATTTATAAGTTAATATAAGATTCCCTGGATTCTCAGATGGGAATATCATATTCAACCCCCGACCTCAGTTACTCTTCCTCAGGGTAGTGAAGCTAGTCACATTACGTCTCTTTCTTCTGATCCTTTTCCCCTTATCTCCAGTCAATGGTTTGTCAAATGATGGGACAAATTTGATGTCAATAGAATTATCGGTCAAGTTCAGTTAGAATTTCCTGCTTCTCCTCTCAAGGTTCTCCCAGTCTCAACAACAGACCCTTCTAGTCAAAAATCAAAAGAGTCAAGTGTCAGTAAAAAAATCAAAAGAGTCTAGAGTCAGTCCCACTGGTTCATCTTGTTCCCGCAGCAATTTTTATTTCAAAGATTGTTCCGGAAAAGAGTTAAAATTAATTGCACAGGCATTAAATAAAAGAATTAATGAATTGGATGAAGAAGCCTATGCAAGTTCTTCATCGGAATCCCATAGTCACTATGAGGAAGATGATGACCCTTATGGCACCATCAACCTACAGGATGCTCAGGACCCATTTGCCTGACGTTTCTTCTCAGTCACATGCACCTGCTCCCTGTAGCCAGTCAAAAGATGCCTTCAGCCGAAAGCAGATTCAACTTTTCCACCGAAAGCATCTCCCAAGTCAAAAGTTGTGGCCACTTTGTCAAAAGTTGCCAGATGCGTCGATGAATAGTAAAAAAGTCAACACTGTTCATGAATAGTACTTTTTGTCTGTAATCATTTATTTTGTAATAGTAACTTTGTAATAGTTCTTTCCTTATTCTATAAAAGGAAACCGAACTTAGTTACTGAGGCAGACTTCGAAAGACTCTGAGATCCTTCTCAGATGAATCTTTAGCCTCCACCGCTGATAAACCCTTCTTAGCCCCTCCTTCTACTCTTCTACATTTCTTAATATTTTAAGTAAGTCAAGTCAATTCAATTTGTAATTTGTAATCAGTTTGTATATTTGTAAAACATTTTTATTTTCAATCAATAAAAGTATATTTTTAGTAATTGAACTGTTATTATTTGCAACTCTGAATCATAAAATTTCATCTGCATCTACTTCCGCCTGAAATGGCCATATAACAGCGGATATGTTTTTATAAGAAAAACTTAAACATAAAAGAAAAGATTAAGAAGATGACCGGTGAATCGGTAAAGTAATCTCTTTTTTTTTATTTATAAACAGTTGAGGAAGGGATTACATTAATTCTTAGATCTAACTGTTTGAGGAAGAAGGAAGTAGGAAGAACTTCTTCTTCTTCATCTGACTAGGAAGATCGAAGCTGGAAGCTTCGTCTCCGGCTAACTCTAGAGAGAAGGGAGAGCGGACCTCTGAAGAGTTTTTCTAGAGAGAGAAACCTCTGAGGCTGAACTAAGCCTAAAGAACTCTGAACAGTTCGAGTTCTTTAAATAGAAAACAGAAAAGTAAATTACTATTTGATTCACGCATGAATCACTATTACATTAACTGAAGTAAAAGTAATTTACTAAAGTAAAAGTAAAACGTAAGAAACATTTTACATTTACTTTTACATTTACATTTACGAAGGTAAAAGTAAAAACATTTAACTTAAGTAAAAGCAAAAGCTGAGATGATGGCGGGGGCCATCACCTGTCGGTGACTGAAGATACCTCTGTCGTCTTCTTCGTTGACTGGTCCGTCTCCTGTGGATGCCGGAAGGTGCTGTTGATCATCTTCTCAGATGAGTCACCATCCCCATACAACATATAACAGCGGATAAGTTTTTATAAGAAAAACTCAAACATAAAAGAAAAGATTAAGAAGATGACCGGCGAATCGGTAAAGTAATCTCTTTCTTTTATTTATAAACAGTTGAGGAAGGGATTACATTAATTGCTAGATCTAACTGTTTGAGGAAGAAGGAAGTAGGAAGAACTTCTTCTTCTTCATTTGACTAGGAAGATCGAAGCTGGAAGCTTCGTCTTCGGCTAACTCTAGAGAGAAGGGGGAGCGGACCTCTGAAGAGGTTTTCTAGAGAGAGAAATCTCTGAGGCTGAACTAAGCCTAAAGAACTCTGAACACTTCGAGTTCTTTAAATAGAAAACAAAAAAGTAAATTACTATTTGATTCACGCAGGAATCACTATTACATTAAGTAAAAGTAATTTACTAAAGTAAAAGTAAAACGTAAGAAACAATTTACATTTACTTTTACATTTATATTTACTAGGGTAAAAGTAAAAACATTTAACTTAAGTAAAAGCAAAAGCTGAGATGATGGCTGGGGCCATCACCTGTTGGTGACTTAAGATGCCTCTGGCGTCTTCTCCGTTGACTGGTCCGTCTCCTGTGGATGCCGGAAGGTGCTGTTGATCATCTTCTTAGACGAGTCACCATCCCCATACATTTCCACCTCAAAATTTTTATCCAGGATACAACCCTTTCACCCCCAAAAATTTGGTTTATAAAGAAGGAGAAGAAAAAATTTTCACCGAAAAATTGGTCAAAATCTTCAAAATTCCTTTGATTTTGTAAAAAATTTTGGTTTAAAAACAAATCAGATGAAATCTCAAACAAAGGATCACTCGATTGGTCCTGATATATATATATATATATATATATATATATATATATATATATATACAGTCCCGATCACATCCGGTCTCCCTGATTTGGCTTAAATTTAGAACTTTCCTTCTCATCCATTGGATGATATTCAACGGTCCAGGATCTGATTTGAATGGGTTGGGAAAAAAATGATGGATTCCAAATCGGGTCAATGGGTTAAGAAAAAAAACACTCCATCTCATTCAAATCACTCTCTCTCTCTCTCTAACAACAGACCCAGCTGCTCTCGCCTCTCTGTCTCTCCTCTCTCTGTCTCAAAAGATCGACGCTGATTTTGGGAAAATCTGCTGGAGCTCCGGCTGAAAACTCCGGCGACGCAAATGGCAAGACTCCGACCGACGCATTTGCAAGGTATTTTCTAATTTTCTGTTGCAGCCAAATGAACGAATCCTAGGGTTCATTTCAGGGTTTTGATTTCGTCAAACCCATTAAGCTTCTTGAGAGGAAATTAGTCACTCTGTTAGTTTTGTTGGTTTTGATTTTCTAATGTGATGATTTATGGTGTGGATAACCTATTTAGTATATTATATGGCTCTTTGATTTGATAATTTTGGAGGTCTTTGCATATATGTACTTATATTTTCGGATGTTTCATGTTACAACATTAATTTTTTAGTGTAAAGTATTTTAATTTTATTTATTGTTGGTTTGCAGAATGCAGCAGTGTCTACTTTTCTTGCTCAAGACAGGTATTCTAGGACTGATGAATAAAGATTCAGGAACTGATTACGCATTTTATTTGAAGCTTAGAATTAAATTGGCCTTGATTTTATTTTCAAACAAATGAGAAGAATAATATAGAGTCCAGATCCTTTAGAAGAGCAGCGTCGGAAGGAGTTGCTGCGAGGGGATTAGGCACAGGTGGTTTGTTTGACTAAGAAAACTTAATAGGTGCTCAGAAGCTTGATTTCTATTATGCAATGTACACAGATTGAAGTGTTGAGTCGAGTGCAGCGCACTGAAGGTGTTGTGAATGTTGTCTTATGTCACCATGCTGAATGGCATTTATGAATGTCTTCTGCATGTCAATGTGGTTCATTTTCTGGTGTCTTTTGTCAAGTAGATGAATATGTAGTTTAGGTAAATGGCGGATGCTTTTGAGACTCAGATTAATCTCTAATTATTGTATGATATTATTGGTGAATGGTTTTAATTGTTATGATATATGAGATTGTAACAGGTTTTTAATTGTTCTAATGTGATATTGTTGGTATGATATGGTGTGGTTGAGCAATTTTTTTTTTGGGCCAGAGGTGTAGTTTACAATTAGAGCATTTCCATTTATTTCCAAATTCATGTTGCACAAGTTCAAGCAGAATTTCCAAATTAATTTCAACAGTTACTTAAGTAAAATTCCAAAAACAGAGCTGGGTCCAAACAAAGATAAAAAAATAGAGCACAATAAACCAAGTTTAAAAAAGGTCAAATGACAAAACATAGCACAACAGAGCTTTATTCATTTCCATGAATTCATTACATTTACATGAGGGACTTCACAAATCCTAACCGCTCCATCTCCCAAATTTTAATTACATGTTTTTTTTCCCATTTTGGCATCTCTATTAACAGAATTATTTCTTAGCAATAACAGTATGCCCCTTTTTTGTAAATAAGTATCAACATCTTAAAAGCATCCATGTACTTATAAGTGCCTTACACACTTTAGCTATGAACCTGTTGATTGTAAATAAAAGTAATAAATGATTGATCCTTCATAAGTTAGTTTCCAACTGGATCCATATACGAAAAAGTGGGAAGTGCGCCGAAGACCTACAGAGTCAGCAATTCGGATAAGCCAGTGGGAAGTACGCCGAAGACCTACAGAGTCAGTGAATAAAGAAAGGTAAGCAGAGCAAGGCCTTACATCGAGGTCACTCGTGAATTGGTGCACCCAACTTCTTCCCAATTCTGGCCACATGGATCGGTACCAACCCAACTGGGTGGTGTGTTCTTCAAAACATCCTTGAGAGATTTTAGAACAACATCTGCACAATTAATAATATTATTGTCCTTGTTTTAATTAGCTAGCAAATTTTAGGAGACATCATGAGGTGCATGAGAAGAAGAAAACTCAAGGAGGACTAATTCTAGCTTAAACAACAAAATCATTGGAATAGAAGTTCTTCAGTCATTTCTAAATTAATTAGTTGCTATATATTCGAATATGAAAGAGGAAGATAGCTTCCATTAAGTTCACCCTTTTCTTCAAACTTCTCTTTTACAATATTTATCGCACTTACTAATGTTCTTTGGTTGCGAGTAAAATTATAAAAAGGACGAAATTCACTCTTAAGATCCCATTTCTTTTGTTGTTTGAAGACAAAAAATTAGAAGTGTAAAACCTATTCAAACTAATCACCAAAAAAGCCTAACTGAGTTTTATAGCAACACAAAATACATGCAATTAAAAATTAATATAGTCCACAAACTTTCCTTTTCCCTCATTTTATTTGCAAAAAAGAAGTCAAGGCCAACAAATCTTCGTAAGAAGGAAAAAAAGAAACAAAAAAAATGTACAGCATAAACTAGATTAATATCACTACAGACTAGCTATGTAAGTTTGTAATACCCAGTAAATATCATTTTACTACATTTTGTATGCATCATTTAGCTCGGAGCCTCCATCATAACAAATTTGACTGACGATGCAGCAAAAATTAAACTTTGTAATATGTAATGATTAATGAACTTACAATCTTGGTTAATCTTCTGTGCTGGTACAACCAAAATTTCGATGAAAATAACAAGAATAAACACCAGAGTTCTTCCGGCCATTATTAAAGGAATGGACATACATATAGATTCTCAGACTAAAAGAACTTTCTACCCAAGTATATGAATTTACCACATCTCTTCATACGCCCAAATTTTCAGTTCAAGAGAACAAGTCTTACATTTATATCTCTAACAAAGAGCCATTGACTTTCTTTAAACACACACAAAGAAGCAATACTAGAGTGTGTAGCCACCAACTTGTCCGAAATAGACAATCAAACTAATCTCATCTGATACAACAAGACTCTACATGACAGCAAAAAAATATAATTATCTATAGCCATGACAACATAATCATTCCACAAAGTTATAATTTTCACAACTGAAAAATTGCCCAATGAGCTTCGTCGATCTGGATAGAAGAGAGAGACGCGATCGGTAGAAGAGAGAGAGGAGCCCTGATTTCTTTTTTGGACCCGACTCTCTCTTTTTTAACCCAACAAGATCCGCGTGCTTTTTTTTTTTTCCAATCACTTTCAGTCCTGATCGTTGGATAGCATCCCATGGCTGAGAGTGAGAGTTCAGATTTTAAACCAAATCCGGGAGGCCGGATGTGATCGGGACTGTATATATATATATATATATATATATATATATATATATATATATATATATATATAAACAGTTTGGTTTGTTTTTAAATGTTTTAGCAAACTTTTAATTTCTTTTGCTTCTTACATGAACTTGCCTAGCTTGCTGTAAAACACCCAAGATCGTCATAAGTCCCTATATGCCGTTTGTAAGTCTCCAGGTTGGGAGCAGTGTAAGGCTTTTGGGAATCCTTAGATTTACGGGTATGATTTTACTTAAGGCAAGATTGGCTTGAGTTTAAGAGGAATGACAAAAGAAATAATTTTTGTTTAAACAGTTAACACCAAAGTCTTCTGTTTAGATCGATTTGGCCGATAGATCGGGACCAATCGAGTGATCCTTTGTTTCAGATTTCATCTGATTATTTTTAAACAAAAACACTTTACAAAAATTAAAGAAATTTTGAAGATTTTGACCATTTTTTTGATGAATATATATATATATATATATATATATATATATATATATATATATATATATATATATATATATGATCCTGTTTTTCAAAATATGATTCACGGAATACTATCATGTATTATCAATCATGTTGCAGGTTAATATTATATATATTATATAGATCATATTAATGTTACAGGATGATTAGCTTTATACGAATCTTATAACCATTCCGTCCGTGATTCGCAGAAACTGTATTATATATATATGTATGTATGTATTATTCTTAACTATTTTATAATTAAAATAATAAAAAGTTTATTTTAATATTAAAATAAAGAGTTTATTTTAATTTTAAAATTAGATTTCATGCTAACTAATTAGAGTTAGAATTGGATTCAATGATAACTAATTGGAGTTGAAATTGGATTCCATGTTTCCTTAAATAAAAGAGTTTATTTAGATATGAAATAAGATTTCATATTATTCAAAATAAAAGAGTTTATTTGTGAATAGGTAAGAGAATCTGTATTTCCTTAAATAAAGAAGTTTATTTAGATATGAAATAAGATTTCATATTATTCAAAATAAAGGAGTTTATATGTGAATATGAAAAAGAATTTGTGTTTCCTTTAATAAAGGAGTTTTTTTTACTGGAATTGGATTATGTGACAACCCAAGAATTTAGATAATTATTAAAATCCTAAAATGGTGGATTAAAGGTTATAAGATGAACCTAAACAGAAAATAAGTGTATGGATTTGACGTTTCTGTGAAGGAATTTTAAGGAACTCAAAATTTTTGGAGAAGAACTTGAATGATTTGATAGACTATAAGTGATAGTCTGATAATGAGGTATATGTTTAGTGTATAAGTTCATAAGAATATGTGTATGTGGTTTTATGTGTACAGGATTGTAGATAAAGATCAAGCATTGATCATATAATTTATATCAGTAATTTTATGTTCTCAGTTTGTGGATTAAGGATCAATTATTGATCAGGATAAGTATAACTTTAGCAAACCCTAAAGTTATGTTAATAACATTATTGTTCAGCAAGAAAACTCTAACGAACTGTTAGGAACTCTAACGATACGCTCGAAAACCCTAATTCGGATTATCAAAACCCTAATTCGGGAGCTTAAAAGATAAGTATAAAAGCTTAAGTGTTATTTGTTAAGGGTTATGGTATGAGGGGAATAACGGTATTTAAAATATATAATAATTCCAAGAGATTTATTTTATATATCTCAATTAATTAATTTTATAACCTAATTATAGCAAGTCTAATTGGGTTAAGAAATTAAGTGTATGTAAGTAAGGATTTAAATTATAATTGGCTAAACGAAAACCCTAATTAAATAATTAGGGAAAGATAAAATTAAAAGTATTGGACCTAATCTATTTTCATGGCCCAAATATTTTTATTTAGGAAAGCCCAAAAGATTAAATATGGTGGCCCAAAAGTTGGCCCAATCAAATTATTTAGAGGCCCAATCAATAAATTTAAAAAGCCCAAAATTTGATCCAAGTATGGGGAGAAATTTTTGGACAAGGAAAGACGAATGAGGGACATTTCTGGATAAAGAAATTAAACCAAATGGTGGGAGAATAAGTAGGCCACATGGCTAGCTATTGAGTGGTAGAGGAAATGGCCACAAGGAAACTAAAAAGTGGGAGAAATGAAGGCTACATGGCCAGATATATGAAGAGAGAAAGGAGACATGCATGTCATCAATTTAAGCACCACACATGTGGCAAAAGATCTTTCACCAATCAAGCTAGGTGGCATAAATCTTAAGGAGCCACATGATTAACTAATCTTCCACATATCTAAATGATGATTAATGAGAGAGAAGGAGATAAGTGGTTAGGGAAAATTTAATTACTTACACATAATATGTTTATACAATTTTTTACTACAACGAAAAGAAAAGTATCTAAGCTTCCATCTCTTTCATTTTATTCTCCTAACCAACCTAAACTAGAACGAGAGAGAGAGAGAGAGAGAGAGAGAGAGAGAGAGATGGTTGAAGGAAGAAGAGAGAAGAGGAGGGAGAAGTTTCATCCATGGAAGAAGAAGAAGAAGAAGAAGAAGAAGGAGAGCATGAAAATCAATGGTATAAATACCTTTTGTTATGTATTTTTGATTATTGTAAATCAAAACTTGAATATGTATTTCTAAACTCAAAAACCATGAATATAATTGTTGTTGAGTGTTTTATGTATAGATATACCCATATTGGGTGTTAATTTGTTTGGAAGTCAAAAGTAAAGAAAAGTGATTTTCTAGTTTATAAACCATAAAATTTGTATGTACTTTGGATTTCCATCATTTTTGATCTACACCTTTTTTTTGCGATCTGTCAAAAGAGATTCTAGATAGGTAAGTTAACTACTAAAACCAAGTGGTAGCACTCACAATTTTTGAGTACACAGTCAGTAGTGACTATTTTAGCCAAAACAGTTTTGTGTCTTTTAAAGAAAAACAAACTATTTTTGGACTGTCAAAGGTAGGGCCAGTTTCGTCTTTTTTTTGACATTCAAAAAATTTTGGAAAAATTTGAGATGATAATATGATAAGTTTTCTAACATCTCCAAGTGAAATCACTGAAAAAGGAGTTGTAGATTTCGGTATGGAATATTTTTAACAAAGCACGAAAAATTAAATAACGACAAAAAGCTACTGATTCAGAAATTAAAAGGGCAATTTTGGCCACTTAATTTATAAAATAAATTTTGGGCTTGTGAAACATGAAAATATATTGTATAAAATATCTCTTGTCCAAAAATGAGCTCTTTCTGACTTAAAATGACCAAGTTATTATCATTTCAATTTTTAGGGTTTTCCGACGAAAACGGCTATAACCGGAGTTCTATGACTCTGATGGCCATGAAATTTAAACTGAAGGCTCACGTTAACATATATAAGATTATGTCAAGAGATGGAAATTTCTGGAGTTAAGCATGATAGGGCTAATTTCTTAAGCTACATACTAAAAATGATTTTTGAAAAATACTAAAAGAAGTTGAAATATTATGGAAAAATACTTTTTGTGTATGAAATATTTATATATATATATATATATATATATATATATATATATATATATATATATATATATGTTTGGGCAAAAAATAGAAAAATAATAAGTGGATTTGGTATTTTTGTAAAAAGGATATGGAATCCAGCTTGCTGGATTGAAGGATTTATGAATCCAGGCTTATTGGATTGAAGGATTGGTGAATCCAGGCTTGTTGGATTGAAAATCAGTTGAATTCAGGTTGTTGGATTTGGAATCCAATTTGCTGGATTGCAATCTGATTTGCAAACCTGGGTTGCTGGATTAGTATTTGACTTATTAGAGGTTAAAGAAGAACTTATAATATATACGATTAAAATGTTAAATCATAATGTATATGATATAGTGATTAAAGAATTATCAAAGGACAATAATAATACTGATGTGTTAAGATGTTATCTAATATTTGATTAAGTGTTAGATAATCTATGGATAAAGAAATAGTATTATAAGTTAGCAGGTATGTTATACTAATTGAAAGATCAATCTTATAATTGATAGGTCTTTCATGAGAGATTAAATTATATTGCTTAGCGGTAATTAGCGGTACATGCAAGTTTTCAAACTCAACTTAAGTTGTTATTGTAAAGCATGTTAGTGGTTAATCATTGTTGATTATACCACGTATATAATTTATTGATTCGCACTCTGTACATATTGCATGTGTTCATCAGGTATGAAAGGCTGATCACCTTCATTACCATCTGGTCCAGTTGAATTATTCAGATTCACTATTGACATTAAATCTTATAGTCCTGATCGTTCAGTTATGAAATTTGAATCTTGCTAGTTCTCAATTATTATATTGTTAAACGTAGCCAGTTTTTTGTTCAATTCTTTCAATCATGATATATCCTCAATTAAACTTATACTTGCTGGGAAAACTTGTTGCTCACCCTTGCTATATCATTATAAAATTTTCAATTAAGTTGAAAGCTCGAATAAAGACAGAGGCAAAGTGCAAGATTAAATTATTGTGTAGTTAGATCTATTAAATTTTTTGACGAAAATAGCATTGTAAACCTTTTTAGATATTGAAGGTATGTATTAAGTTAAGGTTGTAGACCTTGGGAATGGTGTGTAAAAGTTTAATGTATAAACAATTTATATTCATATCTTCCGTAATGGTGATAGAAATAGTATACCAGATCCTTGGTGATTAGGACCAGGATCTGGGGCTGCTACAGTTGGTATCAAAGCTGTAGATTATAAACCTTAGGTAAGGGTACCTTAGGCTATAACCGCGGAGATGATGATAAGGAATAAACATAGATTGAGTTTAAGGGATAAGAGATGGATTTAAGAAATTCATCATTAAAGTAAAGAGAAAGATAAATAAGATTCAAGAAGAATCTTGAAGGGATATAAGGATAAGAATCTGGAGTTAGCTGACTTCTGTAATAAAGATAAAAAGTGATAATAAATAGACGAGATTTATAAGATGTAAAGTGTAAATAAAATCATAATATAATATGATTAAAGAGAAGAAGAAGATCGTAGTATAACACGATCGTAAGTATAAGGAGAAATGATTACGAAATAAGATCCGATGTGATCAGATTAAATCGTTAAATAACATATGATATGTTGAGATTTTGGAATGATATAGCTTGACGCTATAAAGAGAAGGTACTATGAAATGGTACGATATAAACTCAGAAAAGAGTGGTAAATGTTAAGATGCAGATTAAAGAAAATTCGTATTAAGAAAAGAGAAAGTAAGAATGGTGTGGGATTTCAATTGAGGACTCATGTTAGCAGCTGAGTTGTATGGGCAGGGAATTTGTACTTGGTTTTAGAATCACTTAGCTTCCTGGTCGATATAGTGGTTAGGTTGACCAATTCTTTGTATGGGCAGGAAATTTTCCGCTTAGCTTCTTATATTGATTAGTGGCCGAGTTTGGTTTGATAACCACTTAGTTTCTTACATTGATAATCATTGGAACCTGATGTCGCGCTATTTGCTATATGCATGTTGATAAGGTGATTCTTTTCTCATGTGTATACCGAATAAGTAGAGAATATAAGGTTAGTTGTGAGTTCTTAAAACTCATACTTATGGTAAGTTCATGACTCATAATAAAATAGTATTTTTTGAACCCCTCAGCGAATGGACGCCTATGATTGTGCTGAACTCATAATGTGTGGTAAGTTTGATGAACGGGATATAGGAAAGTTGTGAATGGAGCATTGAGGATTATAGGAATAGATAGATTTATTAAGCAAGGGATCATTAGAGAAAGTGAAGTTGATGATGGAAGCATAGGTATTCTAAATCTTCTAGCTATGCTAGACTTCGAAGTTTTTGACATCAAGCTAAATTCGCACTAATGTGCCTTTAAAAATGAATTTTATTATCCTCAACACATGGTGACAAGTGTGTAGGTGTGGACTTCGGGCCAGTAACACATCGTTACCTGTTGTGGCATGATGACACCAAAGATGATTTTCAAAGGTTTTTGAACGATTTAAAGAAGAGTTTATGCTAATTGATTCGGCTATACGAAAATGATTTGAATGATCAAAATGTATTTTTATATCATTAATGCATCATGCAACCTGGTGCACAGATGATAAAAATGATGGAGTTATCAATGCATAATTACTTAGTGTTGAATGTGATCTAAGGATCGTCAGCCCACTATGAAATGATGTAGTATGACAAAGTCACAGAATGGTAGAATCCTTAAACGGACTGTAAATACAGTGCGGTATCATGACGTCATAAAATGATTTTAAGAATTTTAAAGGTAAATTATTACCAACTAAATTTGGCTAGCAATGTTTCGATTGAAATTTGAATTATTTAGTATAAGTCTAAGCTATTTGATTCAACTAGACAAATGTTTATGGAATTTAAAGTATTCTTTGAAAGCTTATGCCGAACCAAATTATTTTGGTACGGAATCTTATGACGAGTCTGAGCTGAACAACCCTGAAAATGGGGATATACTAATTGGATAAAATATTCCAATCTAAGAACGCATATAGTCGTTCTGATTACTAAGGTGTCGACGTCGGGATTTTATTTGTCTCTTTTCTGTTCTTGTCTTTTGGTGTTCTCATGTTAGGCGAGATTTATTTGAAAAAACAAGTTGTGAAAAGGTCCGACATGTATATGTCGACGATTGGACTGTAAGAGTCACCAGTTGGTTTTTTAAATGGATGTACCAGCACAACCGAGAAAAGGTTTGCATATTGACCCAGTGATTTGACACTGCTTAACGAGTCTGTGAAACCGAGATTCATCAGGGTCCAGTGACTTGATTATGCGGAGGGAAGGTGTTAGGCATCCCTCAACATCCGTGTTGCCACGGTGATTGTCACTTTTCAATTAAACTGCTATATGAATGTGTGTGTGTGTGGGTCAATGTGCTGTTATTTGGAAGTAGTGCTATGCCTCGTTCGCACCTATATACACAGGGTTTGAATTTTATATAAAATTTAGTTTTAACAAGATATAGCAGTGATGCTTTGTAAAAAGAGATTTTTCAAACCATGTGCTCAATAGTAATTGAGGCCTTTTATACTTTCATTTTTATTAAATGTTCGGCTTGATTGCTTTTATTTTCGAGATGCGAAGCATCTTCGAGAAAATAATATACATAGCAATGCTGAACTCCTTGTGGGCATGAGAGCCATCTAAGGAAATTCGAACAACGCGAATAATTTACAAGCCATGTACAGTTGAAAATGTCCATCACGGGAACCGAATCTAGATTCAGTAGACTGAATCTGTGATCACATGATTCCTAGGCTCACGTGATGTAGCAATTTATATGAAAGTTGTAAGCAATTATATATATATATATATATATATATATATATATATATATATATATATATATATATATAGACATGATCAACAGTCACGAAGCACCTCTATAGGAGATCAAAAATGTAAATATATAAAAGCGGTATATATATATATATATATATATATATATATATATATATATATATATATATATATATATATATATATATATATATATATAATCAACCACCACGAAGCACCTCCATGGGGGATCAGAAATGTAAATAAAGTAATAAATACAATCAACCGCCACGAAGTAAACTCTAGGTGGGGCTAAATATAAATAAAGTAGTAAAAGGCCACGAAGTAAACTCCAGGCCTGACAGAAATATATATATATATATATATATATATATATATATATATATATATATATATATATATATAAAAAAAAAAAAGCCACGGACCGAAGTACGGGCATACACACACAACACGACTCTCAACGTGCAAAACTGTGTGTGCACAGTAGTGGAGAAAGGCTTTAGAAAGTGTAAGAAGGCTTACAGTGGACTGTCAAAAAAGACTTCAATAGCTTTAAATAGATGAACACTCGGCTCCCGCCGGTAAAAATATAACAATATATAAGCTCACAAGTGTTTAAAATGAGGAAATACTCAGTTTATAGTGTGTACAGAGTAAATTGGACAGGGCTTCCTTACCTTTTCTCTTCTCAATATGGCCACCCCAAGCCCTCTATTTATAGAGGGGGGAGCTGCAGGTGTACCTGCGACTGTCCTGGGTGCCCCTGGATCCGCGGGTCCCATTATCTCAAAGTACGTTCACGCGTGCAATGTGATGTCCGCTCGAACTTTAAGAACTTCAATACAGGCATCCGATCGAGGTGTATAAGACCTTTTACAGCATGTTGTTGTCGAGAGCTACACAATGACATGTGATTAGAGGTTGTACAAAGTCAGGAAGATTGGTCTTCAAGCTTCAAATTCTATCCGGTGTGCTGTCTTGTATAGTAGTCACTCGAGATTGGAGCTTTTTAGTTCTTGTAGGACATTGATGTATAGAATGTATGTTGAATGTTAAGACGGCGCAATGTGGGATTGGGATGGCAAAATGACGGTTCTGCCCTTCACCGGGGTTATCTCAGATTTGAGCTATTTTTAGTGGTCGTTGCTCAGGGTTATCTCTTAGATTGGACTGCTGTAGGTGTTGACCATCCTCAGGGTTATCTCTGAGGTGTGCCTGACCTCCCGGGGTTATCTCTGGACTTAGGGAATGAGTGCCTCGGGTCCATTGCCGAGTGTTGAAGCTGATTGCATGGATTTGAAACAAGCATTTCTGGGGTTATCTCCGGAATTACAACTGCATGCCTCGGGGTTATCTCCAAGGTTAATACTATCTTTCCCGATGTTATTTTTGGGACTGAGACTGAGTATCTCAGGGTTATCTCCAAAATGACACGGTCTTCTCCGGTGTGATTTCTAGTATTTGAATTTCATTCCTCGGGGTTATCTCCGAGGTTGAAACTAAAATTCCTGGTGTTGTTTTTGGGGTTGAGGTTAAAAATTCCGATGGTATTTTCGGAACTGAGCTGGATGTCTCGGTGTTATCTCTGAGATGGTAATACTGAATATCCTAGGGTTGTCTCTAGGATTGAACTGAGTTGTCTTCCAGGGTTAACTCTGAAAGACGATTCTGCCCTCCTACAATGTTAGTAACAGGTATGCAGAAAATTTTGAGTGTCTACAGATGCCCCACTTGATCATATTCATGCAATGCAATGGCATGAATAGGATAAAGAATACTAGACACTTGAAATGTAACAAGATCAACATGATGCAATGTACAACAGCATGATGCATATGTATGTGGTTTGTTGGATTATTCTCCAACATGGTGGGATGATTACCGGCTCCCCTTGACTTCTACCGGGAGCGGGGTGATTCATGACCACTTTGATAAACTGTTTGGTCGTATAATCCATAGCTACCATGAACTTCCAGGATGTTGACGTTGGGATTATCACCAAAGCCCTTAATCCTTGGTATAGACTTTCACTGAAGATTTATTTCTCATGTATAAGAGAATCTGTTGGGATGTATTTTGTCTGTTGAGGATGTGTATAACATATTCCATTATTAGTCTTCCCTGATGAGGATGCTCTGTCAGAGTTACTGCCAACAGTCTGTGTTGTCAGGATTGCCTACCCCTCGCTAAAATGTACATCAACGGATGAAATCCCTGCTAGAGATAATGCCAAGGCTGCTTGACTTTTGATGTGTGAATCAACGGATGAAATCATCGGATGGCTTCCAATGCTTCGATGGGTTTACCTGCCATAGGCTGAAATAAAGTCAAGGTTGCTTGACCTTCATTAACATGTACATCAATGGATGAAAATGCGTGATACCCCCGCTGGGGATCTGTACTTTAGCAGATGAAAATGCTTGACACCCCCGTCGGGGATCTGTGTTTTAACAGATGACAATACGTGACACCCCCGCCGATGATCTATGTTTCAATAGATGACAATGCGTGACACCCCCACTGGGGATCTGTGTTTCAACATATGATAATGCGTGACACCCCTGTCGGGGATATGTGTTTCAACAGATGACAATGCATGACACCCCCGCCGGGGATCTGTACATTTGGAGTTTCGACCCCAAACTGACGGCATCGGACCTTTGCGAGGTATTGCCGGGTGTGATTTGAAATTACTGAGATCATCGGTATAGTGTACCCTGTGTTTGGCCGAATACCAATGAATGATATGAAAAGCCACCGTTTGGCCCGGGAAAACCAGAATTTCAGGTTATTCTGCTCAATCGCGTAGCGTTTTTATCCCTGATTTGACCTTTTCAGCTTGTGAGAACTCCTTTGCAACTCAAGCTGGACTGAGACGGAGGGGTGGGCCCCACCCAGGGGAGCTACAGGTACACCTGTAGCAGTCGTAGGTAGATCTGCAGCCAGCCATGGATGGCTATTAAGGCTGCAAGTTGCCTTCTCAAGTCATTTTATGTTGTGCCACGAAGGAAATCTGAGAGCTCTTCATCAAATCTGCTGAGTTCGGGCGTCTTTTTGCAAATTCTGTCACTATACAAGTGTTCTACACTGTCTTGGTAACATATGTCTATCATTTTTTCCAGTTTCTACCCGTTGGAAAATGACTTTTTATATGAAATGCGTTTAAACACATAGTAATGAATATGCATGCTCATTTGACTTGATAAAAAATATTCAACATAGTAAATGTTAGTATTAAACCATGCGGAACATAATGATGTGAAAAAATTTAACTTTTAAAATAGTCAAATTGGCACCTTTTTCTGCTATTTCTTATCCTATTTGAGGATAAATGAGCAAAGGTGGTAGTGCAAAGTAATCCTGGTATTTAGGCTACCCTTATGGATTGATGACTTTGACATTTTAATGCATATAGTATGTATATGACCATGGGCAGGTGTACTACTGAATGGTCACCTAGTCATGCCTATGTGCATGTGGATAGTCCTATTTATAGAGAAAATTATGGCAAAATTTTTCCAAAATGTAGGCATTGAGTAGTCATGTATTTTTAACTCTACTGTAGACGATTGTTAAAATAATACATACATGCATGTAGTCATAAAATGCATTTTGAAAAGCTCCATGTTAGAGAATACCACACCCTTTCTAAGGTGATTTGAAGACTTATTATCCAGATATATGGATCCGGATCATCCGAGTAGTTCCCGCAGGACCACTTCAGGTGTGCGGAGGAGGGCTCCTGAAGTGCCTTGACCTCGTTCAGTTAGACAGCCTCGACGTCTGGCAGAGGCAGTGATTCGTCCTATCCGAGTTGATGTACAGGATGTCGAGGACGAAGAGGAGGATGTACCGGTAGTGGCTCCAGCTCCTGCTGCTCATATTCCCTGTAGGGATTTCCCAGGCATTCAGGTGGCTATTCCAGATCTTCTGGGTGATTTGAGTCGCCACCCCTCAGTTTACTTACATACGAATGAGGTAAAAGTTGGATTTGATCTTCTTTTTTCCTATTGAGGAGGAGCAATAATTTGCATGTGATGTAGGTTCTCGGCTTTACACAGCCTCGAGGGAACTGGCTCAACATACACTCCCTGTATCAGGTTCTGCATCCAGATTACTGAGGTATTGTGCATGATTAAGGTTTTGGGCGTTCTTTTCCATTCTTCCCCGCCGTTTTCCCTGGGGTTACCTCAGGGCATCTGAGCGCTGGTTTCACCAGACTCAGTCTCTCCACTTGTTGGACTGTGAGGTGATGATGACGTCGATGGATTAGCGATTTATCACCGGTATGGAGTTTGGTGGGGCGCTAGTGCCATGTACGGCTTATATTACCCCGACTGCCGTTAGATCCTTGTTGGGAGTTTCGGCTGAGGCGCTCAAGGGTAGGACCTTCCGTATGGGTCCTTTGAGCGTAGATGCTATGAGTGGACTGTTGAGTGAGCCCATGCCCCCTGATGTGAGAGTCAGGGATCACATTCTTCTACGATTATTCCTGGTTATAATCAAAGGTTGTTTCATAGCAGATAACTCTTCTACGGTGTCATTCACTTTTATCAACGCCACGCGGGAGGTGGACCATATTGGAGAGTATGATTGGGGCTCCTACACCTTTGCCTATTTCCTCAGGGGAATGCGCATGCGTTCGCAGGGCTTGACCGAGGCTTAGCTAGGATTTTACCCATCTCTGTTGGTGAGTATTTCTCTTTTGATTTCCCATGTACATGTCTAAGAGTATTCACTGACAACATGTGTTTTGCCTTTGTGTTGGCAGTTTTGGGCCTATGAGAGGCTTCCATGTTTACGTCCTGTGAGCGTGTTAAGTTTAGATACCTATCCACAAGGACGACGATGGCATCACTCCATTTTGTCGGAGGTTCCTATAGCAGAGGGTTTCACCCATTGTCGCTTATAGTTGGAGCTGCTGACAACTGATGTCAACACTTGGGTTCCCTACTCTGGGGAACATTTGACCATTAGTTTTGAGGATGGATTCTCGATTGGTGTCGAGCACGTGATATCCACCCGTAGGATTCCTCTCTTCACAGATGGAGAATGGGAGCTCTACTTAGGAGAGCATACTATTAGGAGCACCACAGGAGAGATTCGTGTACCGATCTTGCCTCCTGCCAAGCATTATTGGCCTGTGTTGCAGTCACCCGCCGATGACATCCCATTGATGGGTATGGACGGATATACTTTGTCAGAGGGTTCACATACTCAGGATACGTTCCATCACTGTTTGTCCCCTCGTACCATTGGAGCCCAGACCCTCGCCACTCAGTTTATGGGAGATATGGTTCCTAGATCCATGATGATGATGGATTGGCTAACCTGTGTCCGAGATCCGACTCATGTGACACAGATTGATCGTTTGACCCGGCAGTTAGATCGGGCACATTTTTTCATCTGGCACTTGGGTAGAAATCCTTAAGAGGCAGATACTTTTGATCCTTCCAGCTCAGGCGCTGGCCCCTCAGATGACCCATATGGCTTTACCGGGGCAAATCCTCCCTTGTATAGGCCTGTCATTCCTGTTGATAGAGATCTAGTGACTCAGGAGGAGTTACATCAGGTGGACAGGATTGATGATGTAGATATTGACATCATTGTCTTCTTTTGATGAGTATTCTCGTTATCTCTTTTCTGTTAGATATTTGGTGGTTGTGCCCCATTCTCACTATATCTTTTGATATGCCTCTTTTAGTAGTAGGGCTTCTGTGCCCCATTTCCCTGTATTTTAGCTGTACAGAGATGATGTATGTAGATGATGATGTACTTAGGAATGTATGTACTATTTTCAATTCCCTACATCATATTGCCATCTATTATTTGTCATGCATTTATCATGTTATGCATATGTATGTATATCCAGAGATATTCAGTATTGACCCCTGGATGGTCTTATGATATGGCCTACACATATGTTTTCTTCGACAGTCAGTAGCATAGATCACACCCTACCAGCGTTGGTAGCCTCCCGTCTGAGGTAGTGGTATGATAGTATGCCACCTACAGATAGGGTGACTGTAGATCAGCTATTACAGCATTCTATGACCCTCTTGATGTTTCAGGTTCCCGTAGGCTTTATAGAGGGTATGCTGGAACATTGGATACCGGAGAGACAGATTTTCCGATTTGGTACCCAGGAGTTGACTCCTACATTGGAGGAGTATGAGCGTTTGACGGCTTTGCCCTTAGATAGACCTTGTGCTCATATGGCTGTCGAAGATATGCGCTGACAGTTCATGACCCTCATCGGGTTACGGCGTAGAGTAGTAGAGGATGAGATTTCATCCGGCCATGTACTGTCCCAGCATTTTCTGATAGACCGATTTGGCTCATTGGACAGCTATGCTCGGTACTACGGGGATTTTACCACACCAGAGGATCAGTGGCACTTGGCCAGAGTGGATGTACTCGTAATGTGCATAGTGGCGTATGTATACATACCACGGTATATAGATGAGATGGACATAGGTGTCATCATGGCAGTGAGAGCTCTCAGGGTCATACCATCATCCCGATGATCGTGGCGGAGATATTGAGGTCGACCACGTTCTGTAGTACCTATCCTGCAGGGGTCTTTACAGGTAGTTCAGTCATGTTATACGTGTGGTTTATGTCACACTTGAGACCGATTGGTACTTTCCGTCGACACGGGTACTGTTTTACCCATGATATAGCTATGTCTTACTCCTTTCAGCTATCGAAGTGTATAGACGCTATGTCTTGGTTGGTATTCTTGGCAGGGATTAGAGATCCGTTTGGCATCTTACCGTGTACAGGGTTCAGTTCACCCTATAGCTTCATTACTCATGCTCCGAGCATGGATTATCTCCATCTGGCTGGTTTGAGGGACATGACTACCTACCACCCACTGGATGTGATGTCACAGTTTGACCAGTTTCAGGACATCTATCCTTTTGAGGGGGCGTTAGGTTAGCGTTTAGCTTCTCGCCACTTATCAGTAGAGGACCGATCCCGGGTGTATGCTTATTGGGATCAGCGTGAGATATTTGATTTTTTCTATTAGCCATTCGGGCTGTTTGTCAGAGTATTCAGCGTGGATGGAGACAGAAATTTCATCGGCTGCGGTAGTATCCACAGTGTCGGGTATTGATTCTGATGATGGGGAGCCTATAGAGGACATTAAAACCCACACCGAGGAGGAGCCATTCTCTGGGTTGTCATCAACTCTTGTAGATTCTCCCAGTACTAGCACTGTCATGATCCAACATTTAGCATAGTATTTCGAGCAGAGTCTTCATCTAATGACCTTTGAGAGGGATCATGCTTGAGCCATGATGTTGACCGCTCTTGATGGGAGAGATGTCGCTCTATTAGAGAGAGACGAGGCATTAGTACATAGAGATGCCGCTATTGAGGAGCGAGATGAGGCCAGATCAGCCAGAGATACTGTGATAGTTGAGCGGGATGGCGCTATATCTACCCGGGATGTAGCCATTACTGATAGTACCACAGTGAGGTTCCTTACTACTGGCATGATTGCAGGGATGAACACATATATTGATGAACACAACGTCACCATACAGATGGTTGTGGATCTATTAGCTCGTGTGGATACCCTTATGCAGGAGACCACATTGTTACCTCCTTCTTCTGAGAGAGATGCCATGTTGGGCTCGATAGCTCGCATATACACTGATTTGTAGATGATCTTGTATTTTCCTGCATAGACTAGCTTAGCCATTTTGTCATGTAGAGTTCATATTGTATATATCAAACAACATTATATATAGCAGGGAAAAATATTTTGATCACTTCCCTTTTAGTTATGCCTTGTTGCGTGCTTGATATTTACCTATTTTTTCTGGGCTTGTGATCTCGATGTATTCTGAATTCCTCTTTGATGGATGGACATTGAGTTGTCTCAGGGTATTTCAGAATGGATCATTGATCTGTATGTATTCCCTATAATTTTTGGAGTCTTGGGATTGGTTTCGGTATGTAGATGTGGAGAGGAGCGTGGCTTTCCTCTCTAAGGTTGACCGCACCATAGATGGTCGCCAGTACTCCTATTTAAGAGGAGCCCAGTTAGTTCCATCTCTTATGGATTGGTGTTGCTCTTTGAGGAATGAACCGCAGCTTAGATGGTCGCTGACTCTCCCGTTTATATGGGGAGGTCAGGTAGTTCCATCCCTTTGGTCTGAAGCTGCTGAAATGTGATGGATTGAAGGAAGATCCCAGTACCGTTGACAAGTGTTTGTGTTTTGGTAGGGAGTTAGACTAAGCCATTAATGGTTGCCTACATACTCCTGTTGAAGAGGAGATCAGGTCTGCGTAGTTCGAACCTGGTGTAAGAAGTTCAACGTTGTATAAGGCAAAAAGGGTGTAGGAATGTTTTTTTTTAATGAGAAGAGTGTAGAAATGTTTTTGTAGTTTTTTTTATTGCGACTAGGCCATATAAAATATGGTTGCCTACGTACTCCCGTGTATCAAGGAGATCAGGTCGGCATAGTTCGCCCCATGTTCAGGACGGTTGGCATCCAATGAAAAGTTTGATCCCATGTTCAGGACAAACTGCGGGTGAGAAAGTTTAATCCCATGTACAGAACAAATTGAGAATATGAAAAGTCTTATCCCTAGTGGGGTAAAACTACTGGTGTGAAAGGTTTAATCCTTGGTGGGATAACCGAAGTTGAGTAAGGGTTCAAAACCAAGTGGAAAGAAAAAGATCTGGTGATCCGAAACCAGACTGCTGGTTAAAAAAGTGTGTTTCTTCCTGATGGGGCAGATGAGTGTGAAAAGAAGTTGTAGGTAGTGAAGGGTTAGAAAACTTAAAAAGATTGGGGATTTGATGATCCAAAACTAGGATGTTTGCTTGATGGTAACCTCAGACATAGTACCGTTTTACGATGTCCGAGTTGATAAGTTGTGGAAATTCATCGCCATCCATTTCCTGTAATCTGAGAGCACCTCCTGTCAGTACCTCCTTGACAATAAACGGGCCTTCCCAGTTTAGGGTGAATTTTCCCTTAGATTGATCTTGGTTGTCAATGATCTTCTTCAAAACCAAGTCATGTTGTTTAAACTGTCGTAGCTGGACTTTTCTGTTGTAGGACCTGGCGATCCTTTGTTGATATAACTGACCGTGAAAGATAACAGCGGCTCGCCTTTTGTCTATTAGAGACAATAGGTGATACCTATCTTATACCCATTGGTCTTCATCCAGTTGAGCGTCTATCAATACTCTGAGTGATTCCATTTCCACTTCTATGGGGAGCACTGCTTCCATCCCATAGGTTAATGCGTAGGGGGTTGCCCTAGTGGAAGTGTGCATTGATGTTCTGTAGGCTAATAGAGTCAGATGCAATAAGTCAGGCCACCCTTTGTGGTTAGTGGACATCTTTTGTATAATCTTCTTGATGTTTTTGTTAGCCGCTTTAACATCACCATTCATCTTTGGATGGTAGATGATGGAGTTGAGATGTTTGATATGGAATTTACTGCACAACTCCTCCATCATTCTGTTATTGAGGTTCTTAGCATTGTCTTAGACAATTAACTCTGGTTGTCCATATCGACAAATGACATTATTTTTGATGAAACCAATGATGACTTCTTTGGTAACCTCGGGGAATGAGGCTGCTTCTACCCACTTGGTGAAGTAGTTAATCATGGTGAAGACAAAGCGATGCCCATTACTTGCTTTGGGCTCGATGGGCCCGATCACATCCATTCTCCACATCGAGAAGGGACAAGGTGAACTCATATTGTGGAGCTCACTCGGAGGGGCGTGGATAGCATTCCCATGAATCTGGCATTGATAACATCTCCTGACGCGATCTTCACAGTCAGCCTTGAGAGAGAGCCAGTAATGCCCTGTTCTTAGGATCTTCTTTACAAGTAAAGGGCCGCTCATGTGTGGGCCACATGCTCCACCATGGATTTCATCCATGAGCCTCTGAGCTTGAACTTTGTCCAGACATCTGAGGAGACCTAATCCTGCATCTCATTTATAGAGTGCATCTCCGCTCAGGTAGAATTTCATACCCAATCGATGGATCCGCCTTCTTTCAGTCGGGATCGCCTTAGCGGGTGTAGATCCATCTTATAAGTACTCCTTGATATGCTGATACCAAGGGTGTTGGATGGGAGGTAGCTCATCTGATACTTCTCCAATGTAATTCCCATAGGCTGGTGCCTTTTGTTGGGCAACTGTGATGGTTGGCATGTTCTCCTTGTCCAATATGTTTTTCAAGGAGGCCAAGGTTGCTAGCGCATCCGTAAAATCATTCCTATTCCAAGGAATGTGGAGGAAGGATATTTCTTCAAACTCTGAAGTCATCTATAGAACCTGTCGATGGTATGGTAGCAAGCGTAGACCTTTGGTGTGATAGATTCCTATGGTTTGTCTAATTACCAACTCAAAAGCCAGTTGATCCGCAATTCCTTGACCTTTAATGGATGTCTGTGTCACGTAGATGATGTCAAATTGTTGTAAGATCAATTGCCATCTGGACAGTCGGTAGTTCAGCATGGGTTTACTGAACACGTACTTGAGAGGATCCACGCAGGATATGAAATGGGTTGTGTGACCATGGAGATGATGCTGTAACCTCATGGATGCCCATGCTAAAGCACAACAAGTCTTCTCAATCAGAGTGTACTTGTGTTCACTGCTGCTGAACCTTTTGGTGAGGTAGTAGATAGCTCACTCTTGGCCACTAGAGTCTTTCTGTCCTAGCATGCTGCCCATGGCATTGTCACTTATGGACAGGTACATGAACAGGGGAACATCATCCCTAGGTGGTACCAAAACAGGAATTTTGACTAGCTGTTCTTTGATTATAAGGAAAGCCTTCTGGCACTCATCATTCCACTTTATGGAGGAGTTCTTCATTAACAACTTGCAAATAGGCTCACAGGTTGTTGTGAGTTTGGAAATAAACCTGTTGATGAAGTTTATTCTTCCCAAAAATCCCTGTATTTACTTCTCTATTTGAGGAATGAGCATTTCTATGATGGCCTAGATTTTGTTGGGATCCAACTCAATCCCCTTGTGGCTGACTAGGAATCCTAGCAACTTGCCTAATTTAATGCCAAAGGCGTACTTGGCTGGATTAAACTTCAAGTTATACTTACGTAACCTATTGAAGAGCTTTCTGAGTTGGTCTAGGTGGTCTTCCTCCCTTCAGGACTTGACAATGATGTCATCCATGTAGATCTCTATCTCTTTATGCATTAAATAGTGGAAAAGAGCCATCATGCCTCGCTGGTAGGTAGCTCCGGCATTGATGAGGCCGAATGACAACCGTCTGTAGCAAAAGGTTCCCCAAGGAGTGTTGAATGTAATTTTCCCACGATCTTCTTCAGCAACCATAATTTGATGGTACCTCACAAAATAATCAGCAAAGGAGTACATATCATATTGAGCAGTATTATCAATGAGAATGTGGATAAATGGCACGAGAAAGCTATCTTTAACGCAAGCTTTATTCAGATCCAGGTAATCCACATAAACTCGCACCTTTCCTCCTGGTTTAGGCACGGAAACTATGTTAGATAGCCATTCAGGGTATGTAGACACTATGATGATGCCCGCTTGAAATTATTTCACAATTTCTTCTTTAACCTTTTATCTCCACTTAGGTTTTAATCGCCTGAGCTTCTTCCTGACTGGCTTGAATCCCTCTTTGATGGGGAGGTGATGAATGACAATGTCAGTGGACAAACCTACCATATCTTCATGAGACCATGCAAACACATCCTGGAATTGGGTTAATAGCGTAACCATGTCATTCCTTTGGTTTGGAGTGAGGTCTGTAACAATCTGGATTAGTTTAGGGCTTTCTAAGGTTCCAAGATTGAAGGAGGTGGTTTGATCAAGGTTGGGTTTAGGTTTGTCTTCGACCCATTCTTTGATCTCCTGAGGTATCTCAATGTCCTCTTGTATTTCCATCAAGTCTGAGTCTAACTTTCCATCAAAGCTACAATCCTTGTGGAGAAAAGACACCTTATTAGCAAGCATAGGCACATCTAAATTTAGAGTCTTGAAACAAAATATGCTTTCATTTAATATATGAAATTATTCAATCATACAAAGTGTTAGCATGTACTGACAAAACAACTGCTAATGCTGTACAGAAAAATAAGCAGTTATTATTATCTATAGGGCAGAAGGAGTTTCTGCCCGTTTTACCCTTGTCGACTAATGAAATGAGTGTTGCTCCAATTGTCAAGGGTGAAGTCTTGATGGACTGCAATGATGGAGGGGCTATCATCGTCCTCCTTCTCCTGAATAATGACCGTTACATCTGGGCAATCATCGTCTAGGGTGTATCTATTTGTATGTTCATCATGGACAATGATGCGTATGTTTGACATCATCCGGGCGATGTCCTGTTTCTGTCTCCGTTCCTCTTCTTCCACTTTTGGATCTGGAACTAGGATTTCTTTTCCATTAATTTATCAGTATCGGCTAGGGAAATAATATGGCCATTACATGGGCAGGCACCTTTACCAGAGACCGTACAGGCTCAGGAACTGTAGGTGAAGATAATTGTCGTGTGGCTGAATCTGAAGGAATCTGTTTATGCTTATTAGGATTCCTGCGACTGGAACTAGCAGTATAACCTAGTCTGGCTGTCCCTGTTTGATTGGGAACTTGGATGGAGCACTTGATGCCCTGATGATCTTTGCCCAACCCTTGTCCAGGTTGATAACCCAATGACATCATTTCTTGGCTTGCCGACATTACTTCCGCAGAAATCTGGGGTACGAGAGGTAACGCCCCAACAGGATAGTAGTGAGTGTTGCTCACCTCTAGGGCATGAAAACTAATCGGCTCAACTTCTGAATTGAAGCTGATGAGTGGTATGTCACCTTGTTCAGGACATTCCAGCTCAGCGTCGACGGTGACTAGGCTGTTGTTGATAATGTATTTAAGTTGTTAGTGAAGAGTGGAGGGGACGGCCCGGCCATATGAATCCACGGTCTTCCCAAAAGCAGGTTGTATCTTGTATCTATTTTGAGAACGTGAAAATACATACAGAATGTATGTGGACCGATCTCCACTGGCAGTTTAATCTCTCCGACAGAGTTTCGCCGGGATCCATCAAAAGCTTTGATAACAGTATGGCTGCTTCGGATCCGATTGAGATTGATGTTCATCTTCACCAAAGTGGCATAAGGACATATACTCAAAGATGATCCTCTGTCTATCAAAACTCCTCCCACCATGTATCCGAAAGATAAAACCATTATATGCAACGACTTGTAATGACCGGTCCCTTTGGGAGGTATATCATCGTCAGTGAAAGATATCACATTGTTGTTAAAAATGTGATCCACCAGGTGCTGGATTTTCTTAACATCTATTGACTTAGGTAGTTGGGCTTCTTCCAAAACCTTGAGCAATACCTTCTTGTGATCTTCAAAAGAGAAAACTAAGTCCAGTATGGAAACTTGATGTGGAACTTCTCTTAAGCTTAAAACCACCTTAGCTTCATTATGGTCCATAGTATGGAGAAATTCTTCCACTTTTTCCATATGAATCTTCCTCTTTGACTTGATGGTAGGCTTCATCACCCGTTGGGGGAGATATAGTGGATTATCCTTTGACACTGCAGCAGTTATGTGAGATGTGGATCCTTCAACCCCTCCATAATTCCATGGAACATTCTGTAGGCTGACAACAAGATATTATGGTCTGAATGGCAAGATAGTTGGCTCTGGCGCATCTACTTTCAATGGATTGTCAACTCCTTTGAGTTGAATTGGTTGGATTGTATATGAGGGAGTATCTACATCTGTCTTAGAAGATATAACTGCTATGACTTCCTTCCACTTTGTAGGAAACGCGTCCTCACTTTCTAGTATCACAGCATCATCGTCTGCCATCTGCAGGACACCGCTGTCAATTAAATTCTGAATATGGTGGCGGAGTGCCCAGCATTCTTCTGTACTGTGACCATGAGATTGGGAGTGATATTGGCACACTCCATTGAAATCAAACTGTCTTGAATGCGGGCTAATTGGAGGTAGCAGATTTGTGATTCTTCCTTCATTTATCAGCATCTGCAGTATTTCTTCTATCGGTTGGCCTAGGTATATAAATTCCCTTTTGTTGGCAAAATCCCGACGGGCTTTGGCATTTGCTCTTTTTGTAATTTTATCTTCCAGTGTTTCATTTTCTGGAGCGCTCGGTGGAGTGTTTGTAACAAGAGGGAGGAGACTGGCATGCTCCTGACTAAATAATTGGCGGGTGACTTGATGTTGATGGACCACCAGTTCTGCCAATTGGTCAAGTTACTCACGCAGAGCATTCATTTTTTGTTCCATCGTATACTGGAGCTTTGCAAAATCTCATTTGTCATCACCATCCTTGCTGGTCTAGGAAGATCCACCATTAAAATTGGAACTCTGTCCACTGCTCCAATTAATCATATTGACCTCTTCTTCTTTGTGTTGAGGAAGAGGGTTGTCTTGCATATGGGGTTGATCGGGCTTGGTGACCACAATCTCACATCTATCAATCAAATCATGGATCTTGTGTTTCAAGGCCCAGCAATCTTGAGTATCTTGTCCTAGTGCCCCGGCATGATAAGCACACTTCTGAGTAGCATTGCAACCCCTCCCATTCGGGTTGGCTGGTAGAAGAAGATGTGTAATTTTCTTCTGAGTGGTCAGAAGATTGAGAATGTTCTCGAGTGAGTCTCCTAGGGGTGTGAACACTCGAGTGCATCTGACTTCTCCACCTTTAGGCAATGGAGGGTTTGAAGACTATGCTTGAAAGGGAGTGAAATTTTTCCTTTGGATAGGCATATCCTGACTGTCTTTCTGACCCTGTAGTATCAAGGAAACACCCTCCTCTTTCTTTTTATGGACCCTCTGGGGTTGTTTCCATAATTTCCAGACTGGATGTCCTCAGCAACAGCTTTAAGGGCAGCTAGGTCTTGAATCTTTCCTGACTTTAATCCCATCTCAGCCATCTCCTCATGTTTAATCATTTCAGAGAATGGTTTGCCAATACCAGCTAAAACCCTCTCATAGAAAGGAGCTTCTTGTATGTCTATGAAGGTCATAACCATTTTTGACTCATTCATAGAGGGAACAACTTGAGCAGCAAGGCACCTCCACCTTTGAGCATACTCTCTGAAAGATTCATTGGTTTGCTTCCTAACTTTAGTAATTTGGTACCGTTCAGGGGCCATCTGAGACTGGAAGCTGTATTGACTGAGGAAGGCATGAGCTAGTTCCTCCCAGCTATAGATCTTGGAGTTTTCTAATCTGGTATACCACGAACGGGCTTCTCCAGTTAGACTCTTCTAGAACAGCTGCATCCTGAGTTTCTCGTCCTCGGCATAAGATTCGAGTTCTTTAATGAATACCTTCAAATGTGTATAAGGGTCTCCTAACCCGTCATACTTTTCAAAGTCAGGAGTCTTGAACTTCTCTAGATAATGAGCACCAGGGAATGTACAAAGGTCTGCATATGAAACACTCCCATGTGCTCCAATCCCTTTGATATAATGGATGGTCTCTTCCATTTGAAGGACTTTCTTCCTGATATCACCGTTGTCTAGATCTTTGAGACGGGTGATTTCATAAATTTTGTTGGTTGTATCCAACTGAGCATCAGGTACGGGAGCTTCTTTGTCCGCACCTTGTGTTCCTCCATGTGTAGATCATTTAGTATGTATGGGTATCCTTGTACCCTAAGTAGATTGGTGTAGTTCTTTAAGAAGAACAACCAAATCTGTGATTTGTTTACTTAATCCATCGAATTCCTCGTGGGAGACATGATTAAGATTAACTTGGTCAGATGAAGACATAATTGGCTGTATGCTCGTGGCCTTTTTGGACTTTGAACGGGTAATAGGTCCGATTGTTTCCCTGCGTAAAACTGACGTAGTTTAGTTTCAGGGAATGTATAAATGTTTACATGCTATATGATGTATCCGTTTTATGAGTATTATCCTACAAAACGGATGTTAGTTGTTTGTAATACAGGATATCATGTTAATATTTTGTAAATATGAGTGTATACATATTTCTCATTACATGGAGATTAATATGGAATGAAATTACAAGTAATTTACTTTACGAGTAATTTTGAAATGAGAGAGCATGAAGAGACTTTCCTCCGCATTTTGGTTTATCAGAGGCTGACCTATCTTAGGCTACTCTCGTGACATTTTAGCATGAAGGTTCCCAAATCATCGCAATTTACTCGACGGGAAGTTAATCCGATCTTTCAACTGGAGCGAATTTGGGTGGTGCCTTTCCAGAGCCTCATTGGAATTAGTCTTCCTACGAGTGCAGTAATCAAACACCAACAGGATAGCCTCCTGATGGAGGAACCATACAACATACATTCACATAAAACGTGTCTCAACATTTTATGAAAATGATGACATGTGTGAAGCACTAATATCACAAGCAGATATAGTGTAAAGCATTAAGTACATTAAGTAAATGCATTCGTACACATCCATTAAATGTAAATGCAATATCCGCATACAAGAATATAACAGTTTTGAAAAGCTTGTAATAGCGGCTTAAGTCCTCTTACTGGAAATCCCCAGCAGAGTCGCCACCTATCGACGTCGGGATTTTATTTGTCCCTTTTCTATTCTTGTCTTTTGGTGTTCTCATGTTAGGTGAGATTTGTTTGAAAAAATAAGTTGTGAAAAGGTCCGACATGTATATGTCGACGATTGGACTGTAAGAGTCGCCAGTTGATTTTTTAAATGGTTGTACCAACACAACCGAGAAAAGGTTTGCACATTGACCCAGTGATTTGACACTGCTTAACGAGTCTGTGAAACTGAGATTCACTAGGGTCCGGGGACTTGATTATGCGGAAGGAAGGTGTTAGGCACCCCCTGACATCCGTGTTGCCACAGTGACCGCCACTTTTCAATTAAACTGTTATATGAATGTATGTGTCTGTGGGGGTCAATGTGTAATTATTTGGAAGTAGTGCTATGCCTTATTCGCACCTATATACACAGGGTTTGAATTTTAGATAAAATTTAGTTTTAACAAGATATAGCAGTGATATTTTGTAAAAAGAGGTTTTTCAAACCATGTGCTCAATAGTAATTGAGGCCTTTGAAATGTTTGGCTTGATGTCTTTTATTTTTGAGATGCGAAGCATCTTTGAGAAAATAATATACATAGCAATACCGAACTCCTTGTGGGCATGAGAGTCATCTAAGGAAATTCGAACAACGTGAATAATTTACAAGCCATGCACAGCCATGAACCGAATCTAGATTCAGTAGACTGAATTTGTGATCACATGATTCCTAGGTTCACATGATGTAGCAATTTATATGAAAGTTGTAAGTAATTATATATATAAGCTGTAAATATATATATACAGACATGATCAACCACCACGAAGCACCTCCACGAGGGATCAGAAATGTAAATGTATAAAAGCAGTAAATATATATATATATATATATATATATATATATATATATATATATATATATATATATATATATATATATATATATATATATGATCAACCACCACGAAGCACCTCCATGGGGGATCAGAAATGTAAATAAAGCAATAAATACAATCAACCGCCACGAAGTAAACTCCAAGCGGAACTAAATGTAAATAGAGCAGTAAAAGGCCACGAAGTAAACTCCAATATATATATATATATATATATATATATATATATATATATATATATATATATATATATATATATATATATATGGACTAACATTATCGAGTTATGCCTTGATTGAGCCTAGATTCACGTCTGGAGCATTTATTTTCTTATATATATTGATTGAGCCTAGATTCACGTCTGGAGCATTTATTTTCTTATATATATATATATACAAAAAAAAATAAAAGCCACGGACCGAATTCCGGGCATACACACGCAACACGACTCTCAACGTGCATAACTGTGTGTGCATAGTAGTGGAGAAAGGCTTTAGAAAGTGTAAGAAGGCTTACAGTGGACTGCCAAAGAAGACTTCAATAGCTTTAAATGGATGAACACTTGGCTCCCACCGGTAAAAATATAACAATATATAAGCTCACAATTGTTTAAAATGTGAAAGCACTAAGTTTATAGTGTGTACAGAGTAAATTGGACAGGCTTCCTCACCTTTTCTCTTCTCAATATGGCCACCCCAAGCCCTCTATTTATAGAGGGGGGAGCCACAGGTGTACCTGCGGCAGCCCCAGATGCACCTACGACTGCCATGGGTGCCCCAGGTTCTGCGGGTCTCACCGTCTTGAAGTACGTGCATGCGTGGAATGTGATGTCCGGTCAAACTTTCAGAACTTCAATTCAGGTATCCGATCGAGGTGTATAAGACCTTTTACAGCATGCTATTGTTGAGAGCTACACAATGACATATGATTAGAGGTTGTACGAAGTCAGTAAGATTGGACCATGCCCTTGGTCTTTAAGATTCAAATTCTATCCGTTGTGCTCTCTTGTGCAGTAGTCACTCGGGATTGGAGCTCTTTGATTCTTTTAGGACATTGCTGTGTAGAATGTATGTTAAATTTTGAGACAGCGCAATGTGGGATTGGGATGGCAAAATGACGGTTCTGCCCTTCACCGGGGTTATCTCTGGTTTGAGCTATTTTTAGCGGTTGTTGCTCAGGGTTATCTCTAAGATTGGACTGCTACAGGTGTTGACTGTCCTCAGGGTTATCTTTGAGGTGTGCCCGACCTCCCGGGGTTATCTCTGGACTTGGGGAATGAGTGCCTCGGGGCAATTGCCGAGTGTTGAAGCTGATTGCATGGATTTAAAACAAGCATTTCCGGGGTTATCTCCAAAATTGCAACTGCATGCCTCAGGATTGTCTTTGAGGTTGATACTATCTTTCCCGCTGTTATTTTTGGGACTGAGACTGAGCACCTCGGGGTTATCTCTGAAATGACACGGTCTTCTCCAGTGTGATTTTTGGTATTTGAACTTCATTTCTCGGGGTTATCTCCGAGGTTGAAACTGAAACTCTTGGTGTTGTTTCCGGGGTTGAGGTTGAAACTTTCGGTGGTATTTCCGGGACTGAGCTGGATGTCTCGGGGTTATCTCTGAGATGGTAATACTGAATATCCCAAGGTTTTCTCTAGGATTGTACTGAGTTGTCTTCTAAGGTTATCTCTAAAAGACAATTCTGCCCTCCTGCAATGTTAGTAACAAGTATGTAGAAAATTTTGAGTGCCTACATAAGGTAGACTGATCATCTAAAGTACCCGCATTGGTAGTTTACATTCTTCATGATTGTAAACATACCAAATATAAAATATTTCAGAGGTAGAGTACCTTTCTTTCGTAATTGAAAGAGGTAGCAGGTAGAAATACCCCTAAACCTCAAAGTTCATAGTTTTTATGATTCCTCAGACAGATATGAATTTTATTTTTTTTACTCTTTAGAGTAATGTTGTGGTAGTATGTAATGACGGATATGAAATAGTGTGAACTCGTTGCGTACGAGTAGAATATGATATGATTGAATAAAGGTTATTATGACAACCTAGTTTTGGTGAATGTTTAGAAGATGTAAACTCTTAGAGAGTAGTTATGGTGAAATGTGATAATAGATGAGAAATCTTCAAAGGAAGAAATTGTAAAGGTTAAGTTAAAAACCTAGTTTTGATCAAGAGAATAAGCAGAGATTAGTATGCTTTAATTTTGGGGACGAAATTCTTAGAATAATGGGTGAATGTGACAACCCAAGAATTTCGATAATTATTAAAATCCTAAAATGATGGATTAAAGGTTATAAGATTAACCTATACAGAAAATAAATTTATGGATTTGACGTTTCTGTGAAGGAATTTTAAGGATTTCAAATTTTTTTGAGAAGAACTTGAATGATTTGATAGAATATAAGTGATAGTCTGATAATGAGGTATATGTTTAGTGTATGAGTTCATAAGAATATGTGTATGTGGTTCTATGTGTACAGGATTGTAGATAAAGATTAAACATTGATCAGATAATTTATATCATTGATTTTATGTGCTCAGTTTATGGATTAAGGATCAATTATTGATCAGGATAAGTATAACTTTAGCAAACCCTAAAGTTATGTTAATAACATTGTTATTCAGTGAGAAAACTCTAACGAACTGTTAGGATCCCTAACGATACGCTCGGAAACCCTAATTTGTGTTTCGGGAATTCGAAACCCTAATTTGGATTATCAAAACCCTAATTTGGGAGCTTAAAAGACAAGTATAAAAGCTTAAGTGTTAATTGTTAAGGGTTGTGGTATGAGGGGAATAATGGTATTTAAAATATATACTAATTCCAAGAGATTTATTTTATATATCTCAATTAATTAATTTTATAACCTAATTATAGCAAGTCTAATTGGGTTAAGAAATTAAGTGTATGTAAGTAAGGATTTAAATTATAATTGGCTAAACAAAAACCCTAATTAAATAATTAGGGAAAGATAAAATTAAAAGTATTGGACCTAATCTATTTTCATGGCCCAAATATTTTTATTTAGGAAAGCCCAAAAGATTAAATATGGTGGCCCAAGTGTTGGCCCAATCAAATTATTTAGAAGCCCAATCAATAAACTTAATAAGCCCAAAATTTGATCCAAGAATGGGGGGACATTTTTGGACAAGGAAAGGCAAAGGAGGGACATTTTTGGACAAAGAAATTAAACCAAATTGTGGGAGAATAAGTAAGCCACATGGCTAACTAATGAGTGGTAGAGGAAATGGCCACAAGGAAACTAAAAAGTGGGAGAAATGAAGGCCACATGGCCGGATATATGAAGAGAGAAAGGAGACATGCATGTCATCAATTTAAGCACCACATATGTGGAAAAAGATCTTACACCAATCAAGCTAGGTGGCATAAACCTTAAGGAGCCACATGATTAACTAATCTTCCACATATCTACATGATGATTAATGAGAGAGAAGGAGATAAGTGGTTGGGGAAAATTTAATTACTTACATATAATATGTCTATACAATTTTTAATACAACCAAAAGAAAAATATCTAAGCTTCCATCTCTTTCATTTTATTCTCCTAACCAACCTAAACTAGAAAGAGAGAGAGGAGAGAGATGGTTGAAGGAAGAAGAGAGAAGAGGAGGGAGAAGTTTCATCCATGGAAGAAGAAGAAGAAGGAGAGCATGAAAATCAAAGGTATAAATACATTTTGTTATGTATTTTTGATTATTGTAAATCAAAACTTGAATATATATTTCTAAACTCAAAAACCATGAATATATTTGTTGTTGAGTGTTTTATGTTTATATATACTCATATTGGGTGTTAATTTATTTGGAAATCAAAAGTAAAGAAAAGTGATTTTCTAGTTTATAAACCATAAAATTTGTATGTACTTTAGATTTCCACCGTTTTTGATCTACACCTTTTTGCAATCCGTCAAAGCGAGGTGCTAGATAGGTAAGTTAACTACTAAATCCAAGTGGTAGCACTCAAAAAATATTGAGTACACAGTCCATAGTGACTATTTTAGCCAAAACAGTTTCGTGTCTTTTAAGGAAAAACAAACTATTTTTGGACAGTCAAAGGTAGGGGCAGTTTTGTCATTTTTTTGACATTCAAAAAATTTTGGAAAAATTTGAGATGATGATATGAAAAGTTTTCTAACATCTCCAAGTGGAATCACTGAAAAAGAGTTGTAGATTTCCGTATGGAATATTTTTAACAAAGTACGAAAAATTGAAAAACGACAAAAAGCTACTGATCCAGAAATTAACAGGGCAGTTTTGGCCACTTAATTTATGAAATAAATTTCGGCCTTTTGGAACATGAAAATATATGGTATAAAGTACCTCCTGTCCAAAAATGAACTCATTCCGACTTAAAATGACTAAGTTATGATCATTTCAATTTTTAGGATTTTTCGACAAAAATGGCTATAACTAGAGTAATATAACTCTGATGGCCACGAAATTTAAATTGGAGGCTCACGTTAACATATATAAGATTATGTCAAGGGATGAGAATTTTTGGAATTAAGTACGATAGGGCTAATTTCTAAGCTACGCACTAAAAAAATGATTTTTGAAAAATACTAAAAGAAGTTGAAAAATTATGGAAAAATACTTTTTGGGTATGAAATATATGTATATATGTTTGGGCAAAGGATAGAAAAATAATAACTGGATTTGGTATTTTCGTAAAAAGTAAATGGAATCCAACTTGCTGGATTGATGGATTTATGAATCCAAGCGTACTGGATTGAAGGATTATGAATCCAGCTTGCTGGATTGAAAGATTGGTGAATCCATGCTTGTTGGATTGAAAATCAATTGAATTTAGGTTGCTAGATTTGGAATCCAGTTTGCTGGATTGTAATCCGATTTGCTGGATTGCAAATCTGGGTTGCTGGATTAGTATTTGACTTATTAGAGGTTAAAGAAGAACTTATAATATAAAAGATTAAAATGTTAAATCATAATGTATATGATATAGTGATTAAAGAATTATCAAAGGACAATAATAATACTGATGTGTTAAGATGTTATCTACTATTTGATGAAGTGTTAGATAATCTATGAATAAAGAAATAGTATTATGAGTTAGTAGGTATGTTATACTAATTGAAAGGTCAATCTTATAATTTATAGGTCTTTCATGAGAGATTAAATTAGATTGTATAGCAGTAATCAGCGGTACAGCCAAGTTTCCTAACTCAACTTGAGTTGTTATTGTAAAGCATGTTAGTGGTTAATTATTGTTGATTATACCACGTCTATAATTTATTGATTCACACTCTGTGCATATTGCATGTGTTCATCAGGTATGAAAGGCTGAACACCTTCATTACCATCTGGTCCAGTTGAATTATCCAGATTCATTATTGACATTAAATCTTGTCATCCTGATCGTTCATTTATGAAATTTGAATCCTTCTAGTTCTCAATTATTATATTGTTAAACGTAGCCAGCTTTTTGTTCAATTCTTTCAATTATGATATATCCTCAATTAAACTTATACTTGCTGGGTAAACTTGTTGCTCACCCTTGCTATATCATGATAAAAATTTCAGACTAAGATGAAAGCTTGAGTAAAGACAGGCAAAGGCAAAGTGCAAGATTA